>JAJDFG010000234.1:0-122500 GCA_021039105.1 Scomber colias | reverse complement strand
TGATGAAATCAGACTAAATGATTGTATAAATATGTGAATCTATGCCCACATTAAATCTGGTGATATCTCCACTGACCATTGGATTATAAAAAGATTTTAGATGCAACGGTGGAAAACATGAATGAACTCTTGTCAGGTGGAGAGTGATGTAATTCTGACACGTGGTCCTATAAAGTAGTGTTATTGGTTACTGTAATCGGGGTTATAGATCAGAGACATTTCAATGTATTATTTTATTATTATATTATTTCCCAGGTAGATTTCTCCCGGAGAACGTTGATTTCTCTGCCATGTAAACACGTAACATGAACCAAAGACTGTAGAGCAGCTCAGAGTGACAGCAGCTGAATGAAAGTAGAGATCATTACTCAGAGTGATTTATCCTTAAATTTAAAGTCCAACTAAAACTTAAACTAACACAAATGAACCTCTATAAGTCTAAATAATTTAGTTTCCACCACTTAACATTTGACTGTTTGTTGAATTCAGACACATTCAGGCTGTGAGGACAAGTTGTGACTCAGACACACAGAGCAAAACAGAGAAAAAGTCAGGACTGATAAACATCTTCTGAAACTACTTCCGGTTGAGAGGACTCTAGCGTGTGTGCCGCTGCTTCTCAATCTGAATTTTAGAGTGTGTTTTTGTTCCTTTTCAACTGCATTTGGGTAGTTGCTGCTGTGTGTGGATGGCACAGTTTGTGTACCGACCTGCTCCATGATCTGCTGTGGCTGCTATGCGTTATCGATCTGCTCCTCCACCGACTGCTGTCGTCCAGTTAGCTGCGGCTGTGGCTATCTTCGCCCTAGTGCTGGCTACTGGATTGTTTTTCCCGAGAAATTTGGACTACTTGGGCTGTTTTCTGTCCAGCGATAGCGTTAGCCATCTGTAGCTGCTGCCCTGCGTGGATCCTTGGGAAGGATCCAACACACCTCCACGGAGCTCCGCAGTCTCGATTCAAACTTTGCATCGGACTCTGTCTCCATTATTAAAGCCCTTGGAGTCCTGCGTCGCTCCTGGTTAGAGTTTCTAGACTCTGTCCTTCACTCTCTGACTCAGTTGCTGAGACTCTCATACATGCACCTCACGTCTGGACTATTGTAATGCCATCTTGTATGGGGTCCCCAATAAAATGCTGGACAGTCTCCAACATGTCCAAAACTCAGCTGCCAGGGTTCTCACTCGAACTAAACCCTGGCAGCACATCACCCCCACACTCAAACAGCTGCACTGGCTTATAAAATAAGAAAAACATGCTTTGAGAATAAAGTCAGTGTAGAGGAGAAATCTGATCACTGATTTGTTGCTTGTACAGATTGACAGTAACCAGTACTGTGCATGTTAACATGTTCCCTAATTACCCAGCTAACCTTTCTCTGAGTAACCTGCTTACATAAATACATGCAAACACACTGAGAGATGTTCACATCTAGATTTTTCTTCTTTCAACAGAAAGTGGAACGCAGGAGGGTTTAGATGAACATCACATCATTCTGATAACGAGATGTCAACACCTGACTGAAGAAACTGATGAAGCAGGAAGGAAAATCCCCTTCAACAGCTCCTACACTGAGGTCTACATCACAGAGGGAAGGAGTAACGAGGTTAATACCCAACATGAGGTGATGCAGCTTGAAACAGCTTCCAAGAAGAAGATCCATGACACTCCAATCAAGTGTCAGGACATCTTTAAAATCTTACCTGATCAACAGGAATACATCATCAGAGTGGTTCTGATGAACGGTGTCGCTGGCGTTGGAAAAACCTTCACAGTGCAGAAGTTCACTCTGGACTGGGCACAGCGCTCCGAAAACCAAGATATCTGTCTGCTCATTCCCCTTCCATTCAGAGAGCTGAATGTGCTCAAAGATAAGCAGCACAGTCTGATCACACTGATCTGTCATTTTTATCCAACATTACAGAAGCTCACAGCAGAGAAGCTCGCTGGCTGTAAAGTTTTGTTCATCTTTGACGGCCTGGATGAAAGCAGACTTTCACTGGATTTCAGCAACAGTGAGGTTGTGTCTGATGTCACACAGAAGTCATCAGTCAGCGTGCTGCTGACAAACCTCATCCAGGGGAAGCTGCTTCCCTGTGCTCTCATCTGGATAACTACCAGACCTGCAGCAGCCAATCAGATCCCTCTGATATTTGTTAGCAGGGTAACAGAAGTACGAGGCTTCACTGACCCCCAGAAGGAGGAGTACTTCAGGAGGAGATTCAGTGATAAAGAGCGGTCCAGCACAATCATCTCACACATCAAGACATCCAGGAGCCTCCACATCATGTGTTACATCCCAGTCTTCTGCTGGATCGCTGCTACAGTTCTGGAGGACACATTGACTACAGACCAGAGAGGAGAGCTGCCCAAGACCCTGACTGACATGTACTCACACTTCCTGCTGGTTCAGACAAAGAGGAAGAAAAAGAAGTACGATGAGGGACATGAGACGAGTCCACAGTATCAGACAAAGAAGAAATGTGATGAGGAGCTGTCAAAGGCTGACAGGAACCTTCTTCTGAAGCTGGGGAGGCTGGCGTTTGAACAACTGGAGAAAGGAAACATCATGTTCTACCAAGAAGACCTGGAGCAGTGTGGTCTTGATGTCACAGAGGCCTCGGTGTCATCAGGAGTTTGTACACAGATCTTCAAAAGAGAGAAACACCAGAAGACAACAGTCTACAGCTTTGTTCATCTGAGCGTTCAGGAGTTTCTGGCTGCAGTCTACATTTACCACTGTTACACCAGCAGGAAGACAAAGGTACTGAAGGACTTCCTGGGAGGAGGGTTCACACTCAAGGAATCAAAACCAAAGTCTTTCCTTGAGAAGGTTTCTAAGTATTTCAAAAAAAAAGATAGCCAGGACTCATCTGACAGTGATCACTATTACCCATCTCTGGATGTCTTCCTGAAGAGAGCCATGGAGAAATCTCTCAGAAGTAAAAATGGCCACCTGTACTTGTTTGTCCGCTTCCTTCATGGCCTCTCTCTGGAGTCCAACCAGAGTCTCTTAGGAAACCTGCTGGGTCAGACAGACAAGAGTCCAGAAACCATCCAGAGAGTCATCAACAACCTGAAGAAGATGAACAGTGGTGATATCTCTCCTGACAGAAGCATCAACATCTTCCACTGTCTGATGGAGATGAACGACCGCTCAGTACATCAGGAGATCCAAGAGTTCCTGAAGTCAGAGAACAGATCAGAGAAGGCACTCTCTCTGTTTGACTGCTCAGCTCTGGCCTACATGCTGCAGATGTCAGAGGAGGTTCTGGATGAGTTGGACCTGAAGAAGTACAACACATCAGAGGAGGGACGACGGAGACTGATCCCAGCTGTGAGGAACTGCAGAAAGGCTCAGTAAGTCCAGATGTGATTAACATTATAAATCAGTGTAGATTAGTAGTTTAGTTCTTATAAATATAAATAAAATATATAAATAATATAAATCTTTTATTATAGTTAAAATAGTGCTCTACTTGTTTATAACTGAAATAACATGTCAGTTATATTTAGTCTCAGATGTGTAAATAATGTTGACGTTTATAGCTGTTAAGTTAATTCATTCATAACAGTTATTCTACTTATTTCTAGTCATTATTGGATTTGACAGTTTTCTTCTATTTCTCTTCCTTTGTGTGTTGGAGGATTCATTTAAACCTGGTGAAACACATGAAGGACTTTAGAGGTTGTGGTAGAGGTTTTATTTCAAATCAAAATAATGAGTCAAACTCATAATAATAATAATAATAATAATAATAATAATAATAATAATAATAATAATAATAATAATAATAATGGAGTCATCAGGCTGAAGCATCAGCTGGGCTTTGGGCTGGATCACCTTATCAAAGCTGGCCTGCTCAGTGTCTCCCTCTCTCGTCCACCAGCAACATCTCTTTTCTTTCTTTGCTTCATGTGTTTGTTATTGTCTAGCACACATTTCCCCTCATCCATGCACTTCCCTACACTACTGATTCTACACATTACACGTGGAGTTTACATTTAGTTTAATAACTTACTTTAATACATTATTTTAGTTTTTGAGATTCAAACATGTGTTCTCCTTGTTAGTCTGAACCTTGAGACACTTCATGATAATATGTTGTAATATTTGTGTCATTACAGACTTACTGACTGGAGACTCTCAGACACTGACTGTGAAGTTGTGACCTCAGCTGTGAAGTCCAACCCTCATCTGACAGAGCTGCACCTGAGACTCAACAGACTGTCTGATTCATCAGAGAAGCTGCTGTCTGCTGTACAGGAGAATCCAAACTGTAAACTGAAGACTCTGATGTGAGTTCACTGACTGTAATTTTGGTAGATTTCTTTTTCTTCTATTTATTAAATTCAAATCCTTCACTGAAGTTTCAAATGCTTGGTTCATAATTTTCAGGATTAGTTTGAATCTGCTGAATAGATGGAAAGAGAAAGAGAACAAGGTGCATAATCTAAGAGATGAAACAAAATAATGAGCATGACAGTTTTCTTTTATTTCCAATGCACACTAAGAATAATAAATATATCAATCATAAGCAGAGTATCATAAAAACAGAGTTCCATTACCAGCAGTGATGCTAACGGGCATGATGACTTGAACAGCTGCCAATGTGAACTTGTCCATCATATTATCTGAACCACTGATGTGAAGAACTAATGTTAATCAAGATAATAAGAGTCCAACTCATACTAATAATAATAATAATAATGGTGTCATCAGGCTGAAGCATCAGCTGGGCTTTGGGCTGGATCACCTTATCAAAGCTGGCCTGCTCAGTGTCTCCCTCTCTCTTCCACCAGCAACATCTCTTTTCTTTCTTTGCTTCATGTGTTTGTTATTGTCTAGCACACATTTCCCCTCATCCATGCACTTCCCTACACTACTGATTCTACACATTACACATGGAGTTTACATTTAGTTTGTTAATAACTTACTTTAATACATTATTTTAGTTTTTGAGATTCAAACATGTGTTCTCCTTGTTAGTCTGAACCTTGAGCCAGTTCATGATAATATGTTGTAATATTTGTGTCATTACAGACTTACTGACTTTGGACTCTCAGACACTGACTGTGAAGTTTTGGCCTCAGCTGTGAAGTCCTACCCTCATCTGACAGAGCTGCACCTGAGACTCTACAACCTGTCGGATTCATCAGAGAAGCTTCTGTCTGCTGTACAGGAGAGTCCAAACTGTAAACTGACTCTGAGGTGAGTTCACTGACTGTAGCTTTGGTAGATTAATCACCATGTAATGCTCCTGAGAAAATACATTCAAAAATGTCTTAAAGCTGCAGTCTGCCGGTCGAGACAGATGTCCGCCCACTTCTGAGTCTGGTTCTGCCTGAGGTTTCTTCCTGTTAAAAGGGAGTTTTTTCTCGCCACTGTTGCTCATGTGGGAATGTTGGGTCTCTTTAAAGTTAAAACCTGAAGAGTTTGGTTCAGATTGACTTTGTTGTGATTTGGCACTATACAAATAAAGATTGATTGATTGATTGATTGATTGATTGATTGATAGTGAATGAGTCCAACCTCCAGGTCCCTTCTTCCTCTCTGCTGCACTTTACTAGAGGATTTATTTTATTTTCCTCCATTTGAACACAAATATCTGGACTTTCTACTCCTCACATTGTCAAGCAGGCTTGTTACTTGTTTCAGTGACTTTATAAAAAGAAGACATGATGTGTAAATAAACGATAGAAAACTATGGAGCTACTATTGGAGCAATACTATTTGCAAATGCGTATTTCAATTTGTGTGTGTGTTAAAAAATCCATATATGTATTCAGATTTGCAAGTGAAGACAAATCTGCAAATGTTTGCAAAGATCTGTGAATGTCTGTCATCAGTTACAACTCAGGCAGGAGCTCTCGATCTTTTTACATGTGATTTTTGCTTCACTTCTGCCGTGGCAGATCTGCAAATGTGTAGAAAATCAAGAGCTCCTGCCTGAGTTGTAACTGATGACAGACATTCACAGATCTTACTGGAAATCTTTAGAGTGACCATGTTTCATGAACATTGTTTGATGAAGAAACTCCTCACAAAACAAAATAGAGCGAGGAAGCATCTTCTCTCAGAGAAGATCTTTGGCTGGACACAGACTGCAGCTCACTAAACCAGGCACCTGAATCAACGTTAATTAGGACAGCTGATCTCATCTGTGTGTGCCTTGACTTTTGAACAAAGGCTAGGTAAAACTATTGCTGCTTGAAGAGAGGAAGTTAAAGTGATGCAGACAGCAACGCAGCTACAATATCTAGATAGAAATCATAGTACTAGGCTACTAATATTTGCAAACACATGTTCCCACAGCAGCAGAGAAAAGTCACGCTGACTGAACACTGCTTCAATGAACAGGCTACAATTGATAAACATGCAATGAGTACAACAGCAGACTGAGCTGGTTGACAAAGCCTGATACTTGACATTTCTCCCAAGAGTCAACTACTTGAATCTGAATCATCTTGATATGTAGCAGCTCTGAAAGCACTGAGCAGAGAGGGAGAAACATTTAAAAAGACTGCTGCAATATGATAGGCTGACAAAGAAGGTGTGTCAGCGTGCTATTGGTTAGATGTGAGCAAGTGATGTGAACAGCTGACGTCTTAATTGATGCCCCAGAAATGACAGAAAGGAAATGATGAGCTGTGAGAAAGATCAGAATGACTGAGGGATGAGAAATCAAACTATAGATGTGAACTTGTAAAAAAGATGCTCTTCCTGTCTGAACTTTCTCTGAGCTTCATTTTTACATTTAAGGAATAAAATGCATCAGAAAAAATACATTTAATAAAAAGATGATGTGAAGAACAAATTTTCATCAAAATAATGAGCATCAAACTGTTTCATCATCAAATGCATGAAGTAAATATAAAGTTTCCTCTTTCATTATAACATATGTTGGAATATTTGTGTCATTACAGACTTTCTGACTGTGGACTCTCAGAGACTCACTGTGAAGTTTTGGCCTCAGCTCTGAAGTCCAACCCCTCCCATCTGACACATCTGGACCTGAGTTGGAACAAACTGTCTGATTCATCAGTGAAGCGTCTGTCTGCTGGACTGGAGAGTCCAAACTGTAGACTGAAGACTCTGATGTGAGTTCACTGACTGTAGCTTTGGTAGATTTATTTCTTTTTATTAAATTCAAATTCTTCAGTGAATTTTCAAATGTTTGGTTCATAATTTTCAGGATTTGCTGAACACAAATGTGTAGAATGTAAATGTTTTCAGGAATTTAAAATCCACAGTCTTGTTGTGAGTAAAAATGACTTCCAGAGTGTAAACTAATATGAGGCTTCAGCAGTCTGAGTTCCACATATCAAGTAAGTATGTTTGTGTTTCTTCAGTGTTTCCTTGCTGAGCTGCAGTGGAGGGATCCAAACTCAGAGAGGGAATTTAGTTCTAAATATTCTGTTTCAAACTCATCAAGTTTACTTGATGAAGGAGAAATATTTCTTTAGTATATTCTTTAATGTGTTTTAATCAATAATGTCTGATCATTGATATTGATCCTTCAGAACACACACATACACACAAACACACAAACACACACACACATACACACACACACACACACACACACACACACACACACAGGTTCACTCACAAACACACACACACACACACACACACACACACACACACACATCTGATTGGATTATAAATGGATTTTAATCTACATCATTTATTCTTTATTCAGATTGATTTTCTGCTGGTTGTCAGAGATCAGCTTTGCTCCTCTGGTCTCAGCTCTGAAGGCCAACCCCTCCCATCTGAGAAAGCTGGATCTGAGCTCCAACAAGCTGAAGGATTCAGGAATGAAGCTGTTGTGTGGTTCTCTGGAGAGTCAAGACTGTGAACTGGAGACTCTGGAGTCAGTTCACTGACTGTCTGTTACTATTGTTGATCTTAATGTTTAACAACTGAACCTAATTTATGTTCATACATAACTTACATCATGAACTTCATTTGTTTCCATATTTTCATGTTTTACTGTACAAAGTTTAGTGTGTAGTTATAAAAGATGACTGACTGTAAAAGAAAGTGTAGAAAACTTTCACTGTTAGTTGTTAAAGTCAATGAATGTTTATAATTGTTGGTAAAGAGTCACATCTGTATTCAGAAGATCCTCTCAACTAATGTCTGTTTGAAACTGATCCAGTTTACTTGATGAAGGAGAAATATTTCTTTATTATATTCTTTAATATGTTTTAATCAATAATGTCTGATCATTGATACTGATCCTTCACAACACACACACACACACACACACACACACACACACACACACACACACACACACACACACACACACACACACACACTACTACACATTTAAAACCTGAACACATCTGATTGGATTATAAATGGATTTTAATCTGCATAATTTATTCTTTATTCAGATTGAGGGGCTGCAGTTTGTCAGAGATCAGCTGTGATTATCTGGTCTCAGCTCTGAAGTACAACCCCTCCCATCTGAGAGAGCTGGATCTGAGAGGAAACTTCCTGCAGGATTCAGGACTGAAGCTGCTGTGTGGTTTTCTGAAGAGACCAGACTGTAAACTAGAGAGTCTTGGGTCAGTTCACACACACACACACACACACACACACACATACACATCAACACACACACACACACACACACACACACACACACACACAAACATACACACGCACAAACACACACACACACACACACACACACACACACACACACACAAACACAACACACATACACACACACACACACACACAAACACTACTACACATTTAAAACCTGAACACATCTGATTAGATTATAAATGGATTTTAATCGACATCATTTATTCTTTATTCAGATTGAGGGGCTGCAGTTTGTCAGAGATCAGCTGTGATTATCTGGCCTCAGCTCTGAAGTACAACCCCTCCTATCTAAGAGAGCTGGATCTGAGTCTCAACGACCTGAAGGATTCAGACGTGAAGCAGCTGATTGGTCTTCAGCAGAGTCCAGACTGCAGACTGGAGACTCTGGAGTGAGTAGAGAGTTGGAGTCAGTCTGTGCTGGTTTCAGCAGTTTAGTATTAAACACAGTCAGTATCAAAGCAAAGATCCAGTATTTCCTGGTGAAGCTCCAACCTTCTCAGTGCTGCTTTCCTCAGTGAAGCTGTGAGAGGAGAATGGTGACAGGCTTCAGGATTGGACAGAAAGACAGAGAGAGAGAGAGAACAGTCAGCCAATCAGATGAGCCAGAAGCTTGTTGTGATCATGTGTTTGAGTTGATGTGAAGACGACTGTTGTTGTTGTGTTGATGTCTGCAGGAAATAAAGCTGGATTACAGCTGACAGCCTTACAAGATGTATAGAGACAGTGATCCTCATCATCAAATCTGATCTCAAAGTGTTTGTTCTCTCATTTCAACACTAAACTATTGATCAGTTCATCTTTGTCAGAGCTCTAAGATCAGTCTGACTGCAGCCTGCAAATCACTGGCTCTGATTTCACACAAGCATCATTACGTTTAGTAACCATGTGGTCATTATACAGACCAGAACCTCTGCTGAAGTCCAGGAATCACAGCAGCTGTTTAGCTGAGAGCTCTGACTGATTGTCATGTGATGATTTAACAGCAGGAAACATCTTCAAATCCCACAGAGACTCTGTAGCTTTAAACTTTGATAAGAGTTGACATGTATCAGCAGTAAATCCATCAGTAAACTGATGAGTGAATGTCTCTGTTTCTGCAGTAATGATGTGTTCATGACTCTCAGCACTTTATTTCCTCTGTGTACTTGAGTGAAATCCGCAGAGGAAACACACTTGATAGTAAAAGTGTGTGTAGGTGTGTGAGCTTGGAGCTCAGTGTGTTCACTCCAACACGTTAACATGAGAGCTGAAAGGAAGCAAGCTACGCTGCACAGCTGTTCCACTTCTGGTCTGAACAGGACTGAAGTCCCTGCTGCTCTTTATACTGGATGTGCTGCATCACTGACTGACAGCTGATCAAGTGAGTCTCACTAAACACTCATTTATCTCCTCTGTTCTTTCTTCTTCTCTCATCAGATGGTGATGATCTCTGTCAGAGTGAGAGTGAACATCCAGGAGTGTTGAGAGAGGATCAACTGGATCCTGATGATCCATCTGGAGTCTGGATCTGGATTTTGTCGTCTTCACTTAAGTCTCTTAACTGACTCCAAACTGAACAGTTATCTCTGGATTTAGCTGAAGTCAGCACTTTACAGATGAGTTCTACATGAGCAGTTTGATGCAGAAAAGATAAAAACAGGTGTTATAAGTCAGACTGTGAGCCTGGGCTCATATTTATCAAGAGTCTCAGAATCACACTGAAAGTTAACGAGGACTAAAACTAATGAATGAAGCAGAAGAGAATTGACTGTGACTTTCAGCAGGAGAAGGATTACTGCTGGGAGAGAGTGAGACGTGGCTGTTTTACCACAGTAAGAGCAGCAGAGTAGAGGGTCCAGCCATTTCTGAGCTGCTTTTATGTTTAGATCCAAAGCTGAAAACATGCTGAACAATGTGTTAGAATGATGGAAGCTGCAGCTCAGTCTGCGTCCACATGGAGGAGCCAGAGATGTGCACACTTCATCATTATGACTGGAAAACACTCTGAGCTCATTTCATTATGGATTTATATAATGACACTAAAAAATCATTCATTCTGGACTCAGACCTCAAATCCACTAAAACTTATCAACTCTAGTCCTGCTTTTTAATTCAGGTTGAGTTCATGAAAAAGCTTTTATCTCCCTGCTTATTATTATATTATTGTTATCATTACTATTATTACTGTAATCATTATATTATTATCTCACTGTCTTTATTAGATCTCATTTCAATCAGCAGTTTTAGATTTTTATTATTGATCACTGATTATTGTTTTCTCAGTTTTTAGTTTTATCTGTAAATTAAATGATGAAAAATGCTTTTAATAAATTTAAAGTGACGTTGTCAAACGTGTCAAAGATCTTCAGTTTACTGTCAGAGGAAAAGAAAGCAGGAAATATTATATTTATATATATTATTTCTAGGGCTGTCAAACGATTAATTGTTTAGTTAATCAGGATTAATGGTGTTTTGAATGTCATGTTTAAAATCCTGTTATTTTCCATTTGAAGGCAGTTTTAAGCCCATAATGTAAAGCATTTCTTACCAGAGTGTCTTAACTGGGAATCAATCACGGCTCTGCTGCAACTCCCACACTCCAAAATGGTCCTTTGGTGGAGCTAAGGCTGGCTTGGCTGCACCTGGGTTTTTATTCAGACTGAAAATGTTGAACTCTTCACTGCACATCCTCCTCTTCCTCGTCTTCATTTATGATGTGAACTCTGTAAATAAATTCAATCAGATACCAAAACATCTTTTTATTCAGACTTTTTTCTTTTCAAACATCCTGAAACAAACAGCGAGGCTTCAGCTGAGACTCCGTTCAGACTCTTTCTGTCTGAAACATCAAACTAATAAATCACACCAGGAGAAAGTGACATTCATCTCAGATTATTGGTCAAAACTCTGAGCCAAAATAAAACTTCAAGAAAATAACAAGTCAGAATTATGAATAAAGAGAAACCTGGTCACAGCAGATGGAGAGTCATAATTCTATTTAAATGTCATTTCTGAGGATAAACTCAACATTTCATCAAATAAAGTTCACTTTGATTCAATTTAATCAGCTTTACATCTTAAATATACTGGATTCCTAGGGTTAGACTTGAAAGGAGAAAAATGTCTGAATTCAGTTTATAAAGATAAAAGTTAATAAAAAAAAAACTAAGCTGGACTTTAGATTAAAGTCAGGATTATTACATTAAGTCAAACTTGTGGTTTTAAATTCATAAGAAAAAATTAATTTGGGGTAAAAATAAGAAATTAATTAAATAATGTTGAGATTCTTAAAAGTCATCTTCATCAGCATCATTTTCATCTTCATCATCTTCATCAGCATCATTTTCATCTTGATCATCATTATCATCATCAGCAACATCTTCATCATCATCTTCATCAGCATCAGTTTCATCATCATCATCATCATCTTCATCATCATCGTTTTCGTCTTCATCATCATCTTCATCAGCATCATTTTCGTCTTCATCATCATCTTCATCAGCGTCATTTTCATCTTCATCATCTTCATCAGCATCATTTTCATCTTCATCATCTTCATCAGCATCAGTTTCATCATCTTCATCAGCAACATCTTCATCAGCATCATTTTCATCTTCATCTTCATCAGCATCAGTTTCATCATCTTCATCATCATCTTCAACATCATCATCTTCATCAGCATCAGTTTCATCATCTTCATCAGCAACATCTTCATCATCATCATCAGCAGCATCGTCTTCATCAGCAACATCATCTTCATCATCATCTTTATTAGAATAGCATCAGTGATCATCAGCTTTAAATCCCATCTGCTGTTTCTATCATGGACTGTGTGATTTAAAGCAGAGCGGTGTGATGCTGCAGGAGGCCACCAGGTGGCAGCAGAGGCTCAGAGGACAAATGTTTCAACACACAGACTTTAAATGTGAGATTATAAAGACATCTACATCATCATCTTCATCATCTTCATCATCTACAGGACTTTATTATTACATGTTAACATGTTGAATATGAACCCTTTACATACCATCATCTTGATCATCTTCATCATCTTCTTCATCATTTTCATCTTCATCATCTTCATCAGCGTCATCTTCATCAGCATCTTCATCATTTTCATCTTCATCATCTTCATCAGTTACATCATCATCAGCATCATCGTCAGCATCACCTTCATCAGCATAATTTTCATCAGCAACATCTTCGTCATCTTCATCATCATCTTCATCATCTACATCTTCATCATCATCATCATCATCTTCATCAGCAACAACTTCATCATCATCTTCATCAGCATCATTTTCATCATCATCATTATCATCTTCATCAGCATCATTTTCATCATCATCATTATCATCTTCATCAGCATCATCTTCGTCATCTTCATCATCATCATCATCACAATCACATCATCATCTTCATCAGCATAAATCATCATCACCTTCATCAGCATCATCTTCATTTTACATTTTCATCATCATCTTCATCAGCATTTTCATCTTCATCATCATCATTAGCATCATTTTCATCTTCATCATCTTCATCATCATCATCAGCATCATCTTCATCAGCATCATCAGCATCATTTTCATCGTCATCATCTTCATCAGGATCATCTTCATCAGCAACATCTTCATCATCATCATCTTCACAATCATCATCTTCATCCTCATCATTTTCATCTTCATCATTTATTCTTTATTCAGATTGATGGACTGCTGGTTGTCAGAGATCAGCTGTGATTATCCGGTCTCAGCTCTGAAGGACAACCCCTCCCATCTGAGAGAGCTGGATCTGAGTCTCAACAACCTGAAGACATCTACAGGACTTTATTATTACATGTTAACATGTTAAATATGAACCCTTTACATACCATCATCTTCATCTTCATCATCTTCATCAGCATAATTTTCATCATCATCATCTTTATCAGCATCATCTTCATCAGCATAATTTTCATCTTCATCATCATCATCATCTTCATCAGCACCATTTTCATGAGCAACATCTTCGTCATTTTCATCATCATCTTCATCATCATCATCTTCGTCATCATCTTCATCAGCACCATTTTCATCAGCAACATCTTCGTCATTTTCATCATCATCTTCATCAGCATCATCCTTATCATCATCATCTTCACCATCATCATTTTCATCTTCATCATCACCATTGTCATCTTCATCAGCATCATATTCATCTGCATTATCTTCATCAGCATAATTTTCATCTTCATCAGCAACATCTTCATCAGCATCATCTTCATCATCTTCATCAGGATCATTTTCATCATCATTTTCATCATCTTCATCGTCTTCATCGTCTTCATCGTCTTCATCGTCTTCATCATCTTCATCGTTTTCATCATCTTCATCATCATCATTGTCATAATCTTCATCATCTTTATCAGCATCTTCTTCTTCATCAGCATCATCTTCATCCGCATTTTCATCTTCATCATCTTCATCACCATCATCATCGTCATCAGCAACATCTTAGTCAGCATCATCATCTTCACCATTTTCATCTTCATCATCATCTTCATTAGCATCATTTTCATCTTCATCATCATCATCATCATTTTCATCTTCAGCATCATCTTCATCTTCATCAGCATCACCATCATCATCTTCATCAGCAACATCTTCATCATCATCATCATCATCTTCGTCACCTTCATCAGCATCATTTTCATCATCTTCATCTTCATCTTCATCAGCATCATTTTCAGCATCATCTTCATCTTCATCAGCATCATTTTCAGCATCTTCATCATCATCATCTTCATCTGCATAATTTTCGTCTTCACCATCATCATCTTCATCAGCATCATCTTCATCATCTTCATCAGCATCATTTTCATCTTTATCAT
Source organism: Scomber colias (assembly GCA_021039105.1). Lineage (NCBI taxonomy): Eukaryota > Metazoa > Chordata > Actinopteri > Scombriformes > Scombridae > Scomber > Scomber colias. The sequence continues at coordinate 108,022 of JAJDFG010000234.1, read as the reverse complement.
CATAACCATCATCATCTTCATCAGTATCATTTTCATCTTCATCAGCAATATCTTCGTCATCTTCATCAGCATCATCTTCATCAGCATCATCTTCATCAGCATAATTTTAATTATCATTTTCATCTTCATCATCTTCATCATTCATCTTCATCATCATCATCATCAGCAGCATCATTTTCATCTTCAGCATCATCTTCATCTTCATCAGCATCACCATCATCATCTTCATCAGCATCATCTTCGTCATCATCTTCATCAGCACCATTTTCATCAGCAACATCTTCGTCATTTTCATCATCATCTTCATCAGCATCATCTTCATCATCATCATCTTCACCATCATCATTTTATCTTCATCATCACCATCGTCATCTTCATCAGCATCATATTCATCTGCATCATCTTCATCAGCATAATTTTCATCTTCATCAGCAACATCTTCATCAGCATCATCTTCATCATCTTCATCAGGATCATTTTCATCATCATTTTCATCATCTTCATCGTCTTCATCGTCTTCATCATCTTCATCATCATCATCTTCATCATCATCATTGTCATAATCTTCATCATCTTCATCAGCATCTTCTTCTTCATCAGCATCATCTTCATCCGCATTTTCATCTTCATCATCTTCATCACCATCATCATCGTCATCAGCAACATCTTAGTCAGCATCATCATCTTCACCATTTTCATCTTCATCATCATCTTCATTAGCATCATTTTCATCTTCATCATCATCATCATCATTTTCATCTTCAGCATCATCTTCATCTTCATCAGCATCACCATCATCATCTTCATCAGCAACATCTTCATCATCATCATCATCATCTTCGTCACCTTCATCAGCATCATTTTCAGCATCATCTTCATCTTCATCAGCATCATTTTCAGCATCTTCATCATCATCATCTTCATCTGCATAATTTTCGTCTTCACCATCATCATCTTCATCAGCATCATCTTCATCATCTTCATCAGCATCATTTTCATCTTTATCATCATAACCATCATCATCTTCATCAGTATCATTTTCATCTTCATCAGCAATATCTTCGTCATCTTCATCAGCATCATCTTCATCAGCATAATTTTAATTATCATTTTCATCTTCATCATCTTACATCATTCATCTTCATCATCATCATCATCAGCAGCATCATTTTCATCTTTATCAGCATCAGCATCATCTTCATCTTTATCAGCATCATCTTCGTCATCTTCATCAGCATCATCTTCATCAGCATCATCTTCATCAGCATCATCTTCATCAGCATCATCTTCATCAGCATAATTTTAATTATCATTTTCATCTTCATCATCTTCATCATTCATCTTCATCATCATCATCATCAGCAGCATCATTTTCATCTTTATCAGCATCAGCATCATCTTCATCTTTATCAGCATCATCTTCGTCATCTTCATCAGCATAATTTTAATAATTTTTTTCATCTTCAGCATCTTCTTCATTTTCATCTTCATCATCATCATCATCATAAAATCATAAAATCATAAAATCAAACAATAAGAAGTTTAATATCACATGTTTTGTTGCAGCTGAAAAGTCAGCCTGTCTAGTTAAGTGATAATAAAGGTCATTAAATACCACAGATACAGTCTAACTGCTTTTAATAAATGTACACATACAGTCTCTCTGAGCTCTGCAGGAAGAGAGGAGGACATGAAAGAGTTAAAAACAGTTTGTAGTTTCAGCCTCCACCCATCAGCATACTTCTCTATTGTCACAAGTGTTTCCTGTAAAATAATCAAAACAACTCCATATATGGCTCCAGTTCCTTTAGAATCAGGGTCAACATTTCCTGTTTCCTCTTCCTTCATGAAACATTAATTACATCCTCACTAACAAGCTGTGAGACATCTGACTTACAACAGATCAATGTGGTGACAGCATATAAAAGCTCATAAATTAAAAGGTCAAATGAATCAGCTGAATATACTTTAACACTGTATTAATGATCATCAAAGCATTAATACAATAAGGAAGGGGTGGGAGGGTGTACTGTACAAAATGATGACAAGAGTGGCAGAAATTTAACAAGAAGAAAGCGAGCTGAGGTCAAACCGCATCTATCTCTACGTTCCTTGTTGTGGTTATTTGGCTGTAATCATATAAACTGATATGTTTGACCAATCACAGATCATTTCTTTGTTCCTTCAGAAACTAGAATAGATTAGATGAGTTGTTTGCTCATTAAGATGAGCTGATGTCACTCTGTGTGTTCTGTCTCCTTATTCAACAATAAAACATTTTAATCTTCAATCCAGCAGTGTTTAGTGTGTTCAGACCGTCTCCATGACAACATTACTCCATTTCTATCATCACTTCACTGGTTAGCTGTTTGTTTTAGGACTGATTGTGTTTTCCTTTTAAAGGTTTATTATTGGGAGTGTTTGCCTGTATTTCCCAGTGCAGGGCATAGAGGGCGCCAGAGAGGGAACAAGCTGCAGCAAAGGTCTCTGCTGGAATCGAACCCACGACGCTGCCTTTATGTGGCACGCTCACTAACCACTCAGCTGTCAAGGTGCTCCCAGGTTTGCTTCATTTTGGTCATTCTTTTTAAATAAACTTCATTTGTTGAACCTGAATTCAGGTCGGTGCTTTTTATGTTGCTGCTTAAAGGTTCAACCTTCTGTTTTTGTGGCTTGATGACTTTTAAAGCTCCAGATGACTTTTCAGAGTCTCAGTGTGTAAATATTAAAGTTATGCAGCTTTAATATGCAGAAATATGATGTTAAAATGAACACGATAAAAGTTTTTGCTGTGAAGAAAGTTGGTTGATGAAAAGAAAGAATATGGAGATATAACCAACCAGTGTGTAGAGGTGTGTGTAGTTATAACCAGTGTGTAGAGGTGTGTGTAGTTATAACCAGTGTGTAGAGGTGTGTGTAGTTATAACCAGTGTGATGTGTGTAGTTATAACCAGTGTGTAGAGGTGTGTGTAGTTATAACCAGTGTGATGTGTGTAGAGGTGTGTGTAGTTATAACCAGTGTGATGTGTGTAGAGGTGTGTGTAGTTATAACCAGTGTGATGTGTGTAGAGGTGTGTGTAGTTATAACCAGTGTGTAGAGGTGTGTGTAGTTATAACCAGTGTGTAGAGGTGTGTGTAGAGGTCCACTAACAGATTAAAGCTACCCTTACCTATAACCAGTGTGATGTGTGTAGAGGTGTGTGTAGTTATAACCAGTGTGATGTGTGTAGAGGTGTGTGTAGAGGTGTGTGTAGTTATAACCGGTGTGTAGTTATAACCGGTGTGTGTAGTTATAACCAGTGTGTAGAGGTGTGTGTAGTTATAACCAGTGTGTAGAGGTGTGTGTAGTTATAGCCAGTGTGTAGAGGTGTGTGTAGTTATAACCAGTGTGTAGAGGTGTGTGTAGTTATAACCAGTGTGTAGAGGTGTGTGTAGTTATAGCCAGTGTGTAGAGGTGTGTGTAGTTATAGCCAGTGTGTAGAGGTGTGTGTAGTTATAACCAGTGTGTAGAGGTGTGTGTAGTTATAGCCAGTGTGTAGAGGTGTGTGTAGAGATGTGTGTAGTTATAACCAGTGTGTAGAGGTGTGTGTAGTTATAGCCAGTGTGTAGAGGTGTGTGTAGTTATAACCAGTGTGATGTGTGTAGAGGTGTGTGTAGTTATAACCAGTGTGATGTGTGTAGAGGTGTGTGTAGTTATAACCAGTGTGTAGAGGTGTGTGTAGAGGTGTGTGTAGTTATAACCAGTGTGTAGAGGTGTGTGTAGTTATAACCAGTGTGTAGAGGTGTGTGTAGTTATAACCAGTGTGTAGAGGTGTGTGTAGTTATAACCAGTGTGTAGAGGTGTGTGTAGTTATAACCAGTGTGTAGAGGTGTGTGTAGTTATAACCAGTGTGTAGAGGTGTGTGTAGTTATACCCAGTGTGTAGAGGTGTGTGTAGTTATAACCAGTGTGTACAGGTGTGTGTAGAGGTCCACTAACAGATTAAAGCTACCCTTACCTTTGTTACATTTCTACACATTTTTTTGTTTAGATTAAAATGCTATTAATAAGGTAATGGCACTCTAAAATGTTAGAGACATCCACCAGGCACAGAAACAAAGGCGGGGAGCTCCGGTCCTCTGAAATGAGGCCAACCAGGAAGTAACTTAGAGCTGCATTCTATCAAAAGGCCACCAGGGGCGACCGTCTCTATACAAGTCAATGGAGAATTCACCAACTTCTCACTTGATTTCTAACCTCAGTAAACGTTTTCAAAATGTGTTTATGGTCTCAATCGCTAGTTTAAAGCCTTCTTCGATGCAGTATGGTGTTCATTTGTCAAATTTTGGCCTCCCTGATTTTATATGTGACGATAAAGCAGGGTATGCATTAGGGCGTGGCTACGTCCTGATTGACAGGTTGATTGAACAATGTCCTCGAGATCCAGCCCTCGTAACCATAGCAACCTCCCCGCTGCGCCCATGGCCCCGCCTCATGCCCATATAAGTAGAATCCGTGTTTTTATTTTTCCCAGCATGCACCTGAAATTTTCAAGATGGCGCTGCCTAGATTAGAAACTATTGGCTTCTGAGCAGCAGTCCACAAACCAATGGGTGACATCACGGATGTTACGTCTGTTTCTTTTATACAGTCTGTGGGTGGGACATAGGAGGGAGGGGGGGTTGTTGCAGTTCAAGTTTTTTCAATGTGTTGTGTGAAATGCGGCAATTGGATCAAGACTGGTGTGTAGTTCGGCAGCAGCGTATGTATACAGATTATCAGGACAGTGCAACAAAACAAAAATGTGTGTTTGTCCCAACATGGCTGCTAATAAAGACCTAAAAGACTTGCTCGGTTTGATCATTAAAACATTACACCCAACAATAATGCTGAGGTGACAGACAGGAAGTACAACATATACTAAACATGTCTTCATGTGTGGTTAAACCTGTAAATACTCTCATGAGAAAGTTTCACTCTGCAAAGTGAAGTCAGATCTTTCTCTGCACATTATCATCATCAGTCGTGTGCTTTTCACAGTGTGCTGTAGTTCAGCTTTTCACCTATCAACCATGAGACGGAGACATAAACATGAGATGAACTTTCTAACTTTCTGCTTCTATAATTGTAGTAATAACTAAGATGAAGAAGGTTTATGTTGCTGAAGCAGAAGGAAGCACATCTCCCTCCATACATGACAATTATGTTCTGTTTTCTACTTGTTGGTCTTTTTGGAGGTTTGATGCTTCGTGTCTGTGATCACGTAGACTGGAACTGAATGAGGAACTGAGCAAGAGGGCTGTACAGAACTGAAAGATGACAGGAAGCAGTGGTTTGTGAAAGACGCATGTAAGCTTTTTAATCAGGAACTGGGAATTCGACAGGAGGAAGAAAGACCGCGCTGAGGTCAAACAGTATCTATATACGTGACTATAGAGCATAAACTCAATGGAAACTTTTAGTTGACGTGTCAGATTGAATCATTTAAATATCTTAATCTTTCTGCAATGTGCAAAGACATAAAATCAAACAATAAGAAGTTTAATATCACATGTTTTGTTGCAGCTGAAAAGTCAGCCTGTCTAGTTAAGTGATGATAAAGGTCATTAAATACCACAGATACAGTCTAACTGCTTTTAATAAACGTACACATACAGTCTCTCTGAGCTCTGCAGGCAGAGAGGAGGACATGAAAGAGTTAAAAACAGTTTGTAGTTTCAGCCTCCACCCATCAGCACACTTCTCTATTGTCACAACTGTTTCCTGTAAAATAATCAAAAACAACTCCATATGTGGTTCCAGTTCCTTTAGAATCAGGGTCAATATTTCCTGTTTCCTCTTTCTTCATGAAACATTCATTTCATCCAACAAGCTGTGAGACATCTGGCTTACAACAGATCAATGTGGTGACAGCATATAAAAGCTCATAAATAAGATCATCATGTTCTTTTTACGGTCAAATGAATCAGCTGAATATACTTTAACACTGTATTAATGATCATCAAAGTATTAATACAATAAGGAAGGGGTGGGAGGGTGTACTGTACAAAATGATGACAAGAGCGGCAGAAATTTAACAGGTAGAAAGCGAGCTGAGGTCAAACAGCATCTATCTCTACGTGACTTAAGAGTTAGAAACTTCATCTGGAAACTCAAAAGTCACATTAAACCCAGAGGTGGACAAAGTACACAACCTCACTACTTGAGTAGAAGTACAGATACTCATTGTCAAATATTACTCCAATACAAGTAAAAGTAGCTTAGTCAAAATATTACTTAAGTAAAAGTACTAAAGTATTTGCTTAAACAATTACTTAGTAGTAAAAGTATTTAAAAATATCTCAGAAAATGCAGGAAAGTAGCTTTATTGTCATTATACAATACACTGATGTGATTCTGCTCCAGACATGTTTATAGCTCAAAAATAAACACATAAAGTCAAGAAGCCTCAGAACACAGTTACATTTCAACACACCTAACCCCTACCTTGGACTCTTTGATATGAATTGTATAAAAAACATGAACAGAAAGTCAACTTAATCATTCAACTGCACTGCAACACTTGCCATATGTTTAAACCGTTTAAAAATGGCAACTATGATACTACAAGCACATACAATTATGTTTAAAATGTTCATCTGCAATTTAACAAACATTAAGCTAGCTAACGTTAGTAGCTACTTTACCGCGACATACTTTTTCAGATTGGAAGACGAGTTTTTGTAGGCCGTGATCAGCTTTTGTGACAAAAATCTCAATCATGGGTTTGAGATAAGACCTGCTCGGTGGGAGTTTCTTCATTTCTTTGTATGGCACGACGTAGTACAGGTACGGCAATACGACTAAGACAAACCATATGCAAATCAGCAGAACGTATATTTTTCTCAAAATTTTGCAAAAAAAAAAAAAAAAAATCAGCTGACGTAAACTCAAAAGTAGAGAGTAACGAGAGCATCAATAGAAATGTAGTGGAGTAAAAAGTACAATATTTGTCCTTCAAATGTAGTGGAGTAAAAGTAAAAGTATCTCCCAAAAATAATACTCAAGTAAAGTACAGATACTCAAAAACTGTACTTAAGTACAGTACTCAAGTAAATTTACTTTGTTACTGTCCACCACTGATTAAACCATTTAACTGTGAGAAAATACTGGAGCTTTTGTGGTCTGTGTGATAAAGTGTCAGATGGTTTGAGTTGCATTTACCATGCAGGTGTTGAACTGCTGAGAAGCCATGAGATCAATAATCATGAAACATATGTGTATCATTGACATTGTAATGTGGAGAAAGGATCAGATGAGGACTGTACATGTGATGTGAAACAGGTTGCAGGTAGTGATGAAGACACAGTCAATGATTAGCACACTCTGCACTTCCTCTCTGCTCCAATCACACTTTTACACACTTTGAACTTGTTGTGTTGCTTTGACACATTTAGAGACTTGCTGGTGAATAAAGTGGAACAGCTAAAGAGATTCATATTTGTAGACATGAACAAAGACTCCAAACTGAAGCTAAGCTAACTAGACCGGAGGCCTGTACTATGAAGCTGGATTAACATACCCAGGATATCTCTCCGTTACCTGGGTTGATTTACCCAGACATTCACAATCCTGATAAGCGGTACTACGAAGCTGGTTATCAACTCGGTAATTGAACCCAGGGTTTTCCAATCTGGATCACTGCGCTCACATAAAAGGGGAGGAGTCTGCAGCGTCTGACCAATCACAAACATGGAGAAACCCTGCAGAGCAGACTACTTTACCATGGAGGAGCAGACAATTATTCTTCATAAATATGAAGAATTCAAACATCATCAGGTCAAAAGCAACACTGTTGCTGCAGCAAAAGCCAGGAAGGAATGCTGGCAGAAAATTGCCGACTCTGTTAATGTGTAAATTCATGAGATCATACAATATTAATTTATCAGACAATTTTAACAGACAGCACTCTGATCACAAAATTTCACTTTATTACGGCACAGACGTTTGGGGCAGAGCGCTTCCCCAGTGCCCTTCCTTTCATAAGAGACATTAAGTTAGTTTAATATTCAACATTCAAAATACAAACCTATTATGCTTCAACCATTTGAGTGAATGATGTCAAACCAACTGTATAACAGAATAATATCCCTCATGTGCCTCAAGGATTATTTTTTAAATATATATTTTGGTCAGTTAAAAAATTGCATCTATCCCTAAAAACTCTTTCTCTCCTAAGCGCTCCTCTCATGATCCGTGGACCAATGTTGACAGGATCTTTTAAGAATGGGCAGGTCATTTTCTAAGAAAACTGATTGGTCAGGAGGTGGTGCTTTTATACTTGTTGATCTCTTATCCAGAACATAACCTGCTCCGGAGCAGGTTAGCCGTTCAGCATAAGTTACCATGGTGATTTACCAGGTAAGAAGTGAACCAGCTTTGTAGGATGGAAAACCCAGGGTTAACCCTGAAGTTACCTCGATAAGAGAAAATCCAGCTTCGTAGTACAGACCTCAGGTCTAAACCTCGTATATGTGTGAACTATGTGGTCAGAGTGTTACGGAGACAGTCTTACACATGTGACTTCCAGTAAAGTAGAACGAGGAACTAACAAACAGGAAATAAAGCTGAAAGTTTTCAGTCATACTTCATTTTACAGTCATCAGAGCAGAAGGAGGAAAACAGTGTGAGGCAGGTGAGTGTTAATATCAGGACTGTAGATAATGATTACTGTCATTATTGATCAATCTGGTGATTATTTATCACATTCATTGTTTAGTTGATTAAATGTGAAATGACAGAGTTTGAGGTGTTAAACATTGTTTCCTGTTGTTGTTTTCCTGGTTTGTGCGTCCTCACAGCGATGTAACGTGACTCACTGCTGAGCTCTAAATAGAGACAATGATCAATTGATTCAAAATACATTTTCACTATTTACCAAACTACTGAGAGAATGTACAACTATATTTGAACTAATGAATGGATCAAATGTATTGAGTGCTTCATGTTTGAGTGTAGAAGCAGAGTTTAAAAGATGTTTAAAGCCAAAGAGAACTTCCTGTTCTCTCATTACTGAATGTGACACTTGTACAGACTGTTTGTCTTTAATCTTTTGCTCTGAGTTCACAGAGTTCATGCTTTAATTGTGCTGATAATGGTTTATGGTTATGTTAATGATTGACTTCATTTTTATAAGCTATAAGTTATAACATCAGACTACATGCATGCATCACACTCTTCAAATAAAGTGTGAATTTACAGGAGATAAATATTCAGTTTTAGATGGAAAAAGAAGCACAGAGCTGATATTCAGACTTATTTCAACATGTTTATGAAAATGTAGTAAAAGTAGAATATGAGCTGAAATGATGAAGGTCTTAAGGAGGGTTCAGCATCAGCAGTTAGAAACAAAAGGTCCAGTTCTGACACAAACACCTGAACTGTGTTACAACAGAAAAAGCTCCAAAAGGTGTTGAGTTCTCAAAACTCTTCATACAATCCTAAAATCACAGAGTGAAGCTGCTGAGTTTATTGATCTTCTCAAAGAGAAATAATTTATTATCGGCATCATTCATCAGGACTGGAACATTTCCGGCTTCTTACTTTACTGTAGACGGAGGATTTACAGTACATGTCAAACTGTTGTAGACTCACAGTGAACTTTGATTTCTCTGGAACTGCCATCAGATCAGTGTGACTGTACTTTGATACGAGGAATCATTCATCATCATCTTTTATCAGTTATGAGCAAACAGCAGCAGCACGTACACAGGGTTGATTATCAGAGTTGATCCTCGGAGCGTCCTACTGTAACAGGGACTGATGATGTAGAAGAATCAGAGCTGAATAATGATGGTGGAGTTCTAACTGAAGCAGGTCGTCACACTGACTGAATAATAACTTCTTTTTTAGACATGATCACAACATGAGAGAGCTGCTGCACTGACAGACGTAAGATGTTCCTGGTTTACCTCTCAGACTCCAGAAGATGAGGATGGAGCAGAGTCTCTAACATCCAGCTGTGTTGATGAAGAGTGAGCAGTCTGATGATGATCCTCTAAACTTCAGTAATGAACCTGGACCCTCAGACACAAAGTAAGAGACTGTTTCTATTTAAACTGACCTGAAGATGATTCAGTTTTTATATCTAATTGAAGAACCAACACACTCTCTACTAAACCATCTCCATCAGTTATTAGTTTAGTGTGAAGATCTTCTGCAGCAGGTTCAGCATCTTAATATAAAGAGTCAGCTGATGTGTTTATCAAAGCTGTGCAGCTCATAGAAATGTGTGTAAATGATTCAGTCAGACTACATGCATGCTTCAGACTCTACAAACACACTGTGAGTTCACAGGAGATTCATATTCAGGATGTGTCATATTCATTCACAGTTTACACATTTACAAGTTCAGATCTCTTTATTTTCACATGTTTTCAGCTGTAGATACAAGAAGAACGTTATCGGCTGCTACAGTTCACTTTGAGACCAGACCCTCATCTTCAGGAGCTCTCTGGTGACAGTTTTCACACCAGCGTTAACCAACCAATCAGGACGTGAAGACACCAGAGTTTACTGAACCACAACAAACAGGTGAGCTGTGAAAGCAGAACACTAACTGGACCTTGTGCTGAGATTACACTTTAGCTTTTATTCTCTACATTAAAGACAGAAAACAGTCCGTTTTAACACATACATGTCTATAACTGAGAAAACTGGATGTGATAGAAAGCTCCAGAACAGCTTCTGAGTAGATTTGTAGTAAGATGTTTTTACTGAAGATCCTCTTGAGCTTCTCTGACATTTAAACGACTGCAGCCAAACTGGGATGTTTGTCAAATGAGTCAGATCCAGTACAAACACACAATGAGTTTCTATTGGCAGACTGACAGAAACACAAGTGTTCTCTTATCAATGTTCTCTGATTTTAACAGAGAGCCAAGATGACGGAGGCAGACCTCCTTAATATCCTCAACGATTTAAGTGAGGATGACTTTGAGAATTTCAAATGGTTCCTGAAGAAAGAAAAAAAGGGCGACATCGAACCCATTCAATGGGCCCAGCTGGAGAAGGCAGAGAGGAGAGACGTGGTGGATCTGATGGTGCAGAAATATGAACTAGCTGGAGCTGTGGAGGTGATGAAGAGCGTTTTAAAGAAGATCAGCAGGAATGATCTGGTGAAGAAGTTATCAAACATCAGCTCAGGATCAGAAGGTCAGTCACAGGAAGAGACAAACATGACATCACATCCAGACAGCAGATCTGAGGAGAAACAGCCTGTGTCTTTATATAGTTTAATCATTTTACATTAAGATTCCTTCATTGACATTTCTCAGAACTCACATACACTGAAACAAAGCTGATACTCTGCATTTGACCCATCCTATGCTCTAGGAGCAGTGAGCAGTGGCACTGACAGGATTATCAACCCTAACACAGATGTTCCTGATGGTGGGAGTAAACCAGAGCAACCAGCAGAAACCCACACTAACACTGGGGAAACATCTAAACTCATCACAGAGACGACCGGAGACAACAAGGGTTCAAACCCAGGACCTTCTAGCTGTGAGGCAACAGTGCCAAACACTGAGACACCTCACTGCTCACACAGTAAGTATTTGAATAGTTATGCATTTTTCCCATCAGGCTCATATTAAACTTAGATAAAATAACTGATTCTACATTAAAGTCTCAGCTTTAATTCAAGTAGGTTTACATCATGATACAAAGAACTGTGATGAAATCAGACTAAATGATTGTATAAATATGTGAAATCTATGCCCACATTAAATCTGGTGATATCTCCACTGACCATTGGATTATAAAAAGATTTTAGATGCAACGGTGGAAAACATGAATGAACTCTTGTCAGGTGGAGAGTGATGTAATTCTGACAGGTGGTCCTACAAAGTAGTGTTATTGGTTACTGTAATGAGGGTTATAGATCAGAGACATTTCAATGTATTATTTTATTATTATATTATTTCCCAGGTAGATTTCTCCTGCAGATCGTTGATTTCTCTGCCATGTAAACACGTAACATGAACCAAAGACTGTAGAGCAGCTCAGAGTGACAGCAGCTGAATGAAAGTAGAGATCATTACTCAGAGTGATTCATCCTTAAATTTAAAGTCCAACTAAAACTCAAACTAACACAAATGATCCTCTAGAAGTCTAAATAATTTAGTTTCCACCACTTAACATTTGACTGTTGAATTCAGACACATTCAGGCTGTGAGGAAAAGTTGTGACTCAGACACACAGAGCAAAACAGAGAAAAAGTCAGGACTGATAAACATCTTCTCTTACTAATACTGATAAAATAAGAAAGACATGCTTTGAGAATAAAGTCAGTGTAGAGGAGAAATCTGATCACTGATTTGTTGCTTGTACAGATTGACAGTAACCAGTACTGTGCATGTTAACATGTTCCCTGATTACCCAGCTAACCTTTCTCTGAGTAACCTGCTTACATAAATACATGTAAACACACTGAGAGATGTTCACATCTAGATTTTTCTTCTCTTTCAGCACAAAGTGGAAAGCAGGAGGGTTTAGATGAATATCAGGATACTCTGACGATGAGATATCAAGACGTGACTGACGAAACTGATGAAGCAGGAAGGAAAATCCCCTTCAACAGCTCCCACAATGAGGTCTACATCACAGAGGGAAGGAGTAACGAGGTTAATACCCAACATGAGGTGAGGCAGCTTGAAAAAGCTTCCAAGAAGAAGACCCTCCATGACGCTCCAATCAAGTGTCAGGACATCTTTAAAGTCTTACCTGACCAACAGGAATACATCAGAGTGGTTCTGATGAACGGCGTCGCTGGTGCTGGAAAAACCTTCAGAGTGCAGAAGTTCACTCTGGACTGGGCACAGCGCTCCAACAACCAAGATATCAGTCTGCTGATTCCACTTCAGTTCAGGGACCTGAATGTGATCAAAGATAAGCAGCACAGTCTGATCACACTGATCTGTCATTTTTATCCAACATTACAGAAGCTCACAGCAGAGAAGCTCGCTGGCTGTAAAGTTTTGTTCATCTTTGACGGCCTGGATGAAAGCAGACTTTCACTGGATTTCAACACCAGTGAGGTCGTGTCTGATGTCACACAGAAGTCATCAGTCAGCGTGCTGCTGACAAGCCTCATCCAGGGGAAGCTGCTTCCCTCGGCTCTCATCTGGATAACTACCAGACCTGCAGCAGCCAATCAGATCCCTCTGACATTTATTAGCAGGGTAACAGAAGTACGAGGCTTCACTGACGCCCAGAAGGAGGAGTACTTCAGGAAGAGATTCAGTGATGAAGAGCAGTCCAGCACCATCTTGTCACACATCAAGACATCCAGGAGCCTCCACATCATGTGTTACATCCCAGTCTTTTGCTGGATCACTGCTACAGTTCTGCAGGACACGGTGACTCCAGACCAGAGAGGAGAGCTGCCCAAGACCCTGACTGACATGTACTCACACTTCCTGCTGGTTCAGACAATGAGGAAGAAGAACAAGTATCATGAGGGACATGAGACGAGTCCACAAAAGCTGACGGAGGCTGACAGGAACCTTCTTCTGAAGCTGGGGAGGCTGGCGTTTGAACAACTGGAGAAAGGAAACATCATATTCTATCAAGAAGACTTGGAGCAGTGTGGTCTTGATATCAAAGAGGCCTCTGTGTTTTCAGGAGTTTGTACAGAGATCTTCAAAAGAGAGAAACATCAGAAGACAACAGTCTACAGCTTCGTTCATCTGAGCATTCAGGAGTTTCTGGCTGCAGTCTACATGTACCACTGTTACACCAGCAGGAAGATAAAGGTACTGAAGGACTTCCTGGGAGAAAAAAAACCAAAGTCTTTCCTTGAGAAAATGTCAGCACCTTTCAGCCGTAAACCATCTCTGGATGACTTCCTGAAGAAAACCATGAAGAAATCTCTCAGAAGTGAAAATGGCCACCTGGACCTGTTTGTCCGCTTCCTTCATGGCCTCTCTCTGGAGTCCAACCAGAGTCTCTTAGGAGGCCTGCTGGGTCAGACAGACAACAGTCCAGAAACCATCCAGAGAGTCATCAACAACCTGAAGGAGATGAACAGTGGTAATATCTCTCCTGACAGAAGCATCAACATCTTCCACTGTCTGATGGAGATGAACGACCGCTCGGTACATCAGGAGATCCAAGAGTTCCTGAAGTCAGAGAACAGATCAAAGAAGGAACTCTCTGTGTTCCAGTGCTCAGCTCTGGCCTACATGCTGCAGATGTCAGAGGAGCCTCTGGATGAGTTGGACCTGAAGAAGTATAACACATCAGAGGAGGGACGACGGAGACTGATCCCAGCTGTGAGGAACTGCAGAAAGGCTCAGTAAGTCCAGATGTATATATATATTTATATATATATATATTTAAATAGAAATAAATAAATATTTTATTATTAAAATAGTTCTCTACTTGTTTATAGATGAAATAACATGTCAGTGTCACTACCAGAAATAATAGGACCCCAGAGCAGACCAGAGACGAGCGAACACACAGGAGGTAACTCAAAAGCAGGGTTTAATGACAGGATGAGTGGGGGAGTTAGGGAGCAGTGGCTGGGTCTGGGGTAGGGTTCCAGGGAAGGTTGGTGAGGTAAGGTCCAAAGCGGGAAGGCAGTGCACAGGGACAGAGGCAGGGCACCAGCGGGTGGGGTAGGCAAAAACTGTATAGGGAACAGGAGAGAGCGGTTACAAAAGCAGTAATCTTCACACTAGCGGTTCAGCCAAGCGTTACTGGCAGAGTCAAACATTATAATGTTTTATTATTGTTAAAATAGTTATTTATATGTGAAATAACATGTCAGTTATATTTAGTCTCAGATGTGTAAATAATGTTGATGTTTATAGCTGTTAAGTTAATGAACAGTTATTCTATTTATTTCTAGTCATTATTGGATTTGACAGTGTTTTCTTCTCTTTCTCTTCCTTTGTGTGTTGGAGGATTCATTCAAACCTGGTGAAACACATGAAGGACTTTAGAGGTTGTGGTTGAGGTTTTATTACAGCAGCATTTTATCACAACATATATCAGTATTTTACAGTTATCAGTGAATGCAGTAAAGTTATTATTACATGAGCAGCTTCTGTAAATCATATATAATCACACACTGTTTTTAACACTATGATTAAGAGTTTAAAATAAGATCTGTTTCATTTTCCAAAGAAGATTTCTGAAGTCAGAGAGAAATGCTTTCATCATCATTTTTTTCTGAAAGGTTTCTGAGACATTTCATAGTGAGCACGGAGGATCAGCCAATCAGCAGACTGATTCAGTAATGTCAGTTATAGAACAATATGTAAAGTTAGCTAACGTTAACCAACATTAGCCTCCGTAAACTACTGGTCATAGAGACTAAACCCCTAAGTATGTTGAACCGAGCAATGAAGCCTTTCATTTCTCATCAGTTCATCTTTTTATTGTAAAGAGGGAAGTGGTGTTACATGGTGTTGTTCTGAAGTCTTTCTGATATTCTGTTGCTCACAGAAAGAAACTCTCAGCTGTTTTCTCTCTTGTTGGTGTAGAGAAGAGTAGTAGCAGGAAATGCACAGAGGTCTGATCAATATATAAGAGCAGAATGGCAGAATTCAGCCTGTTTAAAGAGATCTGATACACGTTAAAGCTCAATGTTATATTTTAATGCTGATACCCTGATAACATCTTTCTGATGACATCATGTTAAAATAATTCAACCTTATTGGTTTGTTCATTGTGTTTGTGCTGAATCAGTTTTTCAGATTCTCAGAAAAGAAAGTCTAAATATTTAACCCTTATGCCTCCTTAAAAAAGTTCCTTTGAGTTCCTTGGGGACAAAAATATCAGCGTAAAAGTATTGCTATAAAAAATATTATAAATTAATATTATTTTCTACTTCCAATTAACTGTTTTTTAACCAACATCAGTTCTGATAATAAAATAAATGCCAGTTTAAAAAAATATATATATTATTTTCTATATACTAAATGTAAAGTGAACTATTTTAGGGGGGATTATTACAGCCTTGGATATGTCAATGATTAGCAACAACATTGATTTTGATGCATTATTGTTGTTTGTGCAGTTTCAGATTTAAAAAAAACAACCTCCCTCTCAGCTCCACAGGGTCTATATGTCCCCATTGAAAGCCATGATAACTATTATAACCACATTCCTAACCCTGCAGCCCAGCAATGCACACATTCAGCGACACACAGGAGCTCTTTCAGCTGGGCACCGGTTCATTCATAACACCTGTCCCGCCAACGAAAAGGACCCGCCCCTAATGCTGCTGTGCCAATCACGAGGCCGTACCTTCCTCATGTTTAAAATAAAAACATGAATATATGAACCTGTATATTACAGACATCTCAACTCTCCCGGAAGTTGCAGAAGTCTCTCGCATATCGATAGCGGCTCCCTGACACCCACAAATGAGATCCAATCTCCCGGAATCTGGAGATTGACTCCGCATGTGTATGTGTTGTCACAAACTGGCTCAACATATGTGACATGGAGGGGAGACAAGTCAGGGTTTGAAGTGCCAAAAGAAAAATGTTTTATTGTAAATAAAACAACATATATACAAAAAGCATGAGGTGTGGAGTGTAGTGGTGTCAGTGGTGAATGTAGTGTGTGGATGAGTGAGATATTTGTGTGTGGCTGTTGAGTGTAAAAGGAAAACGCCAAAACGAACCCAGAACCTGTAGCGGCGTGGAGCCTAGGAGAGAGAGAGAGAGAGCATGAGACCAGGCTGGCATTTATCACCTTGCTAGAAGCCTAGCCAGGTGTCAGCACCTTGCCTTAACGACCCTCCCTGACTACCAACTCCTGCAGGAAGTAATCAACTGCATAATGGCGAGCAGAAAGGGAGGGGTCGTAACACCCCCCTCCATAAGAACGAGGTTCCACCTCGTGTTTAACATCAAACAGGTGATAATATGTCCCAATCTGTCATGGTTAATACATTACCAATAGCTGACAGACAGTACTGCACTCCCTCCAGGCTGCGTCCTCCAGCACATCCCTCCATCCTCACCAACCCAGCAGCCTTGGTACCAAAGGAGCATTTTAAGGGAATGAAGAGCCGAGAGATGAGCAGAGGAGAGCATGGAAATGAGACACAGCATAAATAAATAGACTAAATGTCTACAGGTGCCCGAGACAGAGCATCTGCAATTACATTGTCAGTTCCCTTAATATGACGGATGTCTAAGTTATATGGCTGCAGGAACAGCGCCCACCTCATTAGCCTCTGATTAGGGTTTTGCAGTGACTTCAAAAAGGTCAGGGGGTTATGATCAGTGAAAACTGTCAGCGGAGATACCCCTGAACCTACATAGACATCAAAATGCTGCAGAGCCCAAACAAGTGCCAAGTCTACACCCGCTGCATTCTCCTGCAACAGGACAGCCCCAACGCCCACATTGCTGGCATCTACATGAAGCTTAAAGGGCTGATCAAATCTTGGTGTTGCCAACACTGGGGCTGAACACAACAAGGCTTTTACACTGTCAAATGCATTTTGGCATGTTGACGACCAAATATATTCGGCTTTAGCTTTCAAAAGGTCAGTCAAGGGGGCAACCACAGATGAAAAGTTCTTGCAAAAGCTGCGATAGTAGCCTACCAACCCTAGGAAGCGCATCAGCTCTTTCTTGGTGGTAGGGGGGGAGAACTTTTGCACTGCCATGACCTTGGCCTCCACTGGTCGAACCTGGCCTTGACCTACCACCTTTCCAAGATTGGTCACAGTGGCTCTGGCAAACTCACATTTGGCCAGATTTACTGTCAGGTTGGCCCAGACCAACCTGTCGAAAAGAGCACCTATACGCTGAACATGTTCTTCCCAGGTGTCAGAATACACCACAACGTCATCTAGGTACACTGCACAACCATTAAGTCCTGAAACAACCCGATTCATTAGCCGTTGGAATGTTGCAGGAGCATTCCTCAAACCAAATGGCATTACAGTGTATGAATACAAGCCAGAAGGAGTTATGAAAGCTGAAATATCCCTTGCCCTTTTGGTGAGTGGGACTTGCCAGTACCCTTTGAGAAGATCAAATTTGCTCACAAATGTGGCTGAACCTACCATATCAATGCAATCTTCCATACGAGGAAGAGGATACAGATCAGGTTTAGTGATACTGTTCACCTCACGATAGTCAGTGCAGGGCCTCAAACTAGCATCTGCCTTTTTAACTAGGAGGCATGGGGAGGCCCAATTTGATGAACAAGGCTCAGCAATACCATTATCCAGCATGTACTGTACTTCAGCCTCCAACTGTCTCCTCTTCTCATCTGACACACGATAAAAGCGCTGCTTGATGGGCTCAGCAATTCCAACATCTATGTCGTGCTCAATTAAGTGTGTTTGGGTTGGGGTATCAGAAAACAGTGATAGATGGCTGTTAATTAGTTTAATAAACTCCTCACGTTTAGCCACATGTAAGTGTCCGACAATGATATTCAGATCTTGTAATGTCTCTGAATTTTTCAACCGGCCCTGCAACAATCCATCATCAGGAGCAATATCCACCCCTTCCTCCTCAACTACCACTGGTTCAGACACAGAAGAGGTCAAAACAGGGCTAGAGACCAACACTGGCTTGGCTAGGGAGCTCTTCTGCAATGGAGACACCGACTCACGAGTGTGATATGGCTTCAGAAGGTTAGCATGACACAACTTTATAGATTTTCTACGGCCAGGAGTCTCAATCAAATAATTTAGATCAGAGACTTGCCGCACAACAGAAAAAGGACCACTGTACTTGGCTTGAAAAGGAGAATCTACAAGAGGCAGAAGAGTAAGTACACGGTCACCTGGGTTAAACTGGCGAGCCTCAGCCCGTTGGTCATATTGTTTCTTCATCTTGCCCTGTGACTTCTGCAACTTTTGCTTAGCCAGCTCACCTGCCCTGTACAATCTCAGTCTGAAACCACTGACATAATCCTTAAGATTTGGAGGTGGATCCTCTGGCAAACAACCATCTTGCAAAACTGCAAGTGGGCCACGCACTTTATGGCCAAACACCAGCTCATTCGGGCTGAATCCAGTACTTTCCTGAATAACTTCACGAGCTGCTAACAGCAACCAGGGCAGCCCACCCCCCCAGTCACCCAACAGTTTGGTGCAATAAGCACGCAACAGTGATTTCAACGTTTGGTGGAAATGTTCAAGTGCACCGTGACTTTGTGCGTGGTAGGCTGTTGATTTATTGTGCTTTATGTGTAACTGTTTTAGCACCTGAGCAAACAGATGGGATGTGAAATTGGAACCTTGGTCAGACTGTATGACTTTGGGGATGCCAAATACTGAAATGAACTGGGTCAAAGCTCCAACCACTGCTTTTGCTGTAATGCTGCGAAGTGGATAAGCAGCAGGATACCGGGTAACCTGACACATTACAGTCAGCAGATATGTGTGTCCAGATTTGGACCGAGGCAGGGGCCCCACACAATCAATGATCAGATGCTCAAATGGCTGTCCAGTGGCTGGAATGGGCTGTAGAGGAGCAGGTTTAACAACCTGATTTGGCTTGCCTGTGAGCTGACAGGTATGACATGTCTTAACAAAAAGGGCAACGTCTCTCTTTAAGCGTGGCCAGAAAAAATGTTGCAATATACGAGTGTAGGTTTTACGGACGCCAAGATGACCTGCCACGTCACCATGTGACGTCTGGAGCACTTTACTGCGACAGTTCCTAGGGACAACATCTTGGAATATTGGCTCTCCTACAGATGCATCACCATGTGACAGCCACTTCCGAACCAATAGTCCATTCAGGAGGAAATAGCACTGGGCAGTATCCCTTACCTCTGATGCTGGCACAACTCTGTCAAACAGCTCCGTTAAAGAGGAATCAGCCTTCTGTTCTGCCACTAGCTCAGCCTGAGAACCTGCTAACTGGTCAACCAGCAAAGAATCTGGCAACTCCAAACACTCTGGCTCCATCCTCTGGGCATCACGGCTGGCTGCACGGGTGATAGCACAGGCTGGAAAAATGTCACCCAAGGGCAGTGGTGTCACAGGGGGCGCAACAGTGGGGAACATAGGGGCCTTCACTACATTAGGCTGACCATCGGCCCACACCTTGTCACCAGCCAAATCATTCCCCAAAATCATATGCAAACCCTCAACAGGCAACTGGGAACGAACACCCACTGACACCTCCCCCTGAACAAGACCACAGTTAAGAACCAACCGATGCAATGGGACCGAGAATGGAACCATACCCATCCCCAATGTGGTTACACATCCACCAGTATCAGTCCTGGATGAAAATGGTAACACAGACTCAAGAATGAAAGAATCTAGTGCTCCAGTATCTCTTAGTATTTTAATGGGAACCTGCACACCATCTCCTACCAAGGACACCCACCCATCTGAGATGAAAGCAGAGTAGTCAACCTGAGAAGCTACCAGCTTATTACAAGCCTGCACTTGACCTACCGCCCTGCTCTCAGATGTTATAACTGGAGCAGCCATAACAGCAGGTTTCACCTGACCAGAGGACCTCCTGGCTTTCAGCACTGGACACTCTTTTTTCCAGTGCCCCCTTGCCTGATAGTACCTACAGGTGTCAGAATTGACAGCTGAACCCCGTCCACCACGACTAAACTTTTGCTGATCTGCCTCGTTGGCTATTCTTACTTTTCCAGACCTAGAATAAGTGTCATTTCTATGACAAGCTCCGCCCATTGTGTCACCAAAACTTCTGTGTGTTAAAACATATTCATCCGCCAAAACTGCAGCATCTCTTGGAGTTTTTACCTTATGCTCAGTAATGTAGGTAGCCACCCGCTCAGGCACAGAATTTTTCAGTTGTTCCAGTACCACCAGGTTGCAGAGATCATCAAAGGTATTAACTTCAGATGCTGCACACCAGCGGTTAAACTGGGAAGTCAAATCACGGGCCAATTCAGTGTAGGTCTGATTATCCAGTCTCTTCCTAGATCTGAAACGCTGGCGATATGCCTCTGGCACCAGTTCATACACTTTTAACACCGCTGCCTTCACTGTGTCATAAACCCTACTTTCTGAAACACTTAAAGCAGAGTAGGCCTCCTGAGCCTTTCCAGTCAGAACACACTGCAGCAGCATCGTTCTGTCTGAGTCCGGCCAGTCTCGAGCATCTGCTATCCTCTCAAACAGAGAAAAAAATGAATCTGGATCAAACTCACTAAACCTGGGAAGCAGGCGGAGGTTATTAACCAGGTCACACTGAGAAGACTTGCCCCCTGAGGCGTCGAAACTATCAGCTCTTCCCATATCTGAAAGTTTACCCTCCTTTACCAGCTGTAATTGATGCTGTTGCACTTCTAACTTTGCACACTCAGTTTTATGCTTTATCGTTTCCAACTCTACTTCCTTTTCAAATTTCAACCTCTCCAACTCTAACTGCTGTTTTAACTGTAGCTGCAGCAGCTCCTTCTGCTGTTCGAATGTTACACTGGACACTGGACTGCTAACTTGTTGCCGGCCCAAGACTCCAGCCTCAAACAAACCATCCCTTAAGCATGCCTTCACACTCTCTTTTAACTTCTTATCTGAAATGTCAACTTCATAGTGCTCTGCTATCCTGAGAAGCTGTTCCTTTGTGCACTGCTCCAACAAAGACTCTGAGGGATCCTGGATGAAACTCTCCACAAGGGAAGCCATCCTCAAAACAATCAGCCTAACAAGTTACAAACCTTTGACTGGGACACACAGAAAACCCAAACCTGAGGTAATAGGTGAACAGGAGCCTCACCCCTATACTGATGTTGACTACAACCATTAAACTAGCTAACTAACTCTTCCCTAGTCTTCGTGCAGTTAATGGTGGGGGGTACTTATGCACACTGAACCAGCGGTGTGAAGAATGTAACCAGAAAACTGGTCACCCTCTCACAACCACGGAGATGCTCCCGAGCTAAAAGCTCTACCCACCTTCGCCACCGCCTAAACAGATCACCACGAGCCCCCTTGTAGGCACAGGGGATGAACTTGGTCAGCATGCCTGTCACTTGGTCACCGGTAGTAAGGCAAGGCAAGGCAAGGCAGTTTTATTTATATAGCGCATTTCATACACAATGGCAATTCAATGTGCTTTACATAAAACAGAAAAACATGTAGTTTGAGAAACTTAAAACATACAATTAACCCCCACCCCCACCCCCCCATAATAAAAACAAAGTACAGAAAAATAGAAAGACATAAATAAAATGATTGCAGCATAAAATAATAAATTAGCTTTAAAATCATTAAAAGGACATAGAGTGCAAATGAAAGATTAAAATGTAAAGTGCTTTAAAAGAGCTCAATCATAAGCACAGGAGAAGAGAAATGTTTTTAACCTGGATTTAAAAGTGTTCACTGTTGGGGCTGATTTCAGTTCTGCTGGTAGTTTGTTCCAGTTGTGTGCAGCATAACAGCTAAAAGCTGCTTCACCATGTTTAGTTTGAACTCTGGGCTCAACTATCTGACCTGAGTCAGTAGATCTCAGAGCTCTACTGGGTTTATATTCTACTAACATGTCATTCATGTATTCTGGACCTAAACCATTCAGTGATTTGTAGACCAGTAGCAGAACTTTAAAATCTATTCTATAGCTGACTGGGAGCCAGTGTAAAGACTTTAGAACTGGAGTAATGTGCTCTGATCTCTTTGTTCTGGTTAAAACTCGAGCTGCAGCGTTCTGAATGAGCTGCAGCTGTTTAATGTTTTTTTGTGGGAGTCCAGTCAGAAGACCGTTACAGTAGTCGAGTCTACTTGAGATGAAAGCATGAATCAACTTCTCCTGGTCTGTTTGAGACATAAAACCCTTCACTCTGGATATGTTCTTACGCTGATAGAAGGCTGTTTTGGTGATTGATTTGATGTGACTGCTGAAAGTCAGATCTGAGTCTATCAGCACGCCAAGGTTTCGGACTTGGTCCCTAGTTTTTAGAGAGAGTGACTCGAGATGTTTACTGACAGCAATCCTCTTCTCTTTATTGCCAAAAACAATGACCTCAGTTTTGTTCTGATTTAATTGAAGGAAATTTTGGTTCATCCAATTTGTTACTTGCTCTAAACAGTGACACAATGACTGTATTGGACTGTAGTCATCTGGGGACAGTGCTAGGTATATCTGTGTGTCATCTGCATAACTGTGATAGTCTACATTTGAGTTCTGCAGAATTTGACCCAAGGGCAGCATATATAGACTGAACAGAAGGGGTCCAAGAACTGACCCCTGAGGAACTCCACATGTCATAGCCACTCAATCAGATTCATAACTTCCAATGGTCACAAAATAACTCCGCTCTTCCAAGTAGGACCTGAACCAGTCTAGGACTGTTCCGCTGAGTCCTGCCCAGGTTTCCAACCTGTTCAACAGTATACTGTGATCCACAGTGTCAAACGCAGCACTGAGATCCAATAGGACCAGAACTGACACCTTGCCTGAGTCATTGTTCAACCTTATGTCATTTAACACTCTAATAAGAGCTGTTTCTGTACTGTGGTTAGGTCGGAAGCCTGATTGAAATTTGTCAAAAAGGCCACTGGAGTTCAAGAAATTGCTGAGTTGATTAAAAACCACTTTCTCAACGATCTTGGCTATAAAAGGAAGATTTGAGATAGGTCTGTAGTTGGTTAACATGGAAGCATCCAGAGTTCTCTTTTTTAAGAGTGGCTTAATGGCAGCTACTTTTAGGAGTTTAGGAAACACACCTGATTTAAGTGAGCTATTTATTACTTGTCGCAAATCAGTTTGGACAGAGTTCACAATAGTTTTAAAGAAATCTGATGGCATTGTGTCAAGACAGCATGTTGATGGTTTTAGATGCTGCACTGTTTCCTCTATGGTTTAAATTCTGACATTGCAGTTGAGTTATTCCTGGGGGGTCTTAGGGATTGCATCATTTTATTGTTTTGTTGATTTGTGTTGATATTTAACCTTATGGACTGTATTTTTTCACTGAAAAAGCAAGCAAATTCATTGCATTTTTCTGTGGAAAGGAGTTGTGGAGCTATCTGTTGAGGGGGGTTTGTAAGCTTATCAACCGTAGCAAACAGAGTACGAGTGTTGTTGATGTTCTTATTAATTATTTCAGAAAAGTGTTGCTGTCTAGCTTTGAGTAACTCATATTTAAAATTACAAAGACTTTGTTTGTAGAGGTCAAGGTGAATTTGAAGTTTAGTTTTTCTCCACTTCCGCTCTGCTTTCCTGCATTCTGTTTTTAAAGCCTTTATCATCATAGTGTTCCTCCATGGTGTTTTCCTTCTGCTCAAGGTCGTCTTAGTTTTAATAGGTGCAACAGCATCCATGACATTTGAGATTTTCCAGTTAAATTTATCCAGGAGTTCATCAACTGACTCTGCACTCACAGTTGGTGACATAGCTATAGCCTCCATAAACTTTGCACTGGTATTCTCATTTATGTACCGTCTCCTAACAGACACAGAGGTTAACTGAACATTTGGAATGATCTGTAAGTCAAAGAATACACAGAAATGATCAGAAAGAGCCAAGTCCTTAACATCAACAGAAGAAATATCAACACCTTTAGAGATAACCAGATCCAGAGTGTGGCCTCGAGTGTGTGTGGGCCCTTTCACATGTTGCAAGAGGCCAAAAGTGTCAAGTAGAGCAGAGAGTTCTTTGGCGTTACTGTCCATGTTATTGTCTACATGAATGTTAAAATCCCCTGTTATGATAAAAAAGTTGTAGTCAGTGCAGATAACTGACAGCAGTTCAGCAAACTCATCAATGAATTTTCCTGAATATCTTGGAGGTCTATAAATGATTAAAAAAAAGGACTTTTGGATCACCTTTTAATAAAAAACAGAGATGTTCAAAAGAGCTAAAATCACCTAATGTAATTTCCTTGCACTGAAATACAGATTTAAAGATGGCAGCAACTCCCCCGCCTTTCTTACCAGTTCGACACTTGTTCATGAAACTAAAATTTGTTGGTGCTGCCTCATTGAGAATAGTAGAATAGTAGTGAGGGTGTGTGTGTGTGTGTGTGTGTGTGTGTGTGTGTGGGTGTGTCTATGCGTCACTGGGGGTGGCGCAGTAGTAATTTAGATCATCTTCTGCACCTGCTGGTTTTTCACCTTTTGTTTTGTAACAGAGTGGGTGAGTAGGGAGCCGTAACTTCTGTTGACCGCTACATCTACACTCTTTTTGTCCAAAAATATCATCTCAACAGAGCATTTTGGTCGTCACAGT
Source organism: Scomber colias (assembly GCA_021039105.1). Taxonomy (NCBI): domain Eukaryota; kingdom Metazoa; phylum Chordata; class Actinopteri; order Scombriformes; family Scombridae; genus Scomber; species Scomber colias. The sequence continues at coordinate 82,853 of JAJDFG010000234.1, read as the reverse complement.
GTTTTTGATCACCGGTAAAATAATAATAATAAAACATCTTTAAATCGCAGCAACAGACCTCATGCCTTTGTTTTGGACACAGCGTGTCAGACAGATCACCCTACATCATTCATTCAGCGGCCAATGGTAAAGTTTCTTGACATGCGATGGCCGCAATAACATTGGCTGTGTCTCAAATGGAGCACTTACGTGAGTGCACCAGAATGTAGTGCGGAGTGCGCACTGAGCACTTACCTCTGTGGTGCACACTGTTGTGGGTAAGTATTGTCTGAAATGGAGCACTGGCGTTTTGCACTTAGCGGAAGGGACGGGCTTGCATGTCGCTGCTGGCCGCCAATTGAAATCAGAAAACTGGGCAAAAAGTCCCTCCCCTTCCGCTACGTAGGCAAAATGGCGTCCGTTTAGTGTGAGTAGTGTCCATCATCTCACACTGGATTTTTTGTCCGTTTTTAGTGCACCATCCGGGTACTTTCAGAGCACTGAGTTTTCGCTTGTTCTTCAGTGTGAACGCACTATGCCCTAAAACATAGTGCTTGAAGTGTGCAAGTGCGCCATTTGAGACACAGCCCTAGTCAACAGAAGAGGCTAAGGATCTCACACGTGTAGCCAACTGTCAACCTCGCTTTACCAGTGCACTATAAACGATGGACCACTCAGCCCCTGTGGAAGCGGATTGTGAGTAAATTTTATGAATGAATCAATGGATGGGCCGCAGCGCACAGCAACTACGGTGTGTGTAACTTTGTAATGTTTGAATGTAATTTCTGCTGCATATATTGGATGGAGAGCATGCTGTGTTTGCTGATTGATGCATTTATTGTCTGGCTCAAGTTGGAAATTAACCTGTGGAAAGAGTGGATCGCTCGTTTATGCCTGTTAAGTGGCGAAGTTGGATGTGGAGGATTTATGTGGAGGTGGATTGTGTCGCATGTTTTCTGATGTTTTAACCGATGCGCACTGTTGTTGATTGATGTCAATATGAGTGGATCAAATGCTGGTTCGACCGTAAATGACGGAAAAGTCAAAAGGAAAGTCACTCTCTCTGAAAAGGGTAAAAGGGCATGTAAAATTGAGAGACTTCATAAAGATCGCCAATCCATAGTGAACAAAATTAAAGGTGTAATCGCAGCATTGAAAAGGCTGATGGAAAATGACGACAATGCTACACAAGTACAAAATCAGCTGGGGGTTTTGGTGCAGTTGCGGGAGGATGCAATGGCACTGCACGAGTCACTGATGCCTTTAATACCTCAGGAGGAGCAGCATAAACAAAACGAGTGGATCACAAGCATCAATAAATATAATCAAGGGTTTATTATGGATGTGGAACAATGGCTATCTGAAAGTGACAGGCTGGTCTCAAGACAAGAAAGCTTGGGAGAACTGCCTAATACAGATTTTGAAACTCTTCCAAGCGTGGTGTTGGATGAGATACATCTTAATAATAAACTTCCTTCAGATGAGCAACATGATGCTTTGCCTGGACCGACACAGGATGAAATTAAGCCTGGAGACAGCATCTCAAATGTTAGCAGCAAAAAGCATGGTTCAAAATCTCAAACTTCACGCACCTCAACTTCCTCTGCCCGTGTTAAAGCAGAGGCTGATATGGCTGCTCTTCTTGCTCGTCAAAGATTACTTCAGGAAAAACATGACCTGGAAAAACAGGAGGAGGAAATAAGAAAAAGGAAGGAGCGACTTGCGCTCGAAGTGGAGATAGCCGCATCAAAGGCTAAGGTGGATGTTAGTCCAAGTAGTGTGAAAGCTGGCACATCAAATAAATCTGATGGTATGCAATCCTACATGGAGAGAGGACTCCACACTGTTCTTAAAGATGATGCTGATTCATTTGTGCCTCATGGCCAAGAAGATCATGGGAATCCAGTCTCAGTCAGAAGTGTTCCTCAGTCTTATGTGACCAAATTAATGGAAATGAAACAACCTGAGAATATTAAGTCTCAAATACACCAGCAGAGACAGACTAAGCTCGGGGTGGTTCATAATGCACAACCAAATTTCTCAATGTCTCAGCAAAGCAGTACACAGGCTCCTATAATGGCCACAGGTGATGACAACAATTTGGTATCTATAATGGCAAGGCAAAATGAGATAACTGCAATGTTGGTGCAGCAACAAAGTCTCTCATCTTTGCCAAATCGGGAGATTCAAGTGTTTGATGGAGATACTCTACTGTATCATGCCTTTATGAGAGCCTTTGAGCACAATGTAGAAGAGAAGACGAGCGATGCAAGAGATTGCCTGCACTTCTTGGTGCAATACACCAGGGGTCAGCCAAGAGAGCTGGTGAGAAGCTGTCAACAAATGGCTGCAGATAGAGGATATTACAAAGCAAAGTCTTTGTTGGAAGAACATTTTGGAAATGAACAAAGGATTGCGTCAACTTATATGGACAAAGCACTTTCATGGCCAGTGATTAAAGCAGAGGATGTCAAAGCTCTTCAAGCTTATGGACTTTTTCTAAGAGGATGTTGCAATGCAATGGATGAGATACAGTACATGTCTGAGCTCAATATGCCGGCAAATATGCTGACAATAGTAAAAAAGTTGCCATACAAGTTAAGAGATAAATGGAGAACGGTGGCTTGTGATATACATGAAAGACGTCATCACAGAGCTACTTTCCCTGATATTGTGGATTTTGTTGAACGTCAGGTGAAAATTACAGCTGACCCTGTGTTTGGTAATATACAAGATACTCCAAAATTAGTGCAAAGCAAAAGTGGCAAAAGGGAGAATTGTCAAAACTATAGCCACAAAAAAGGAAGTAGCTTTGCAACTACATTCACTTCTGTGGATGAAAAGACCCATAAGAGAAAGGGAGGAAGTCTACTGGATAAAGGGGTTTGCCTGTACTGCAAGGGTGAACATGCACTGGAGTTGTGCTCTCTATTGGAAAAGAAAGCACATAATGACAAGATTGCCTTCCTGAAGGAGCATGGAATTTGTTTTGGCTGTTTGTGCATAGGGCACATGAGTAAGGACTGCAGGAGGCGACTGTCATGTAAAATATGTGGATCCAGACATCCTAGCATGCTTCATATTCACCCGAAGGACAAGGAAAATGAGAAGAATCAGATAGTTGCAGCTAATACCAACGCAGCAGTGGGCAGTGCTTTCGTTGCAGTACAGACTAGTGGTCTTACTGGGGCCGGTGAGCAGGATTGTAAACTCTCTATTGTTCCAGTTAAAGTCAAGTCTAAGAAAGGCCAAAAAATTGTGGAGACTTATGCCTTTCTGGACCAAGGGAGTTCAGCCTCATTCTGTACCACCGGTCTAATGAATCGGCTGGGTATCTCAGGAAGAGGAACCAGGATTCTGTTACGCACTATGGGTCATGAAAATATTGTGCTAAGTTGCATCGTATCAGATCTGGAGATAGCTGGCCTGGACAGTGGTTTTTACTGTGATTTGCCAGATATTTTTACACAGCAAGATGCCTGTGAGTGAGAGAAATATACCACGACAGCAGGATCTGGTCAGATGGCCACACTTGCATGAAGTAAATCTTCCTGAAATTGATTCAGGTGTTGAACTTTTGATCGGCTTGAATGTACCTAGAGCTCTTGAGCCCACAAAGGTGATTCCAAGTGAGAATGGAGGACCATATGCAATCCAGACTATTTTGGGATGGACTGTTAATGGGCCGTTGGGCACTGGTGGAGCTGACTGTGAACAACTTAGCATCACTGCTAATCATATCTCAGTTGTGAGATTGGATGAGTTGTGGCAGCAGCAATTTCAACTGCACTTTCCAGAATGCATACAGGATGAACAGCTGGGTCTGTCAAGGGAAGATTGTCAGTTTATGGAACTGGTTGAAAGCTCCGTTAAGCTAGAAGATGGCCACTATAGCATTGCATTACCTCTAAAGAAAAGAGATGTGTGCATGCCTGATAACCGCAAGCTAGCAGAACAACGTATTCTGAGTCTAAAAAGGAGGTTTGAGAAAAATGACGCATTTCATGCAGACTATGCTGACTTCATGCAAGATGTCATTTCCTGTGGTTATGCTGAAAAGGTGCCTGCCAGAGATCTTCTATACAGTTGTGGCAACATATGGTACATACCGCATCATGGTGTATACCACCCAACAAAGAAGAAGATCAGAGTGGTGTTTGACTGTGCTGCATCATTTCAAGGCACATCATTGAATGCACAACTGCTGCAAGGACCTGATCTGACTAGCTCATTGATTGGAGTCATAACCAGGTTCAGAAAGGAACCTGTTGTGTTGATGGCAGATATTGAGGCCATGTATCACACAATACCTGCATCCATTGCAATGGAGTGGACAAAATGGATACAGGATCTCCACCTGCTGGAAAATTTCAAGATTAGCAGATGTTTTAAGCCTGTGGATTTTGGAACTGTGGCCTCTGCCCAATTACATCATTTTGCAGATGCAAGTGAGGTGGGTTATGGGACAGTCACCTACTTGCTTTTGCGCAATACAACTGCACAGCCATGTAGTGTCCTTATTATGGGAAAAGCAAGGGTGGCTCCCTTAAAATCGATTACCATTCCTAGACTAGAGCTAACAGCAGCAGTAGTTGCATCACGCATGGACAGATTGTGGAGGAAGGAATTGCAGATGCAGCTGCTTGACTCTGTATTCTGGACTGATAGCACCTCAGTGCTGAAATACATTAAAAACAAGACGTCAAGATTTCGAGCATTTGTGGCCAATAGAGTGTCTGCAATCCTTGAAACATCTCATGCAGGTCAGTGGAGATATGTGAACACCTCATGCAACCCAGCAGATCTTGCCTCTAGGGGACTTGGTGTGGAGTCATTCCTTAAGGATGCAAATTGGATATCTGGCCCACAATTTCTGATGTGGCCAGAGGAGCAGTGGCCCACAAATCCAGATGGTTTGAAAATGATACCAGGACAAAATGACCCTGAGGTCAAAACAAGCATCTTGGTTCATGCTGTATGTGCCACAGAGGAGTGTGACTCAGTGTCTCAGTTGATCAATTGTACCTCATCCTGGAACCATCTAAAACGGGTGATGTGTTGGATCTTACGATTCAAGAACAGACTCCTAAGTATCTGGAAGAAGAGGAAGGAGGTCAATTCATTACTAGCTCACTCCAGTACAGATGAGAGAAAACAGACATGTCTTCTGATAAATGAACTACAAAGTGTCAAAGATGCATTTTGTGTTTCTCTAACTGTGGAGGAGATGAAGGAGGCTGAGCTGGAAATCATCAGAATCTGTCAAAGGAAAAGATTCCCAGAGGAATTTTCTAGCCTGGAAAAGGGACAGCATGTGAGAAGGACAAGCCACATATACAAACTGAATCCGGTGCTTGATGATGGCGTCTTGAGAGTCGGGGGACGACTCAGTCGGGCAGCCATGCCTGAAGAGGCTAAGCATCCAGCTATATTGACCAAAGATCAACATATCTCTGATATTATCTTAAGACAGGTTCATGAAGAAGTCGGCCACAGTGGTAGCGCCCATGTGTTGGCGAGGCTACGCTAGAGATATTGGATTACTGGCGCTAGTGTGGCTGTAAGAAAGATATTGGGAAAGTGCGTTGTGTGCCGACGGGTACAAGGAGTTCCTGGTAGTCAACAGATGGCAGATTTGCCACGCAACAGGATATCTCCAGATGAACCACCTTTTACTTCAGTGGGAGTGGATTGTTTTGGCCCATTTAATGTAAAACGTGGAAGATGTCATGTGAAAAGGTATGGAGTTCTATTCACTTACTTAGCTTTAAGAGCCGTACATCTTGAAGTAGCAGCGTCAATGGATACCGATTCCTTCATTAATGCCTTACGTCGCTTTATAGCAAGACGAGGCCAAATCAAGGAAATTTGCTCAGACAACGGAACAAACTTTGTCGGCGCTGATCAAGAGCTGAAAAAATGTATTCAACAATGGAATCATTCTCAGATCCATGAGGAACTCAACTACAGCGAGGGATTAAATGGACATTCAATCCTCCAACTGGCTCCCATCATGGAGGAGTATGGGAGAGACTAATCCGTTCCATTAGAAAGGTACTCAACTCCATTTTAAAAATACAAACTCTTGACGAGGAAGGTCTTCACACTGTCTTCTGTGAAGTCGAAGCTATTCTTAACAGCAGACCAATAACAAAGGCATCCACTGATCCTAATGATCTAGAGGCTCTGACTCCCAACCATCTTCTGCTTCTCAAAGGTCAGCCATCTTTGCCACCTGGTCTCTTTGAAAAACAGGACTTGTATGCTGTCCGCAGATGGAAACAAATACAGTACATATCCAATTTATTTTGGAAAAGATGGACAATGGAATACCTGCCACAGCTTCAGGAACGTCAAAAGTGGAACAGAGTCAAGCGCAACTTCATTCCTGGAGACATTGTGCTCATCGTGGACGACACAGCATCTCGTAACTCTTGGATCATGGGGAGAGTTATTGAGGCTGTTCAAGACAAGAAAGGACTTGTGCGACAAGTAAAGATCAAGACCAAGACTAGCTGTCTGGACAGGCCAGTCACAAAGATTTGTCTTCTTCAAGAAGCTGGGGAGTCTTGATGGATACTTTGACATGACTTGTTTTGACATGACTTGACTTTGAATTTGACTTTAAGAGTGATGGTAAAGATCACTCTCACACTAGGCTCCGTATGTTCTAGAACCTCTGGCCTAGAGACACTTGAAGATTGTAGATTGAAGGACATTGAAATACTACGGACATTGAACTACATTGAATGCAAAAGGATGTATATCGATATGAATTGTTTACCTTGATTATTGTGTTTTCATGTTGAATATTCAGTGTTGTAATTATTCTGTTATAATAATTAAGGGCCGGAATGTAGGCACAGGGGATGAACTTGGTCAGCATGCCTGTCACTTGGTCACCGGTAGTAGTGAGGGTGTGTGTGTGTGTGTGTGTGTGTGTGTGTGTGTGTCTATGCGTCACTGGGGGTGGCGCAGTAGTAATTTAGATCATCTTCTGCACCTGCTGGTTTTTCACCTTTTACCTTTCACCTTAACAGAGTGGGTGAGTAGGGAGCCGTAACTTCTGTTGACCGCTACATCTACACTCTTTTTGTCCAAAAATATCATCTCAACAGAGCATTTTGGTCGTCACAGTGTTTTTGATCACCGGTAAAATAATAATAATAAAACATCTTTAAATCGCAGCAACAGACCTCATGCCTTTGTTTTGGACACAGCACGTCAGACAGATCACCCTACATCATTCATTCAGCGGCCAATGGTAAAGTTTCTTGACATGCGATGGCCGCGATAACAACCCTAGAGGAACCCGCTGCCAAACCTAACAGGGGAAGGAACTCCTGCTCAAACAGGCACCAACATACCCCAGATAGGTTCTACTGCAAAGCCCCAGTCAAATCCAATCACATTTACAACAAACAGAGATGGACCAAATACCTCTCCCAAATCTCCTACAACCTTCTCATACTGGAAGTAACCAGCACTAACGACCTGACATATCCCCTCCCAGAACCGTTGGTGAATAACCACAGCACAGTCAGCTAGTAGTACACTTCACCAGGCAAACCAAAGACCATTGTCTGCAATAGTAGGAAACATCCACCAACCTAAACCAGGTCAATTTACCAGTACAGACCAAATTCAAGCTAATTTAATTCTCATACTGGATCCCGGACGAGCCCCCACTTGTCATAAACTGGCTCAACATATGTGACATGGAGGGGAGACAAGTCAGGGTTTGAAGTGCCAAAAGAAAAATGTTTTATTGTAACTAAAACAACATATATACAAAAAGCATGAGGTGTGGAGTGTAGTGGTGTCAGTGGTGAATGTAGTGTGTGGATGAGTGAGATATTTGTGTGTGGCTGTTGAGTGTAAAAGGAAAACGCCAAAACGAACCCAGAACCTGTAGCGGCGTGGAGCCTAGGAGAGAGAGAGAGAGAGAGAGAGCATGAGACCAGGCTGGCATTTATCACCTTGCTAGAAGCCTAGCCAGGTGTCAGCACCTTGCCTTAACGACCCTCCCTGACTACCAACTCCTGCAGGAAGTAATCAACTGCATAATGGCGAGCAGAAAGGGAGGGGTCGTAACAGTGTGTGTGTGACTATAAATGCAGTGCATGTGAGAGCAAAGCATCCTTATAGCTCTGTGTTGCCGCTTATTAGACCAATCACACACACCCCCACACAGACCAGCACCAATCGCACATCAACCCCCCCCCAGACCAACGCCAAGTGTAACAGGAACCCCCCACCCCCCCTCTCCCTGGAACGGACCTCCCTGAAATGACTTTTTGCAGGTTGGGATGTCTGGTATGGTACATTTATACATGATGGCACTATAGGACCAGTTTAATATAAAACACAATTTTATACAATATATATGAGTAGGGGGTCCCCACTCCATCTCTCCATCAGTTTGGGGGTCCTTGGTCTGGAAAACATTGAAGACCCCCGCACTAGCACACATTTCCCCTCATCCACGCACTTCCCTACACTACTGATTCTACACATTACACATGGAGTTTACATTTAGTTTGTTAATAACTTACTTTAATACATTATTTTAGTTTTTGAGATTCAAACATGTGTTCTCCTTGTTAGTCTGAACCTTGAGCCACTTCATGATAATATGTTGTAATATTTGTGTCATTACAGACTTACTGACTGTTGGATCTCAAACACTGACTGTGAAGTTGTGACCTCAGCTGTGAAGTCCAACCCTCATCTGACAGAGCTGCACCTGAGACTCGACAACCTGTCTGCTTCATCAGTGAAGCTGCTGTCTGCTGTACAGGAGAGTCCAAACTGTAAACTGACTCTGATGTGAGTTCACTGACTGTAACTTTGGTAGATTTCTTTTTCTTCTATTTATTAAATTCAAATCCTTCACTGAAGTTTCAAATGTTTGGTTCATAATTTTCAGGATTAGTTTGAATCTGCTGAATAGATGGAAAGAAAAAAAGAACAAGGTGCATAATCTAAGAGATTAAACAAAATAATGAGTATGACAGTTTTCTTTTATTTCCAATGCTCACTAAGAATAATAAACATATCAATAATAAGCAGAGTATCATAAAAACAGAGTTCCATTACCAGCAGCGATGCTAACGGGCATGATGACTTGAACAGCTGCCAATGTGAACTTGTCCATCATATTATCTGCCACTACTGGCGGGGCGGGACTGTCACTGGAAGCTGTGACGCATACAGAGTCAAAATAAAGTTGGTCAGATTAGGAGAAATTCATTAAACTATGTGGTGTGAAAATTCTATCAAACCGTGCCAAAATGGAAAATTTAATTCAAAATGGCCGACTTCCTGTTGGCGTGAGGATATGGGTCCACTTTTTTGTGAGTCTTTACACGATACATATATATACCAAATTTTGTTCATCTACGTCAATCTGGAAGGAGGGGCTCAATTTTATTAATCTTCTACGGGGTGCAGTACCCCCATTTGGCCAGCTGTTCCTGTTTAATGGCGAAACATCAAAATTCCTCACGTCGCAACGAAGCAACCAAATCGCTAATCAGACAGTTTTTGATAACTTTTCATCTCCAATGTCTCAAGATGTTTCTGAATGAATTTGAAGTCGGTCGGATTAAATCTCTAGGAGGAGTTTGTTAAAGTACGAGGCGTGGAAAACACCAAAATCGCATATATTTTTCAAAATGGCCGACTTCTTGTTGGAGTGACATCATGGGTCCAAGAGTCTTTTTTGTGCGTCTTTACAAGATACATATGTGTACCAAATTTCGTTTGTCTATGTCAATCTGACTTGAGGGGCTCAATTTTTTTTCAATTTTCAAGGGGGCGCTTTTGTATCCAGTAGGTGGCGCTATGGAGCTGACACAGTATTGATGCATATACGTGTTCAGGGCGGGACCCTCTACATGCGTGATTAATTTGGTGTAGATCGGACGATGTCTGTAGGAGTTATAAGGACTTCCTGTTTAATGGCGAAGGATCAAATGGCGAAGGACATTGTCGGCGCCGCCACGGCCAAACTGGATCCCTAATCAGAAAGTTTTTGATAACGTTTCATCTCCAATGTCTCAAGATGTTTCTGAGTGAATTTGAAGTCGGTCGGATTAAATCCCTAGGACAAGTTCGTTAAATTACAAGGAGTGGAAAACGCCAAAGTCGCACATATTTTTCAAAATGGCCGACTTCCTGTTGGAGTGACGTCATAGGCCCCACTGACTTTTTTGTGCGTCTGGACATGATACATATATATACCAAATTTCGTTCATGTACGTCAATCTCTCACATTTTTATATTCAATAGGGGGCGCTATTGAGCCATTTTGCGACGGCCATTTTGGCAGACCATAAAATATCAAATTTTTCGCGGAGTCTGATGTACGTGCAAATTTTGGTGACTTTTTGGGCACGTTTAGGCTGTCAAAAAGGCGTTTGTTTTGTATAATAATAATCTCTACAGATACAATAGGGCCTTCACACTGTGTAGTGCTTGGGCCCTAATAATGGAGTCAGCAGGCTGAAGCATCAGCTGGGCTTTGGGCTGGATCACCTTATCAAAGCTGGCCTGCTCAGTGTCTCCCTCTCTCTTCCACCAGCAACATCTCTTTTTCTTTGCTTCATGTGTTTGTTATTGTCTAGCACACATTTCCCTTCATCCATGCACTTCCCTACACTACTGATTCTACACATTACACATGGAGTTTACATTTAGTTTGTTAATAACTTACTTTAATACATTATTTTAGTTTTTGAGATTCAAACATGTGTTCTCCTTGTTAGTCTGAACCTTGAGCCAATTCATGATAATATGTTGTAATATTTGTGTCATTACAGACTTACTGACTTTGGACTCTCAGACACTGAATGTGAAGTTTTGACCTCAGCTGTGAAGTCCAACCCTCATCTGACAGAGCTGCACCTGAGACTAAAGAAACTGTCTGATTCATCAGTGAAGCTGCTGTCTGCTGTACAGGAGAGTCCAAACTGTAAACTGAAGACTCTGATGTGAGTTCACTGACTGTAGCTTTGGTAGATTAATCATCATGTAATGTTCCTGAGAAAATACATTCAAAATGTCTTAAAGCTGCAGTATGTAGTGAATGAGTCCAACCTCCAGGTCCCTTCTTCCTCTCTGCTGCACTTTACTAGAGGATTTATTTTATTTTCCTCTATTTGAACACAAATATCTGGACTTTCTACTCCTCACATTGTCAAACAGGCTTGTTACTTGTTTCAGTGACTTTATAAAAAGAAGACATGATGTGTAAATAGGCAGGAGCTCTCGATCTTTTTACACGTGATTTTTGCTTCACTTCTGCTGTGGCAGATCTGCAAATGTGTAGAAAATCGAGAGCTCCTGCCTGAGTTGTAACTGATGACAGACATTCACAGATCTTAGTGGAAATCTTTAGAGTGGCCATGTTTCATGAACATTGTTTGATGAAGAAACTCCTCACAAAACAAAACAGAGCGAGGAAGCATCTTCTTTCAGAGAAGATCTTTGGCTGGACACAGACTGCGGCTCACTGAACCAGGTACCTGAATCAACGTTAATACGGACAGCTGATCTCATCTGTGTGTGACTTGACTTTTGAACAAAGGCTAGGTAAAACTATTGCTGCTTGAAGAGAGGAAGTTAAAGTGATGCAGACAGCAACGCAGCTACAATATCTAGATAGAAATCCAAGTACTAGGCTACTAATATTTGCACACACATGTTCCCACAGCAGCAGAAAGCAGTCACGCTGACTGAACACTGCTTCAATGAACAGGCTACAATTGATAAACATGCAGTGAGTACAACAGCAGACTGAGCTGGTTGACAAAGCCTGGTACTTGACATTTCTCTAACTACTTGAATCTGAATGATCCTGATATGCAGCAGCTCTGAAAGCACTGAGCAGAGAGGGAGAAACATTTAAAAAGACTGCTGCAATATGATAGGCTGACAAAGAAGGTGTGTCAGCGTGCTATTGGTTAGATGTGAGCAGGTGATGTGAACAGCTGACATCTTAATTGATGCCCCAGAAATGACAGAAAAGAAATGATGAGCTGTGAGAAAGATCAGAATGACTGAGGGATGAGAAATCAAACTATAGATGTGAGCTTGTAAAAAAGATGCTCTTCCTGTCTGAACTTTCTCGGAGCTTCATTTTTACATTTAAGGAATAAAATGCATCAGAAAAAATAGATTTAATAAAAAGATGATGTGAAGAACAAATGTTCATCAAAATAATGAGCATCAGACTGTTTCATCATCAAATGCATAAAGTTAATATAAAGTGTCCTCTTTCATGATAACATATGTTGGAATATTTGTGTCATTACAGACTTTCTGGCTGTGAACTCTCAGAGACTCACTGTGAAGTTTTGGCCTCAGCTGTGAAGTCCAACCCCTCCCATCTGACACATCTGGACCTGACTGGAAACAAACTGTCTGATTCATCAGTGAAGCGTCTGTCTGCTGGACTGGAGAGTCCAAACTGTAGACTGGAGACTCTTATGTGAGTTCACTGACTGTAGCTTTGGTAGATTTATTTCTTTTTATTAAATTCAAATCCTTCAGTGAAGTTTCAAATGTTTGGTTCATCATTTTCAGGATTTGCTGAACACAAATGTGTAGAATGTAAATGTTTTCAGGAATTTAAAATCCACAGTCTTGTTGTGAGTAAAAATGACTTCCAGAGTGTAAACTAATATGAGGCTTCAGCAGTCTGAGTTCCACATATCAAGTAAGTATGTTTGTGTTTCTTCAGTGTTTCCTTGCTGAGCTGCAGTGGAGGGATCCAAACTCAAAGAGGGAATTTAGTTCTAAATATTTTGTTTCAAACTCATCAAGTTTACTTGATGAAGGAGAAATATTTCTTTATTATTATTATTTAATGTTTTAATGAATAATGTCTGATCATTGATATTGATCCTTCACAACACACACTCACACACAAACACACACAAACATACACAGAAACACACACACACACACACTACTACACATTTAAAACCTGAACACATCTGATTGGATTATAAATGGATTTTAATCTTCATTATTTATTCTTTATTCAGATTGTGGGGCTGCAGTTTATCAAAGATCAGCTGTGATTATCTGGCCTCAGCTCTGAAGGACAACCCCTCCCATCTGAGAAAGCTGGATCTGAATGGAAACAAGCTGAAGGATTCAGACGTGAAGCAGCTGATGGATCTTCAGCAGAGTCCAGACTGCAGACTGGAGACTCTGAGGTCAGTAGAGAGTTGGAGTCAGTCTGTTCTGGTTTCAGCAGTTTAGAATTAAACACAGTCAGTATCAAAGCAAAGATCCAGTATTTCCTGGTGAAGGGTTAGGATTACAGCTGACAGCCTTACAAGATGTATAGAGACAGTGATCCTCATCATCAAATCTGATCTCAAAGTGTTTGTTCTCTCATTTCAACACTAAACTATTGATCAGTTCATCTTTGTCAGAGCTCTAAGATCAGTCTGACTGCAGCCTGCAAATCACTGGCTCTGATTTCACACACGCATCATTACGTTTAGTAACCATGTGGTCTTTATACAGACCAGAACCTCTGCTGAAGTCCAGGAATCACAGCAGCTGTTTAGCTGAGAGCTCTGACTGATTGTCATGTGATGATTTAACAGCAGGAAACATCTTCAAATCCCACAGAGACTCTGTAGCTTTAAACTTTGATAAGAGTTGACATGTATCAGCAGTAAATCCATCAGTAAACTGATGAGTGAATGTCTCTGTTTCTGCAGTAATGATGTGTTCATGACTCTCAGCACTTTATTTCCTCTGTGTACTTGAGTGAAATCTGCAGATGAAACACACTTGATAGTAAAAGTGTGTGTAGGTGTGTGAGCTTGGAGCTCAGTGTGTTCACTCCAACACGTTAACATGATAGCTGAAAGGAAGCAAGCTACGCTGCACAGCTGTTCCACTTCTGGTCTGAACAGGACTGAAGTCCCTGCTGCTCTTTATACTGGATGTGCTGCATCACTGACTGACAGCTGATCAAGTGAGTCTCACTAAACACTCATTTATCTCCTCTGTTCTTTCTTCTTCTCTCATCAGATGGAGGGGGTGGTGCCTTCTGTGATCCAGGAGCGTTGAGAGAGGATCAGCTGGATCCTGATGATCCATCTGGAGTCTGGATCTGGATTTTGTCATCTTCACTTAAGTCTCTTAACTGACTCCAAACTGAATAGTTATCTCTGGATTTAGCTGAAGTCAGCACTTTACAGATTAGTGCTACATGAGCAGTTTGATGCAGAAAAGATAAAAACAGGTGTTATAAGTCAGACTGTGAGCCTGGGCTCATATTTATCAAGCGTCTCAGAATCACAGAGTTAACGAGGACTAAAACTAATGAATGAAGCAGAAGAGAATTGACTGTGACTTTCAGCAGGAGAAGGATTACCGCTGGGAGAGAGTGAGACGTGGCTGTTTTACCACAGTCAGAGCAGCAGAGTAGAGGGTCCGGCCATTTCTGAGCTGCTTTTATGTTTAGATCCAAAGCTGAAAACATGCTGAACAATGTGTTAGAATGATGGAAGCTGCAGTTCAGTCTGCGTCCACACGGAGGAGCCAGAGATCTGCACACTTCATCATTATGACTGGAAAACACTCTGAGCTCATTTCATTATGGATTTATATAATGACAATAAAAAATCATTCATTCTGGACTCAGACCTCAAATCCACTAAAACTTATCAACTTTAATCCTGTTTTTTAATTCAGGTTGAGTTCATGAAAAAGCTTTTATCTCCCTGCTTATTATTATATTATTGTTATCATTACTATTATTACTGTAATCATTATATTATTATCTCACTGTCTTTATTACATCTCATTTCAATCAGCAGTTTTAGATTTTTATTATTGATCACTGATTATTGTTTTCTCAGTTTTTAGTTTTATCTGTAAATAAAATGATGAAAAATGCTTTTAATAAATTTAAAGTGACGTCAAACGTGTCAAAGATCTTCAGTTTATTGTCAGAGGAAAAGAAAGCAGGAAATATTATATTTATATATATTATTTCTAGGGCTGTCAAACGATTAATTATTTTAATCGAGATTAATCGCAGAATTTACATAGTTAATCATGATTAATGGCGTTTTGAATTGCATGTTTAAAATCCTGTTATTTTCCATTTGAAGGCAGTTTTAAGCCCATAATGTAAAGCTTTTCTTACCAGAGTGTCTTAACTGGGAATCAATCACGGCTCTGCTGCGACTCCCACACTCCAAAATGGTCCTTTGGTGGAGCTGAGGCTGGCTTGGCTGCACCTGGGTTTTTATTCAGACTGTAAATGTTGAACTCTTCACTGCACATCCTCCTCTTCCTCCTCTTCATTTATGATGTGAACTCTGTAAATAAATTCAATCAGATACCAAAACATCTTTTTATTCAGACTTTTTTTCTTTTCAAACATTATGAAACAAACAGCGAGGCTTCAGCTGAGACTCCGTTCAGACTCTTTCTGTCTGAAACATCAAACTAATAAATCACACCAGGAGAAAGTGACATTCATCTCAGATTATTGGTCAAAACTCTGAGCCAAAATAAAACTTCAAGAAAATAACAAGTCAGAATTATGAATAAAGAGAAACCTGGTCACAGCAGATGGAGAGTCATAATTCTATTTAAATGTCATTTCTGAGGATAAACTCAACATTTCATCAAATAAAGTTCACTTTGATTCAATTTAATCAGCTTTTCATCTTAAATATGCTGGATTCCTAAAGTTAGACTTGAAAGGAGAAAAAATGTCTGAATTCAGTTTATAAAGATAAAAGTTAATAAAATAAAAACAAAGCTGGACTTTAGATTAAAGTCAGGATTATTACATTAAGTCAAACTTGTGGTTTTAAATTCATAAGAAAAAAAATCTGGTTTCTTTCTCTGAAAAATAAAAATAAACTTTAATTTGGGGTAAAAAATAAAAGAAATTAATTAAATAATGTTGAGATTATTAAAAGTCTGACCATTTTCATTTTCATCATCATCATCATCTTCATCAGCATTATTTTCATTTTCATCATCATCATCTTCTTCATCAGCATCAGCATCATTTTCATCTTCATCATCTTCATCAGCATCATTTTCTTCTTCATCAGCATCATCTTCATCAGCATCATTTTCATCGTCATCATCATCATCTTCATCAGCATCATCTTCATCATCATCAGCAGCATCATCTTCATCTTCTTCATCATAATCTTTATTAGAATAGCATCAGTGATCATCAGCTTTAAATCCCATCTGCTGTTTCTATCATGGACTGTGTGATTTAAAGCAGAGCGGTGTGATGCTGCAGGAGGCCACCAGGTGGCAGCAGAGGCTCAGAGGACAAATGTTTCAACACACAGACTTTAAATGTGAAAAAATAAAGACATCTACAGGACATCATCTTCATCATCTTCATCAGCATCATCTTCATCATCATCATCTTCATCATTTTCATCTTCATCAGCATCATCTTCTTCATCATCTTCATCAGCATCATTTTCATCATCATCATCATCATTTTCGTCATCATCATCTTCATCTTCATCATCATTCTCATCTTCATCATCATCTTCATCAGCAAAATAAACATTTTTTTAATACATTCTTTAATTTTTCAAATTTCAATTTCAAACATTTACATGATAAAAAAAAACAAGAATGAACAATTTTCCAGATGAGTGAGAGATTATTAGTTACGTCTCTACTTCCTGAGATTAGTGAGAGAAGTGTGATTATAGACCCATAGACCTTTACATCAGTCCTCTGCATATTACTAAGATAAGATCGATCTTTATTGTCATTGCATCATACCGAGTACAATAGTCCCACCACACTGGAGTCCTGTCCCCTCATCTTCATCATCATCATCATCTTCATCATCTTCAATAGTATCACCACACTGGAGTCCTGAAAAAAAAATTACCACGAAAAACAGAAAAAAAATTACTCAGAAAACAGATTTTTCTTTGTATTCAAGTGAATGCAATACGCTTCCGTACATAAAAGGGAATCATGAATTGATGCGAATAGTAAATAAGAACAGTTTAGTGTAAAAAAAGTGCAATAGAGATGAGTCATGTTAGATGTTTGCAAACTGGTGGAAGAAAGAGCTGAATGAGATCCAGCTGCTAAATTATTCTAAATACAGTACTCACCACAAAGCTTATGAGTTGTTGTGGATGTGCCTAAGGGGTTGCAAACCTCAAAGTCATCAACATACAGCAACACTGATCATTTCAAATCCTCCCCAGTGAAAAAAACACGTTCTTTAAAGTGAATCCTTCCCTTATCGATTCATACTGCACTACACCCAACTGGTATTTTCCTGTGTCTTGTGTGTATGGATTATACATTCCTAAATGTCACTGTTACTTAATAGATGCTGAATAGAAGGCAAAACAGGAATATAGTGGAATGTCTTATTGGTCTTAGGATCAAGGATGTACTCAACTGGGTTCCCCACGTTGAAATGTTCTTTATAAAACAGTTTCCTTTTGTCTGCTGTAGCCAGGGAGCCGTCTTTCCAAAGGCTTTGGCCAGAGCACAGGACTTACATACTACTTCAGCTAGCTCTTTGACACAATGGTTTTTAAGGATGTTAGACAGGCTATTAAATGTGATGGGAGCAGATACAGAGCTTAATAGATCATTCTCAAGTAATTCATCAATAGCTGTAGCTGGTACAAACTAAATATGTTCCAACTTCAATAAAAGCCAGGCGATATTCTACTCAATACTAAAAGATATTCAATACTGGAAGTGTCGTCATCTACATCAGTTTCAGATTCTACATCTGTGTCTGCAGCACAAGAAACAACTGATTACTGTCACCTAGCAACAACCTCACATTTAAAATCATTGAAAGTAAGAGGACTATGTTTCCTGTTTCTATGAGTATGAAATGTGTTGTAAAAGCTTGTTTTAAACACACAACCTTTGAACATGCGTGTTACAGTTTCATGTCTCCGTAAATGTTCGTGAATCTCGTTCATTTGCAACTTCATGACATGAAAATATAGATAACTCATCTGGTTTTGAAGATGTTTGAGTGTAGTGAGTACGGTATATATGACTCTAGAGACTTTTCTGCATGGACCGTTAGAAGATGGGCAGAGATGCCTGAAGCTGTTTCTGTGTTTTAGCTTGCAATGTTTAAGCTATTCATTCCTACTTGATACTGATTTTCCACACACCTTCCAGTCCCACACGCCCAGTCACATGTTCTACCTGGAAAAGAAAAAAGGAAAAACAGATTATGTAACTTAACATTTCTGCAGAAATTATTATTACATGTTAACATTTTAAATATGAACAGAAGAGTCTGAAAAACATCAAACAACTGCAGAAACAGAAACAGTGTTTGTTCCTGGTGTCTCACACATATTCTGCTTTTATGAATCATTTCTTTTCTTATTGCTGATCAGGTTCTGTGTGTCTCAATGAGCAGCAGTCCACCCCCTGCTGGTTCGGTCCTTTCTACAATGACCAACAGTCATAAAACTTCACAAAGTTCTCAAATGATAGTCATGTGACTTCCAGTAAAGCAGGAGGAGGGAGGAGCAGACAGGTAGGGAGTAAAGGTGAACGTCTGTACAGACTTCATTTTACAGTCATCAGAGCAGAAGGAGGAACACAGTGTGAGGCAGGTGAGTGTTAATATCAGGACTGTAGATAATGATTACTGTCATTATTGATCAATCTGATGATTATTGATCACATTCATTGTTTAGTTGATTAAATGTGAAATGACAGAGTTTGAGGTGTTAAACGTTGTTTCCTGTTGTTGTTTTCCTGGTTTGTGCGTCCTCACAGCGATGTCACGTGACTCACTGCTGAGCTCTAAATAGAGACAATGATCAATTGATTCAAAATACATTTTCACTATTTACCAAACTACTGAGAGAATGTACAACTATATTTGAACTCATGAATGAATCAAATGTATTGAGTGCTTCATGTTTGAGTGTAGAAACAGAGTTTAAAAGATGTTTATAGCCAAAGAGAACTTCCTGTTCTCTCATTACTGAATGTGACACTTGTACAGACTGTTTGTCTTTAATCTTTTGCTCTGAGTTCACAGAGTTCATGCTTTAATTGTGCTGATAATGGTTTATGGTTATGTTAATGATTGACTTCATTTTTATAAGCTGTAAGTTATAACATCAGACTACATGCATGCATCACACTCTTCAAATGAACTGTGAATTTACAGGAGATAAATATTCAGTTTTAGATAGAAAAAGAAGCACAGAGCTGATATTCAGACTTATTTCAACATGTTTATGAAAATGTAGTAAAAGTAGAATATGAGCTGAAATGATGAAGGTCTTAAGGAGGGTTCAGCATCAGCAGTTAAAAACAAAAGGTCCAGTTCTGACACAAAAACCTGAACTGTGTTTCTTATTTGTACAACAGAAAAAGCTCCAAAAGGTGTTGAGTTCTCAAAACTCTTCATACAATCCTAAAATCACAGAGTGAAGCTGCTGAGTTTATTGATCTTCTCAAAGAGAAATAACTTATTATCAGCATCATTCATCAGGACTGGAACATTGCCGGCTTCTTACTTCACTGTAGACGGAGGATTAACAGTAAATGTCAAACTGTTGTAGACTCACAGTGAACTTTGATTTCTCTGGAACTGCCATCAGATCAGTGTGACTGTACTTTGATATGAGGAATCATTCATCATCATCTTTTATCAGTTATGAGCAAATAGCAGCAGCACGTACACAGGGCTGATTATCAGAGTTGATCCTCGGAGCGTCCTACTGTAACAGGGACTGATGACGTAGAAGAATCAGAGCTGAATAATGATGGTGGAGTTCTAACTGAAGCAGGTCGTCACTCTGACTGAATAATAACTTCTTTTTTAGACATGATCACAACATGAGAGAGCTGCTGCACTGACAGACGTAAGATGTTCCTGGTTTACCTCTCAGACTCCAGAAGATGAGGATGGAGCAGAGTCTCTAACATCCAGCTGTGTTGATGAAGACTGAGCAGTCTGATGATGATCCTCTAAACTTCAGTAATGAACCTGGACCCTCAGACACAAAGTAAGAGACTGTTTCTATTTAAACTGACCTGAAGATGATTCAGTTTTTATATCTTATTGAAGAACCAACACACTCTCTACTAAACCATCTCCACCAGTTATTAGTTTAGTGTGAAGATCTTCTGCAGCAGGTTCAGCATCTTAATATAAAGAGTCAGCTGATGTGTTTATCAAAGCTGTGCAGCTCATAGAAATGTGTGTAAATGATTCAGTCAGACTACATGCATGCTTCAGACTCTACAAACACACTGTGAGTTTACAGGAGATTCATATTCAGGATGTGTCATATTCATTCACAGTTTACACATTTACAAGTTCAGATCTCTTTATTCTCACATGTTTTCAGCTGTAGATACAAGAAGAACGTTATCGGCTGCTACAGTTCACTTTGAGACCAGACCCTCATCTTCAGGAGCTCTCTGGTGACAGTTTTCACACCAGCGTTAACCAACCAATCAGAACGTGAAGACACCAGAGTTCACTGAACCACAACAAACAGGTGAGCTGTGAAAGCAGAACACTAACTGGACCTTGTGCTGAGATTACACTTTACATACACACACATTAAAGACAGAAAACAGTCCGTTTTAACACATACATGTCTATAACTGAGAAAACTGGATGTGATAGAAAGCTCCAGAACAGCTTCTGAGTAGATTTGTAGTAAGATGTTTTTACTGAAGATCCTCTTGAGCTTCTCTGACATTTAAACGACTGCAGCCAAACTGGGCTGTTTGTCAAATGAGTCAGATCCAGTACAAACACACAATGAGTTTCTATTGACAGACTGACAGAAACACAGCTGTTCTCTTATTAATGTTCTCTGATTTTAACAGAGAGCCAAGATGACGGAGGCAGACCTCTTCCACATCCTAAACAATTTAAGTGAAGATGACTTTGAGAATTTCAAATGGTTCCTGAAGAAAGAAAAAAAGGGTGACATCGAACCCATTCAATGGGTCCAGCTTGAGAAGGCAATGAGGAGAGACGTGGTGGATCTGATGGTGCAGAAATATGAACCTGCTGGAGCTGTGGATGTGATGAAGAGCGTTTTAAAGAAGATCAGCAGGAATGATCTGGTGGAGAAGTTATCAAACATCAGCTCAGGATCAGAAGGTCAGTCACAGGAAGAGACAAACATGACCTCACATCCAGACAGCAGATCAGAGGAGAAATAGTGTGTGTCTTTATATAGTTTAATCATTTTACATTAAGATTCCTTCATTGACATTTCTCAGAACTCACATACACTGAAACAAAGCTGATACTCTGCATTTGACCCATTCTATACTCTAGGAGCAGTGAGCAGTGGCACTGACAGGAGTATCAACCCTAACACAGATGTTCCTGATGGTGGGAGTAAACCAGAGCAACCAGCAGAAACCCACACTAACACTGGGGAAACATCTAAACTCATCACAGAGACAACCGGAGACAACAAGGGTTCAAACCCAGGACCTTCTAGCTGTGAGGCAACAGTGCCAAACACTGAGACACCTCACTGCTCACACAGTAAGTATTTGAATAGTTATGCATTTTTTTCATCAGGCTCATATTAAACTTAGATAAATAACTGATTCTACATTAAAGTCTCAGCTTTAATTCAAGTAGGTTTACATCATGATACAAAGAACTGTGATGAAATCAGACTAAATGATATAAATATGTGAATCTATGCCCACATTAAGTCTGGTGATATCTCCACTGACCATTGGATTATAAAAAGATTTTAGATGCAACGGTAGAAAACATGAATGAACTCTTGTCAGGTGGAGAGTGATGTAATTCTGACAGGTGGTCCTACAAAGTAGTGTTATTGGTTACTGTAATCAGGGTTATAGATCAGAGACATTTCAATGTATTATTTTATTATTATATTATTTCCCAGGTAGATTTGTCCTGGAGAACGTTGATTTCTCTGCCATGTAAACATGTAACATGAACCAAAGACTGTAGAGCAGCTCAGAGTGACAGCAGCTGAATGAAAGTAGAGATCATTACTCAGTGATTCATCCTTAAATTTTAAGTCCAACTAAAACTTAAACTAACACAAATGATCCTCTAGAAGTCTAAATAATTTAGTTTCTACCTCTTAACATTTGACTGTTTGTTGAATTCAGACACATTCAGGCTGTGAGGAAAAGTTGTGACTCAGACACACAGAGCAAAACAGAGAAAAAGTCAGGACTGATAAACATCTTCTGTTACTAATACTGATAAAATAAGAAAGACATGCTTTGAGAATAAAGTCAGTGTAGAGGAGAAATCTGATCACTGATTTGTTGCTTGTACAGATTGACAGTAACCAGTACTGTGCATGTTAACATGTTCCCTGATTACCCAGCTAACCTTTCTCTGAGTAACCTGCTTACATAAATACATGTAAACACACTGAGAGATGTTCACATCTAGATTTTTCTTCTCTTTCAGCACAAAGTGGAAAGCAGGAGGGTTTAGATGAACATCACATCATTCTGATAACAAGATGTCAACATCTGACTGAAGAAACTGATGAAGCAGGAAGGAAAATCCCCTTCAACAGCTCCTACACTGAGGTCTACATCACAGAGGGAAGGAGTAACGAGGTTAATACCCAACATGAGGTGATGCAGCTTGAAACAGCTTCCAAGAAGAAGATCCTCCATGACGCTCCAATCAAGTGTCAGGACATCTTTAAAGTCTTACCTGACCAACAGGAATACATCAGAGTGGTTCTGATGAACGGCGTCGCTGGCGTTGGAAAAACCTTCACAGTGCAGAAGTTCACTCTGGACTGGGCACAGCGCTCCAACAACCAAGATATCAGTCAGCTGATTCCACTTCCATTCAGGGAGATGAACGTGATCAAAGATAATCAGCACAGTCTGATCACACTGATCTGTCATTTCTATCCAACATTACAGAAGCTCACAGCAGAGAAGCTCGCCGGCTGTAAAGTTTTGTTCATCTTTGACGGCCTGGATGAAAGCAGACTTTCACTGGATTTCAACACCAGTGAGGTCGTGTCTGATGTCACACAGGAGTCATCAGTCAGCGTGCTGTTGATAAACCTCATCCAGGGGAAGCTGCTTCCCTCGGCTCTCATCTGGATAACTTCCCGACCTGCAGCAGCCAATCAGATCCCTCTGATATTTGTTAGCAGAGTAACAGAAGTACGAGGCTTCACTGACCCCCAGAAGGAAAGGTACTTCAGGAGGAGATTCAGTGACGAAGAGCAGTCCAGCACAATCATCTCACACATCAAGACATCCAGGAGCCTCCACATCATGTGTTACATCCCAGTCTTCTGTTGGATCACTGCTACAGTTCTGGACCACATGTTGACTCCAGACCAGAGAGGAGAGCTGCCCAAGACCCTGACTGACATGTACTCACACTTCCTGCTGGTTCAGACGAAGAGGAAGAAGAACAAGTATGATGCTCACAAGACAAAGAGGAAGAAGAACAAGTATGATGAGGGACATGAGACGAGTCCACAGAAGCTGAAGAAGGCTGACAGGAAGCTTCTTCTGAAGCTGGGGAGGCTGGCGTTTGAACAACTGGACAAAGGAAACATCATGTTCTACCAAGAAGACCTAGAGCAGTGTGGTCTTGATGTCACAGAGGCCTCGGTGTTATCAGGAGTTTGTACACAGATCTTCAAAAGAGAGAAAGACCAGAAGACAACAGTCTACTGCTTTGTTCATCTAAGCGTTCAGGAGTTTCTGGCTGCAGTCTACATGTACCACTGTTACACCAGCAGGAAGACAAAGGTACTGAAGGACTTCCTGGGAGAAGAAAGACCAAAGTCTTCCCTTGAGAAAATTTCAGCACCTTTCAGCCGTAAACCATCTCTGGATGTCTTCCTGAAGAGAGTCATGGAGAAATCTCTCAGAAGTAAAAACGGCCACCTGGACCTGTTTGTCCGCTTCCTTCATGGCCTCTCTCTGGAGTCCAACCAGAGTCTCTTAAGAGGCCTGCTGGGTCAGACAGACAACAGTCCAGAAACCATCCAGAGAGTCATCAACAACCTGAAGAAGATGAACAGTGGTGATATCTCTCCTGACAGAAGCATCAACATCATCCACTGTCTGATGGAGATGAACGACCGCTCAGTACATCAGGAGATCCAAGAGTTCCTGAAGTCAGAGAACAGATCAGAGAAGAAACTCTCTGTGTTTGACTGCTCAGCTCTGGCCTACATGCTGCAGATGTCAGAGGAGGTTCTGGATGAGTTGGACCTGAAGAAGTACAACACATCAGAGGAGGGACGACGGAGACTGATCCCAGCTGTGAGGAACTGCAGAAAGGCTCAGTAAGTCCAGATGTGATTAACATTATTAATCAGTGTAGATTAGTAGTTTAGTTCTTCAAATATAAATAATTTATTATTAAAATAGTGCTCTACTTGTTTATATCTGAAATAACATGTCAGTGTCACAAACAGAAATAATAGGACCCCAGAGCAGACCAGAGACGAGCGAACACACAGGAGGTAACTCAAAAGCAGGGTTTAATGACAGGGTGAGTAGGGGAGTGGGAGAGCAGTGGCTGGGTCTGGGGTAGGGTTCCAGGGAAGGTTGGTGAGGTAAGGTCCGAGGTGGGAAGGCGGTATAGGGAACAGTACTGTCAAACCCCCACAAGGGGAGGAGACAAGACAGACAAGGAAACTAAGGAGGTCACAGCTGAAATAATATGTCAGTTATATTTAGTCTCAGATGTGTAAATAACGTTGATGTTTATAGCTGTTAAATTAATGAACAGTCTATTTATTTCTAGTAATTATTAGATTTGACAGTGTTTTCTTCTATTTCTCTTCCTTTGTGTGTTGGAGGATTCATTCAAACCTGTTGAAACACATGAAGGACTTTAGAGGTTGTGTTTGAGGTTTTATTACAGCAGCATTTTATCACAACATATATCAGTATTTTACAGTTATCAGTGAATGCAGTAAAGTTATTATTACATGAGCAGCTTCTGTAAATCATATATAATCACACACTGTTTTTAACACTATGATTAAGAGTTTAAAATAAGACCTGTTTCATTTTCCAAAGAAGATTTCTGAAGTCAGAGAGAATATGACCGTAAACTACTGGTCATAGAGACTAAACCCCTGAGTGTGTTGAACCGAGCAATGGAGCCTTTTATTTCTCATCAGTTCAGATAAATAATATAATTTTCAAGATTGGTTTGAATCTGTTGAATAGATGTAAAAATAAAACAAGAACAAGGTGCATAATCTAAGAGATGAAAAGAAATAATGACTGTTTTCTTTTATTTCCAATGCACACTAAGAATAATAAACATATCAATCATAAGCAGAGTATCATAAAAACAGAGTTCCATTACCAGCAGCGATGCTAACGGGCATGATGACTTGAACAGCTACCAATGTGAACTTGTCCATCATATTATCTGAACCACTGATGTGAAGAACTAATGTTAATCAAGATAATAAGAGTCAAACATTGTAATAATAATAATAATAATAATGAGAGTTAAACTCTTCCTTTGTGTGTTGGAGGATTCATTTAAACCTGGTGAAACACATGAAGGACTTTAGAGGTTGTGGTTGAGGTTTTATTACAGCAGCATTTTATCACAACATATATCAGTATTTTACAGTTATCAGTGAATGCAGTAAAGTTATTATTATATGAGCAACTTCTGTAAATCATATATAATCACACACTGTTTTTAACACTATGATTAAGAGTTTAAAATAAGATCTGTTTCATTTTCCAAAGAAGATTTCTGAAGCCAGAGAGAAATGCTTTCATCATCATTTTTATCTTAAAGGTTTCTGAAACATTTCATAGTGAGCACGGAGGATCAGCCAATCAGCAGACTGATTTAGTAATGTCAGTTATACAACAATATGTAAAGTTAGCTAACGTTAAGCAACATTAGCCTCCATAAACTACTGGCCATAGAGACTAAAAATATTGTAAATTAATATTATTTTCTACTTCCAATTAATTATTTTTTTTAACCAACATCAGTCAAATATGCAGCCAAAAAATGACTCTTTCATACCTTGCTGTGTTTGGAAGATAATATTCAAAATTTTAGTTTTTTTGTTTGGGTGTCAGATTGTGTGATTCATGTGTGTATGTTTGTGTTATTACAGACTTACTGACTTTAAACTCTCAGACACTGACTGTGAAGTTGTGACCTCAGCTGTGAAGTCCAACCCTCATCTGACAGAGTTGCACCTGAATCTCAACAAACTGTCTGATTCATCAGAGAAGCTTCTGTCTGATGTACAGGAGAGTCCAAACTGTAAACTGAAGACTCTGATGTGAGTTCACTGACTGTAGCTTTGGTAGATTAATCACCATGTAATGCTCCTAAGAAAATACATTCAAAATGTCTTAAAGCTGCAGTATGTAGTGAACGAGTCCAACCTCCAGGTCCCTTCTTCCTCTCTGCTGCACTTTACTAGAGTATTTATTTTATTTTCCTCCATTTGAACATAAATATCTCGACTTTCTACTCCTCAAATTGTCAAACAGGCTATTAAATTAAATTGAGAGAGAGAGAGAGAGAGAGAGGTTTGTTCATGGACTGGCAACAGTGGGGAACATAGGACACTTTTAAAAAAAAGGTCCTATGTTCCCCGGTCACATAGGGATGATCCCGTTTTTATATACCCGAGTCTCCTCCATCTACCCAAACAGCCCAAAACTGTTATCATTGTATAACCTGTCATCAAGGAATCAATATCTCACACACACATACACACACACACACACACACACACACACACTTTCCCCTCGGGCATCACGTTCAAGTGCAGAGAAGAAAATCAGAAATTCCTGTAGTAACTAATACATCATCTATTAAAATGAATATAAACCAAGTACAACACTTCTGATAGATGTTACCTGTGAGCAAAGAAATATGCTTACTTACTGAGTGGAAATCTTTAGTGTTTCATGAACATTGTTTGATGAAGAAACAAAACAGAGCGAGGAAGCATCTTCTTTCAGAGAAGATCTTTGGCTGGACACAGACTGCGGCTCACTGAACCAGGCACCTGAATCAATGTTAATTAGGACAGCTGAACTTATCTGGGTGTGACTTGACTTTTGAACAAAGGCTAGGTAAAACTATTGCTGCTTGAAGAGAGGAAGTTAAAGTGACGCAGACAGAAACGCAGCTACAATATCTAGATAGAAATCCAAGTACTAGGCTACTAATATTTGCACACACATGTTCCCACAGCAGCAGAGAGCAGTCACGCTGACTGAACACTGCTTCAATGAACAGGCTACAATTGATAAACATGCAGCGAGTACAACAGCAGACTGAGTTGGTTGACAAAGCCTGATACTTGACATTTCTCCCAAGAGTCAACGACTTGAATCTGAATCATCCTGATATGCAGCAGCTCTGAAAGCACTGAGCAGAGAGGGAGAAACATTTAAAAAGACTGCTGCAATATGATAGGCTGACAACGAAGGTGTGTCAGCGTGCTATTGGTTAGATGTGAGCAGGTGATGTGAACAGCTGATGTCTTAATTGATGCCCCAGAAATGACAGAAAGGAAATGTTGAGCTGTGAGAAAGATCAGAATGACTGAGGGATGAGAAATCAAACTATAGATGTGAGCTTGTAAAAAAGATGCTCTTCCTGTCTGAACTTTCTCTGAGCTTCATTTTTACATTTAAGGAATAAAATGCATAATACATTTAATAAAAAGATGATGTGAAGAACAAATGTTCATCAAAATAATGAGCATCAAACTGTTTGATCATCAAATGCATGAAGTAAATGTAGAGTGTCCTCTTTCATGATAACATATGTTGTAATATTTGTGTTATTACAGACTTACTGACTGTGGACTCTCAGAGACTCAGTGTGAAGTTTTGGCCTCAGCTGTGAAGTCCAACTCCTCCCATCTGACACATCTGGACCTGAGTCTCAACACATTGTCTGATTCATCAGTTAAGCGTCTGTCTGCTGGACTGGAGAGTCCAAACTGTGGACTGAAGACTCTGATGTGAGTTCACTGACTGTAGCTTTGGTAGATTTAATATTAAATTCAAATTCTTCAGTGAAGTTTCAAATGTTTGGTTCATAATTTTCAGGATTTGTTGAACACAAATGTGTAGAATGTAAATGTTTTCAGAAATTTAAAATCCACAGTCTTGTTGTGAGTAAAAATGACTTCCAGAGTTGAAACTAATATGAGGCTTCAGCAGTCCGAGTTCCACATATCAAGTAAGTATGTTTGTGTTTCTTCAGTGTTTCCTTGCTGAGCTGCAAGTGGAGGGATCCAAACTCAAAGAGGGAATTTAGTTCTAAATATTCTATTTCAAACTCATCAAGTTTACTTGATGAACGAGAAATATTTCTTCATTATTATTATTTAATGTTTTAATGAATAATGTCTGATCATTGATATTGATCCTTCAGAACACACACACACACACACACACACACACACACACACACACACACACACACACACACACACACACACACACACACACACAACTACACATTTAAAACCTGAACACATCTGATTGGATTATAAATGGATTTTGATCTTCATCATTTATTCTTTATTCAGATTGAGGCGCTGCGGTTTGTCAAAGATCAGCTGTGATTATCTGGCCTCAGCTCTGAAGTGCAACCCCTCCCATCTCAGAGAGCTGCATCTGAGCCTCAACGACCTGAAGGATTCAGACGTGAAGCAGCTGATTGATCTTCAGCAGAGTCCACACTGCAGACTGGAGACTCTGAGGTCAGTAGAGAGTTGGAGTCAGTCTGTGCTGGTTTCAGTAGTTTAGTATTAAACACAGTCAGTATCAAAGCAAAGATCCAGTATTTCCTGGTGAAGCTCCAACCTTCTCAGTGCTGCTTTCCTCAGTGAAGCTGTGAGAGGAGAATGGTGACAGGCTTCAGGATTGGACAGAAAGACAGAGAGAGAGAGAGAACAGTCAGCCAATCAGATGAGCCAGAAGCTTGTTGTGATCATGTGTTTGAGTTGATGTGAAGACGACTGTTGTTGTTGTGTTGATGTCTGCAGGAAATAAAGCTGGATTACAGCTGACAGCCTTACAATATGTATAGAGACAGTGATCCTCATCATCAAATCTGATCTCAAAGTGTTTGTTCTCTCATTTCAACACTAAACTATTGATGAGTTCATCTTTGTCAGAGCTCTAAGATCAGTCTGACTGCAGCCTGCAAACCACTGGCTCTGATTTCACACAAGAATCATTACGTTTAGTAACCATGTGGTCTTTATACAGACCAGAACCTCTGCTGAAGTCCAGGAATCACAGCAGCTGTTTAGCTGGGAGCTCTGACTGATTGTCATGTGATGATTTAACAGCAGGAAACATCTTCAAATCCCACAGAGACTCTGTAGCTTTAAACTTTGATAAGAGTTGACATGTATCAGCAGTAAATCCATCAGTAAACTGATGAGTGAATGTCTCTGTTTCTGCAGTAATGATGTGTTCATGACTCTCAGCACTTTATTTCCTCTGTGTACTTGAGTGAAATCTGCAGAGGAAACACACTTGATAGTAAAAGTGTGTGTAGGTGTGTGAGCTTGGAGCTCAGTGTGTTCACTCCAAGACGTTAACATGAGAGCTGAAAGGAAGCAAGCTACGCTGCTCCCTGCTGCTCTTTATACTGGATGTGCTGCATCACTGACTGACAGCTGATCAAGTGAGTCTCACTAAACACTCATTTATCTCCTCTGTTCTTTCTTCTTCTCTCATCAGATGGGAGGATTGATCTCTGTCAGAGTGAGAGTGAATATCCAGGAGTGTTGAGAGAGGATCAGCTGGATCCTGATGATCCATCTGGAGTCTGGATCTGGATTTTGTTCGTCTCTTAACTTACTACAAACTGAACCGTTATCTCTGGATTTAGCTGAAGTCAGCACTTTATAGATGAGTTGTACATGAGCGGTTTGATGCAGAAAAGATAAATACAGGTGTTATAAGTCAGACTGTGAGCCTGGGCTCATATTTATCAAGCGTCTCAGAATCACACTGAGAGTTAACGAGGACTAAAACTAATGAATGAAGCAGAAGAGAATTGACTGTGACTTTCAGCAGGAGAAGGATTACTGCTGGGAGAGAGTGAGACGTGGCTGTTTTACCACAGTCAGAGCAGCAGAGTAGAGGGTCCGGCCATTTCTGAGCTGCTTTTATGTTTAAATCCAAAGCTTAGCGTGGAGGTGCTAACTCAAACTCCACGTACTCCGGTGGTAGTTAAACTCCGTTTGACACAGGTTGCATTTTACTTTTGACTTGTCAACTGAAGCGTCTGGAAGTGTTTTAAAGTTAAACAAGCCGTTCAAAAGTCCAGTAGCTCTCTTACTTTCCATCAGCGCGGTAGGTTTATTGCAGTAGGCCACTTCAAAGCATAGCGCTACAGCTAGAGGAGCCGTCTACGGGTCAGTAGAAGGGACAAAAAGGCTTGCAACTTTAAAATGAGATTTTAAAAAATGAATGCGTTATGGATTGCATTAATCTAATCGTGATTAACGCGTTAACGCTGACAGCCCTAATTATTTCTTCATGTTTTCATTCAGACTGTAAATGTTGAACTCTTCACTGCACATCCTCCTCTTCCTCCTCTTCATTTATGATGTGAACTCTGTAAATAAATTCAATCAGATACCAAAACATCTTTTTATTCAGACTTTTTTCTTTTCAAACATCCTGAAACAAACAGCGAGGCTTCAGCTGAGACTCCGTTCAGACTCTTTCTGTCTAAAACATCAAACTAATAAATCACACCAGGAGAAAGTGACATTCATCTCAGATTATTGGTCGAAACTCTGAGCCAAAATAAAACTTCAAGAAAATAACAAGTCAGAATTATGAATAAAGAGAAACCTGGTCACAGCAGATGGAGAGTCATAATTCTATTTAAATGTCATTTCTGAGGATAAACTCAACATTTCATCAAATAAAGTTCACTTTGATTCAATTTAATCAGCTTTACATCTTAAATATACTGGATTCCTAAAGTTAGACTTGAAAGGAGAAAAAATGTCTGAATTCAGTTTATAAAGATAAAAGTTAATAAAATAAAAACAAAGCTGGACTTAAAATTAAAGTCAGGATTATTACATTAAGTCAAACTTGTGGTTTTAAATTCATAAGAAAAAAAATCTGGATTCTTTCTCTGAAAAATAAAATTTAATTTGGGGTAAAAAATAAAAGAAATTAATTAAATAATGTTGAGATTTTTAAATCATCATCTTCATCAGCATTATTTTCGTCTTCATCATCATCTTCATCAGCATCATTTTCATCTTCATCATCATCATCTTCATCAGCATCATTTTCATCTTCATCATCATCATCTTCATCAGCATCATCTTCATCATCATCAGTTTCATCATCATCTTCATCAACATCATCATCTTCATCATCATCTTTATTAGAACAGCATCAGTGATCATCAGCTTTAAATCCCATCTGCTGTTTCTATCATGGACTGTGTGATTTAAAGCAGAGCGGTGTGATGCTGCAGGAGGCCACCAGGTGGCAGCAGAGGCTCAGAGGACAAATGTTTCAACACACAGACTTTAAATGTGAGAAAATAAAGACATCTACATCATCATCTTCATCATCTTCATCTTCGTCATCATCTACAGGACTTTATTATTACATGTTAACATGTTAAATATGAACCCTTTACATACCGTCATCTTCATCTTCTTCATCATCATCTTCATCATCATCATCTTCATCATCATCATCTTCATCATCTTCATCAGCAACATCTTCAGCATCATCTTCATCAGCACCATTTTCATTAGCAACACCTTCTTCATCATCATCATCTTCATCATCATCATTTTCATCTTCATCATCATCATCATCATCACCATCACCATCAGCATCTTCATCAGCATCATTTTCATCTTCATCATCATCTTCATCAGCATCATTTTCAACTTCATCATCATCATCAGCATCATTTTCATCTTCATCATCAGCAGCATCATTTTCATCTTCATTTTCATTTTCATCTTCATCATTATCTTCATCATCATCATTTTCATCATCTTCATCTTCGTCATCATCTTCCTCTTCATCAGCATCATCTTCATCAGAAACATCTTCATCATCTTCATCAGCATCATCATCTTCATCAGCATCATTTTCATCATCATTTTCATCTTCATCATCATCTTCATCATCTTAATTTTCACGACCTTCATCAGCATCACCATCATCATCTTCATCAGCAACATCTTCATCATCACCATCATCATCTTCATCATCACCATCGTCATCTTCATCAGCATAATTTTCATCTTCATCAGCATCATCTTCGTCATCTTCATCAGCATCATTTACATCATAATTTTCATCTTCATCAGCATCAAAATCATTTTCATCATCTTCATCATCTTCATCTTCATCAGCATCATTTTCATTATCTTCATCTTCATCATCTTGATTTTCATCATCTTCATTTTCAAGTATTCATTAATAATAACATTTCCATTTTCTTTGGTAACTTAATATTTCATGTATCTTATTGTAAAATGTTTTAAAAACACACAAAGACAAAACTTAATGCACAGAAAGCTTCATATGAACCAAAATGAATCTGATCTCCAGACGGTTGAAACAAAGAAATAAAGACATAAAATCAAACAATAAGAAGTTTAATATCACATGTTGTTGTTGCAGCTGAAAAGTCAGCCTGTCTAGTTAAGTGATGTAAATGTAGTTTATTTATACAGCCCTTTATAACAGTCCTTGCGGTGTACGAAAGTGCTTTACAGCAGGTAATAAATAAATAAAGAGAAAAATAAAAACAATTAAAAACAATAAAATAACAGTGAAAGCAATAAAATACAACAAAATCGAATAAGATAGAATAAGATAAAATAAAATGAAAGTGTCATACTACTAGGTGTTAAAAGCCATCCTAAAAAAGTGCGTTTTTAGCCTGGACTTGAAGAGGCCCAGGTCAGTAGTAGTACGCATCTCGACGGGGAGCTTATTCCAGAGCCTGGGGGCAGCGACAGAAAAGGCTCGGTCACCCCAATGCTTATACTTTGACCTGGGCAGTTCCAGCAAGAGTTGATTTGTTGACCTCAGAACTCTACCAGGATTACGGACAGTTAAAAGCTCAGATAAATACGGTGGGGCGAGGCCGTTAAGAGCTTTAAAAACAAACATTAAAAGTTTAAAATCAATTCTATAAAAGACAGGAAGCCAATGGAGGGAGTTAAGAACAGGAGTGATGTGCACACGTCTGTTAGTGTTAGTTAAAAGACGGGCAGCAGCATTTTGCACAAGTTGGAGGCGACTGAGGGAAGACTGGGAGACGCCGACATAAAGTGCATTGCAATAGTCTAACCTGGAACTTATTAGGGCATGAATGGCTATCTCAAGGTCTTGACGGCTTAAAAACATTTTAACTTTGGCCAGGAGGCGCAACTGGAAGAAGCTAGTCCTGACAACATTGTTAATTTGTTTGTCAAACCTCAGATGACTGTCGAAGGTCACTCCCAAATTTCTGACAGTTGAACTGAACTTTGAAGACAAGGTGCCAAAGCCAGCCGTCACAGTATCCCCAAACACAATGCATTCAGTTTTATCCTCATTTAAGTGAAGAAAATTTTGGGCCAACCACTGCTTAATATCAGCAATACAGTCAAGCAAAGAACATTGTGTACTGTTACTATTTGGCTTCACTGGCAGACAGATTTGTAAATCGTCTGCATAACAGTGGACAGAGAGGTTGTGCCTGGCTATAATTGACCCAAGTGGTAGCAAGTACAATGAGAAGAGGATAGGGCCAAGTATAGATCTTTGTGGGACTCCACAGGAGAGAGGAGCACTGGAAGAGGACAGGTCACCAACCATAATGGAGAAGGTTCTATTGGACAGATAAGACGCAAACCACTTCAATGCAATGCTGTGAATGCCAACATAATTGCTGAGACGTGACAGGAGAACTGCATGGTCCACCGTGTCGAAAGCTGCTGTGAGATCAAGCAGCACTAAGACAACAGGGCACTTGGCATCCACGGACAAAGCAATATCGTTGTGCACCTTTAACAGTGCAGACTCGGTGCTGTGACGAGACCTAAACCCAGATTGGAACTTCTCAAGAACAGAGTTATCCTCAAGAAAGGACTGTAATTGTATAAAAACAACTTTTTCTAAAACCTTAGAAAGAAAGGGCAGATTGGAAACAGGTCTAAAATTTGATAACACTGAGGGGTCAAGATTAGGCTTTTTAAGAAGGGGCCTGACCACAGCATGTTTAAAGGCAGCTGGGACAGTTCCTAATCTAAGGCAGGAGTTAATAGCCAGGAGACTGGGCCCCACAGTATTAAAAACCATTTTCAACAGTTTGGCAGGGACGATATCCAATGGGCAATTAGTAGGTTTCAGAGATTTCATTACATCACAGAGAGAAGAGAGAGAAACCAGCTCAAACTGATCAAGCACAGCAAAATGAGCTGGGGCAACAGGCTTATTTGAACTCAAAATAACTCTCTCACTGGTGTCTTTTCTGACAGAATCCACTTTGTCAATAAAATAATGAAGAAAATTCTCACAAGTGGCTATTGATACATCAGTCACAGCAGAAGTGCATGGGTTAACAACAGCGTTAATTGTATCGAATAACACCTTGGGACAATGACTGCTGCTAGAAATAATATTAGAGAGGTACTGAGATTTTGCTTCACGTACGGCTCTCTGATAATCAGTGAGACAGTCCCTTAAGATCTCCAGAGACACATGCAGTTTGTCCTTCTTCCATCTGCGTTCCGCCTGCCTGCAACGTTGCCTGATGGCGCGGGTGGTGTCGTTCAACCAGGGGTCGGCTCTTGGCTTGGCAGATTTTTGCCTAAAAGGGGCAATAGAGTCCAGAATCCCAGTACAGGTGGAGTGGAAGGAGGAAAGAAATTGATCAGGACAGAGAGGGGAAGCAAAGCCGCTCAAGGGAAAAAACTGTGAATCATCGAAAGCAGCAATAAATTCATTGGCCGTAGAGGGAGTGATGATACGCCGCTGACGGGATGGAGCAAGGTGATAATAAAAGTCATTAAATACCACAGATACAGTCTAACTGCTTTTAATAAACATACACATACAGTCTCTCTGAGCTCTGCAGGAAGAGAGGAGGACATGAAAGAGTTAAAAACAGTTCATACTTTCAGCCTCCACCCATCAGCACACTTCTCTATTCTCATGCCATCCTGTGTCATTTGTTGCTTCAACTCTATTTCAGCCTGTTTAATTGTATTTTCCAATTCTAGCAACTCCTGTGTTTTAATTTTTTTACGGTATGACGTGTGTTGGATGATACGTCCCCTAATTAAAGCCTTTAAGGCCTCCCATGCGACACCTGCAGACGATACAGATTGCCAATTTATCTCCAAATAATTAGTAATTTCTGTTCTTAGCCATTCTACATTTACTGGGTCCTGTAAGAGTGACGAATTCAGACGCCATCTATAAGACTTTCTTCTCTCGCTCTGGGGTAATAGGTCCAGGCCAACCCAAGTATGGTCAGAAATAAGAATATTCCCTATTTCACAACCCATAGCAGAGGAGGAAAGTGCTTTAGATATTAGAAAAAAATCTATTCGGCTATAGGTCTTGTGTACCGATGAAAAAAATGTGTAGTCCCTTCCAGAGGGGTTCATGATCCTCCAGATATCTATCAGTCCCAAAGATTTACAAATTCTCTGTAATGTCACCGCAGCCTTAGGTACTTTACGCAACACTGTCCCACTGTGGTCAAGAGCTGGATCCATTACAAGATTAAAATCTCCTCCCAGAACAATTGCGTGATTCCCAGCGGATTGTAATTTCCTTTCAAGATCAGCAAAAAATGTTTGATCATCCAAATTAGGTGCGTATATATTGGCCAAGATTAACTTCTGCGACTGTATTTCAGCCACTATAATAATCATCCTTCCTGAATTATCTTTAATTTGCTTGATACATTTAAACTGCAAATGTTTACTAACTAAGATTATAACTCCTTTACTTTTGCTAGAGCCTGTGCTGTAAAAAACATGTCCAACCCATCCTGTACAGAGCTTCTCAGACTCTTCTTTTGACATGTGTGTTTCTTGGAGAAATACCACGTCATCGTTTTTGTTCTTAAGCATAGTCATGACCTTTTTCCTCTTAATGGGATTCCCCAGCCCGTTTACATTCCAGGTGGAGAAACGCATTAAACCTATTTGTGTGGACATACCTGCCAACACATTAATAACACACAACCATTTATCAAAATTAGTGCCATTACACAGTGGTGGTGGTGACTGAACACAAACATCCCCGTAAAACTAGCAAAACAAAGAATGTGCAGTTGAACCTGAACTTTGCACATTTGAACCCCTACAAAAGTCCCTCTGATTGAGGTCCGGCGGTCCGTGTCAGGTCCGCGAGGCTCCACGCGTTGTGCTTCCTTGGCACCGCTACCATAAAAAAAAAGAGTCTACACCAGTGCGGCGTTTGGGTGCGTGAGGATGAGAATGACAACAAATAACTCCATCGGTAGTTACTCACTGCATAGCGTCTATGAAAGCCATGGCTCTCCGGGGGCAATCAAAAGCTCTCTCACCCTCGCCGGTACACTTCTCTATTCTCAAAACTGTTTCCTGTAAAATAATCAAAAACAACTCCATTTATAGTTCCAGTTCCTTTAGAATCAGGGTCAATATTTCCTGTTTCCTCTTTCTTCATGAAACATTAATTTCATCCACACTAAAAAGCTGTGAGACATCTGATTTACAACAGATCAATGTGGTGACAGCATATAAAAGCTCATAAATAAGGTCATCGTGTTCTTTTTATGGTCAAATGAATCAGCTGAATATACTTTAACACTGTATTAATGATCATCAAAGTATTAACACAATAAGGAAGGAGTGGGAGGGTGTACTGTACAAAATGATGACAAGAGCCGCAGAAATTTAACAGGAAGAAAGCGAGCTGAGGTCAAACAGCTTCTATCTCTACGTGACTAAAGAGTTAGAAACTTCATCTGGAAACTCAAAAGTCACATTAAACCATTTAACTGTGTTCATCTTTCTACAACAGCAAGAAAAAGTATGAAAACTTTTGTAAACTATTGTGAAAAGTATGACAAGAAGAGAAAATACTGGAGCTTTTGTGGTCTGTGTGATAAAGTGTCAGATGGTTTGAGTTGCATTTACCATGCAGGTGTTGAACAGCTGCTGAGAAGCCATGAGATCAATAATCATGAAACATATGTGTATCATTGACATTGTAATGTGAAGAAAGGATCAGATGAGGACTGTACATGTGATGTGAAACAGTTTGAAACCAAAAAGCATTAATTCTACAACCAGCTTTAAGCAGAAACTCCTGCTGCTCACATCCAAAGGCCTCCACTGCTGCGTCTGTCCTCCACTACTAACAAGGTGTGTGATCTCAGTCTAACCTGCTGAGGCCTGTACTACGAAGCTGGATTTTCTCTTATCGAGGTAACTTCAGGGTTAACCCTGGGTTTTCCGTACTACGAAGCTGGTTCACTTCTTACCGGGGTAAATCACCATGGTAACTTATGCTGAACGGCTAACCTGCTCCGGAGCAGGTTATGTTCTGGATAAGAGATCAATGAGTATAAAAGCACCACCTCCTGACCAATCAGTTCTCTTAGAAAATGACCTGCCCATTCTTAAAAGATCCTGTCAACATTGGTGCGGATCGTGAGAGGAGAGCTTAGGAGAGAAAGAGTTTTTAGGGATAGATGCAATTTTTTAATTGACCAAAATATATATTTAAAAAATAATCATTGAGGCACGTGGTGGATATTATTCTGTAGGTTTGACATCCTGAGATCAAAGTGTCAGGGAGCATAATAACTCTATTTATTTATTGTAATTGTAAAAAATTGACGAAAATATATATTTGTAAAATAATCCTTGAGGCACATGAGGGATATTATTCTGTATGTTATACAGTTGGTTTGACATCATTCACTCAAATGGTTGAAGCCATAATAGGTTTGTATTTTGAATGTTGAATATTAAACTAACTTAATGTCTCTATGAAAGGAAGGGCACTGAGGAAGCGCTCTGTGTGATCAGAGAGCTGTCCGTTTATATTGTCCGATAAATTAATATTGTATGATCTCATGAATTTACACATTAACAGAGTCGGTAACTTCCTGCCAGCATTCCTTCCTGGTTTTTGCTGCTGCATCAGTGTTGCAACAGTGTTGCTTTTGGCCTGGATGGTGTTTGAATTCTTCATATTTATGAATAATAATTGTCTGCTCCTCCATGGTAAAGTAGGCTGCTCTGCAGAGTTTCTGCATGTTTGTGATTGGTCAGACGCTGCAAACACCTCCCCTTTATGTGAACGCGCAGAGATCCAGATTGGAAAACCCTGGGTTGATTTACCGAGTTGATAACCAGCTTCGTAGTACCGCTTATCCTAGACTGCGAATATCTGGATAAGTCAACCCAGGTAACGGAGAGATATCCTGGATAGGTTAATCCAGCTTCGTAGTACAGGCCTCTGCTCTGTCTGTATAGAAGGAGAGAAACCCTCCCCTGAGTCACCATTGGCCGGTGTGGCCAGCCTGTAGCTGTTGATTGGCTGAAGCAGCTGTCAGTCCATGTCTATGATCACTGCCTCCATTTTGTTCACCTGAGTCAATAAACTCAAAGTAAGAAAATGCTGCACTCAAAATAATAACTAAAGAAAGCAACTAAACACAAACATGTAAATAAACACAACAAACAATGATTTCAACTGCAGACAGCAACACGACACAGTACTCAGTATGACACCATGAGGAAGTCTTTGTGTCTGTTTGTACCAAGCAGCACACACACAGTCATAAAGCTTCACAGAGATCATTAATGACAGTCATGTGACTTCCAGTAAAGCAGAAGGAGGGAGGAGCAGACAGGTAGGGAGTAAAGGTGAACGTCTGTACAGACTTCATTTTACAGTCATCAGAGCAGAAGGAGGAAAACAGTGTGAGGCAGGTGAGTGTTAATATCAGGACTGTAGATAATGATTACTGTCATTATTGATCAATCTGATGATTATTGATCACATTCATTGTTTAGTTGATTAAATGTGAAATGACAGAGTTTGAGGTGTTAAACGTTGTTTCCTGTTGTTGTTTTCCTGGTTTGTGCGTCCTCAGAGCGATGTAACGTGACTCACTGCTTAGCTCTAAATAGAGACAATGATCAATTGATTCAAAATACATTTTCACTCTTTACCAAACTACTGAGAGAATGTACAACTATATTTGAACTCATGAATGAATCAAATGTATTGAGTGCTTCATGTTTGAGTGTAGAAGCAGAGTTTAAAAGATGTTTAAAGCCAAAGAGAACTTCCTGTTCTCTCATTACTGAATGTGACACTTGTACAGACTGTTTGTCTTTAATCTTTTGCTCTGAGTTCACAGAGTTCATGCTTTAATTGTGCTGATAATGGTTTATGGTTATGTTAATGATTGACTTCATTTTTATAAGCTGTAAGTTATAACATCAGACTACATGCATGCATCACACTCTTCAAATAAAGTGTGAATTTACAGGAGATAAATATTCAGTTTTAGATAGAAAAAGAAGCACAGAGCTGATATTCAGACTTTTTTCAACATGTTTATGAAAATGTAGTAAAAGTAGAATATGAGCTGAAATGATGAAGGTCTTAAGGAGGGTTCAGCATCAGCAGTTAGAAACAAAAGGTCCAGTTCTGACACAAACACCTGAACTGTGTTTCTTATTTGTACAACAGAAAAAGCTCCAAAAGGTGTTGAGTTCTCAAAACTCTTCATACAATCCTAAAATCACAGAGTGAAGCTGCTGAGTTTATTGATCTTCTCAAAGAGAAATAACTTATTATCAGCATCATTCATCAGGACTGGAACATTGCCGGCTTCTTACTTCACTGTAGACGGAGGATTTACAGTAAATGTCAAACTGTTGTAGACTCACAGTGAACTTTGATTTCTCTGGAACTGCCATCAGATCAGTGTGACTGTACTTTGATACGAGGAATCATTCATCATCATCTTTTATCAGTTATGAGCAAACAGCAGCAGCACGTACACAGGGCTGATTATCAGAGTTGATCCTCGGAGCGTCCTACTGTAACAGGGACTGATGACGTAGAAGAATCAGAGCTGAATAATGATGGTGGAGTTCTAACTGAAGCAGGTCGTCACACTGACTGAATAATAACTTCTTTTTTAGACATGATCATGAGAGAGCTGCTGCACTGACAGACGTAAGATGTTCCTAGTTTACCTCTCAGACTCCAGAAGATGAGGATGGAGCAGAGTCTCTAACATCCAGCTGTGTTGATGAAGAGTGAGCAGTCTGATGATGATCCTCTAAACTTCAGTAATGAACCTGGACCCTCAGACACAAAGTAAGAGACTGTTTCTATTTAAACTGACCTGAAGATGATTCAGTTTTTATATCTTATTGAAGAACCAACACACTCTCTACTAAACCATCTCCATCAGTTATTAGTTTAGTGTGAAGATCTTCTGCAGCAGGTTCAGCATCTTAATATAAAGAGTCAGCTGATGTGTTTATCAAAGCTGTGCAGCTCATAGAAATGTGTGTAAATGATTCAGTCAGACTACATGCATGCTTCAGACTCTACAAACACACTGTGAGTTTACAGGAGATTCATATTCAGGATGTGTCATATTCATTCACAGTTTACACATTTTCAGAGTTCAGATCTCTTTATTCTCACATGTTTTCAGCTGTAGATACAAGAAGAACGTTATCGGCTGCTACAGTTCACTTTGAGACCAGACCCTCATCTTCAGGAGCTCTCTGGTGACAGTTTTCACACCAGCGTTAACCAACCAATCAGAACGTGAAGACACCAGAGTTCACTGAACCACAACAAACAGGTGAGCTGTGAAAGCAGAACACTAACTGGACCTTGTGCTGAGATTACACTTTAGCTTTTATTCTCTACATTAAAGACAGAAAACAGTCCGTTTTAACACATACATGTCTATAACTGAGAAAACTGGATGTGATAGAAAGCTCCAGAACAGCTTCTGAGTAGATTTGTAGTAAGATGTTTTTACTGAAGATCCTCTTGAGCTTCTCTGACATTTAAACGACTGCAGCCAAACTGGGCTGTTTGTCAAATGAGTCAGATCCAGTACAAACACACAATGAGTTTCTATTGGCAGACTGACAGAAACACAACTGTTCTCTTATCAATGTTCTCTGATTTTAACAGAGAGCCAAGATGACGGACGCAGACCTCCTCAATCTTCTGGAAGATTTAACAGATGATCAATTTGAGAATTTCAAATGGCACCTGGACAAAGAAAAGGTGGGCGACATCGAACCCATCAAAGTGTTCCAGCTGGAGAAGGCAGAGAGGAGAGATGTGGTGGATCTGATGGTGCAGAAATATGAACTAGCTGGAGCTGTGGAGGTGATGAAGAGCGTTTTAAAGAAGATCAACAGGAATGATCTGGTGAAGAAGTTATCAAACATCAGCTCAGGATCAGAAGGTCAGTCACAGGAAGAGACAAACATGACATCACATCCAGACAGCAGATCTGAGGAGAAACAGCCTGTGTCTTTATATAGTTTAATCATTTTACATTAAGATTCCTTCATTGTCATTTCTCAGAACTCACATACACTGAAACAAAGCTGATACTCTGCATTTGACCCATCCTATACTCTAGGAGCAGTGAGCAGTGGCACTGACAGGAGTATCAACCCTAACACAGATGTTTCTGATGGTGGGAGTAAACCAGAGCAACCAGCAGAAACCCACACTAACACTGGGGAAACATCTAAACTCATCACAGTGCCAACCACTGAGACACCTCACTGCTCACACAGTAAGTATTTGAATAGTTATGCATTTTTTCATCAGGCTCATATTAAACTTAGATAAAATAACTGATTCTACATTAAAGACTCAGCTTTATTCGAGTAGGTTTACATCATGATACAAAGAACTGTCGTCGTCGTCGTCCTCTTCCGCTTATCCTGGTCGGGTCTCGGGGGCAGCAGCCTAAGCAGGGAAGCCCAGACTTCCCTCTCCCCAGCCACCTCGTCCAGCTCTTCCCGGGGGATTCCGAGGCGTTCCCAGGCCAGCCGAGAGATATAGTCTCTCCAGCGTGTCCTGGGTCTCCTATCGGTGGGACGGGCCCTGAACACCTCACCAGGGAGGCGTCTGGGAGGTATCCTGATTAGATGCCCGAGCACAAAGAACTGTGTGAGAGATAAATACTACTACTAAGTTTTAGAACACCCCAATCTTTCCAGTTTTTTATTGAAATTCAAGCAGTTCAAGTCCAGTAAATAGCTTGAAATGGTCCAAAGGTAAGTGGTGAGCTGCCAGAGGTTAAAAAAAAGGTAAGGTTACCCAAAACTGAAAATAATACATAAACACTTAAAAATGTCAAGGTGTCAGTGAGAAAACTGGGGGAAACTCTGAAAGAAAGAGGTCTGGCAGCTTGGTGATCGGCGGCTCACATCTTCATAGCGGTCGTAGTAAGCAAACAGGCCCGCCGCTCCCCATACGCAGAGTACGCAGAGCGCGTAGGGCCTCAAGTACCTGACGGGGGCCCCCAAAATTAAGGTTGCTACAAAAATGTCATGATAGTTATTATATTATTACATTAAATAAATTATATAAATGAGTTATGAACAGGCCCACCGTTGTTTTTCTTAATTGTGTGCCCTATTACTCAAAACACATGAATGACCTGGTTGGCTGCGTGCTGTGTAAAGGAGGAATTATCTCTGAACACTTAAACACCTTGTAACCATGGAAACTGGTCCTTAACTTTACAGTTTAGCTTAACTACAGCACATGTGCGTCTTCACCTTCTCCTATTTACTTCTCACTCTCTGCCACAG
The DNA here is from genome assembly GCA_021039105.1 of Scomber colias. Taxonomy (NCBI): domain Eukaryota; kingdom Metazoa; phylum Chordata; class Actinopteri; order Scombriformes; family Scombridae; genus Scomber; species Scomber colias. The sequence goes on along the minus strand of JAJDFG010000234.1, from coordinate 39,954 downwards.
CGCAGCAAAAACACAGGATGTCAAAATAAAAGCGGTATTTTCAAAATAAAAGCCCTCTTAAGCAACTTAACCCTAACCCTAACCCTAACTGAACCCAGGGTTTTCCAATCTGGATCTCTGCGCGCTCACATAAAGGGGAGGTGTTTGCAGCATCTGACCAATCACAAACATGCAGAAACTCTGCAGAGCTACTTTGCCATGGAGGAGCAGACAATTATTCTTCAACAATATGAAGAATTCAAACACATCATCCAGTCCAAAAGCAACACTGATGATGCAGCAAAAGTCAGGAAGGAATGCTGGCAGAAAATTGCCGACTCTGTTAATGTGTAAATTCATGAGATCATACAATATTAATAAATTGGACAATATAAACGTACAGCACTCTGATCATTCAATGTCACTTTATTATGGCACAGACGTTTGGGGCAGAGCGCTTCCTCAGTGCCCTTCCTTTCATAAGAGACATTAAGTTAGTTTAATATTCAACATTCAAAATACAAACCTATTATGCTTCAACCATTTGAGTGAATGATGTCAAACCAACTGTATAACAGACTAATATCCCTCATGTGCCTCAAGGATTATTTTTTAAATATATATTTTGGTCAATTAAAAAATTGCATCTATCCCTAAAAACTCTTTCTCTCCTAAGCGGTCCTCTCACGATCCGCACCAATGTTAACAGGATCTTTTAAGAATGGGCAGGTCATTTTCTAAGAGAACTGATTGGTCAGGAGGTGGTGCTTTTATACTCATTGATCTCCCATCCAGAACATAACCTGCTCCGGAGCAGGTTAGCCGTTCAGCATCAGTTACCATGGTGATTTACCCCGGAGCAGGTTAGCCGTTCAGCATAAGTTACCATGGTGATTTACCCCGGAGCAGGTTGGCCGTTCAGCATCAGTTGCCATGGTGATTTACCCCGGAGCAGGTTAGCCGTTCAGCATCAGTTACCATGGTGATTTACCCCGGTAAGAAGTGAACCAGCTTCGTAGAACAGAAAACCCAGGGTTAACCCTGAAGTTACCTCGATAAGAGAAAATCCAGCTTCGTAGTACAGGCCTCAGTTTACATAAATACATGTAAACATACTGAGAGATGTTCACATCTAGATTTTTCTTCTCTTTCAGCACAAAGTGGAAAGCAGGAGATTTTAGATGAACATCATATCATTCTGATAACAAGATGTCAACATCTGACTGAAGAAACTGATGAAGCAGGAAGGAAAATCCCCTTCAACAGCTCCTACACCGAGGTCTACATCACAGAGGGAAGGAGTAACGAGGTTAATACCCAACATGAGGTGATGCAGCTAGAAACAGCTTCCAAGAAGAAGATCCTCCATGACGCTCCAATCAAGTGTCAGGATATCTTTAAAGTCTTACCTGACCAACAGGAATACATCAGAGTGGTTCTGATGAACGGCGTCGCTGGCGTTGGAAAAACTTTCACAGTGCAGAAGTTCACTCTGGACTGGGCACAGCGCTCTGAAAACCAAGAGATCAGTCTGCTGATTCCACTTCCATTCAGAGAGCTGAATGTGATCAAAGATAAGCAGCACAGTCTGATCACACTGATCTGTCATTTCTATCCAACATTACAGAAGCTCACAGCAGAGAAGCTCACTGGCTGTAAAGTTTTGTTCATCTTTGACGGCCTGGATGAAAGCAGACTTTCACTGGATTTCAACAACAATGAGGTTGTGACTGATGTCACACAGAAGTCATCAGTCAGCGTGCTGCTGGCAAACCTCATCCAGGGGAAGCTGCTTCCCCGGGCTCTCATCTGGATAACTACCAGACCTGCAGCAGCCAATCAGATCCCTCTGACATTTGTTAGCAGAGTAACAGAAGTACGAGGCTTCACTGACCCCCAGAAGGAGGAGTACTTCAGGAGGAGATTCAGTGATGAAGAGCAGTCCAGCACAATCATCTCACACATCAATACATCCAGGAGCCTCCACATCATGTGTTACATCCCAGTCTTCTGCTGGATCACTGCTACAGTTCTGGACCGCATGTTGACTCCAGACCAGAGAGGAGAGCTGCCCAAGACCCTGACTGACATGTACTCACACTTCCTGTTGGTACAGACAAAGAGGAAGAAGAACAAGTATGATGCACACAGGACAAAGAGGAAGAAGAACAAGTATGATGAGAGACATGAGAGAAGTCCACAGAAGCTGAAGAAGACTGACAGGAACCTTCTTCTGAAGCTGGGGAGGCTGGCGTTTGAACAACTGGAGAAAGGAAACATCATGTTCTACCAAGAAGACCTGGAGCAGTGTGGTCTTGATGTCACAGAGGCCTCGGTGTTATCAGGAGTTTGCACACAGATCTTCAAAAGAGAGAAACACCAGAAGACAACAGTCTACAGCTTTGTTCATCTGAGTGTTCAGGAGTTTCTGGCTGCAGTCTACATATACCACTGTTACACCAGCAGGAAGACAAAGGTACTGAAGGACTTCCTGGGAAGAGAGTTAACACTCAAGGAATCAAAGCCAAAGTCGTTCCTTGAGAAGGTTTCTAAGTATTTAAAAAAAAAAGATAGCCAGGACTCATCTGACAGTGATCATGATTACCCATCCCTGGATGACTTCCTGAAGAGATCCATGGTGAAATCTCTACAAAGTGAAAATGGCCACCTGGACCTGTTTGTCCGCTTCCTTCATGGCCTCTCTCTGGAGTCCAACCAGAGTCTCTTAGGAGGCCTGCTGGGTCAGACAGACAACAATCCAGAAACCATCCAGAGAGTCATCAACAACCTGAAGAAGATGAACACTTGGTCTATCTCTCCTGACAGAAGCATCAACATCTTCCACTGTCTGATGGAGATGAACGACCGCTCAGTACATCAGGAGATCCAAGAGTTCCTGAAGTCAGAGAACAGATCAGAGAGACTCTCTGAGATCCACTGCTCAGCTCTGGCCTACATGCTGCAGATGTCAGAGGAGCCTCTGGATGAGTTGGACCTGAAGAAGTACAAAACATCAGAGGAGGGACGACGGAGACTGATCCCAGCTGTGAGGAACTGCAGAAAGGCTCTGTAAGTCCAGATGTGATTAACATTATAAATCAGTGTAGATTAGTAGTTTAGTTCTTCAAATATAAATAATATTAATGTTTTATTATTGTTAAAATAGTGCTCTACTTGTTTATATCTGTTAAGTTAATGAACAGTTATTCTATTTATTTATTTCTAGTCATTATTGGATTTGACAGTGTTTTCTTCTCTTTCTCTTCCTTTGTGTGTTGGAGGATTCATTTAAACCTGGTGAAACACATGAAGGACTTTAGAGGTTGTGGTTGAGGTTTTATTACAGCAGCATTTTATCACAACATATATCAGTATTTTACAGTTATCAGTGAATGCAGTAAAGTTATTATTACATGAGCAGCTTCTGTAAATCATATTTAATCACACACTGTTTTTAACACTATGATTAAGAGTTTAAAATAAGATCTGTTTAATTTTCTGAAGAAGATTTCTGAAGTCAGAGAGAAATGCTTTCATCATCATTTTTATCTTAAAGGTTTCTGAGACATTTCATAGTGAGCATGGAGGATCAGCCAATCAGCAGACTGATTCAGTAATGTCAGTTATACAACAATATGTAAAGTTAGCTAACGTTAACCAACATTAGCCTCCGTAAACTACTGGTCATAGAGACTAAACCCCTGAGTGTGTTGAACCGAGCAATGGAGCCTTTTATTTCTCATCAGTTCAGATAAATAATATAATTTTCAGGATTAGTTTGAATCTGCTGAATAGATGGAAAGAGAAAAAAAAGGTGCATTCCATTACCAGCAGCGATGCTAACGGGCATGATGACTTGAACAGCTGCCAATGTGAACTTGTCCATCATATTATCTGAACCACTGATGTGAAGAACTAATGTTAATCAAGATAATAAGAGTCAAACTCATGATAATAATAATAATTAAAACTGCAAGCAGTGATGAACAGGCCCTCGCGCCCCCACGCATGTCGGGCTGCGGCTCGGTCGCAGAATGTAGCATCACCAAGGTCTTATGTCTCAGCTGAGTTAATTTGAGGTATAAATACTTAAGATTATGGGAGTAATTAGTCAACGAATGAAGCAAGTGACTTACTGTTGCCAGTAGGTGGCGCTATGACTGTCACTAAATATGAGACTGTACATGTGTTCAGACCAGGACGGTGAACAAGCATCTGAAATTTGGAAAAGCTGAGACCATGTGGAGTCAAGTTATGAGGGTTTGAAATTTCATGGCGAAGCATCGAAATTCGCCACGTCACCACGGCAACCAGGAATGACGGGGGAAAAAGCTTTTGATACATTTTCATCTCCAATGTCTGAAGATGATTGTGTGTGAATTTGAAGTGGATGGGAAGAAATCTCTAGGACTAGTTTGTTCAAATATGATGCCACAATCTGCATTAAAATCAATATTTTGATTCAAAATGGCCGACTTCCTGTTGGTGTTAGGGTATGTGTCCAAGAGACTTTTTGGTGCGTCTTGACATGTTGAACATGTGGACCAAGTTTCGTTTCTCTATGTCAATCTGTCATGAGGGGCTCGCTTTTATTGATTTTGTAGGGGGCGCTAGAGAGCCATTTTGCCACGCCCATTTGTGCAAACCATAAAATATCAAATTTTTCGCCGGGTCTGGCTTGCGTGCAAACTTTGATGACTTTTAAGGCACGTTCAGGGGGGCAAAAAGGCCGTCGTTGTGAGAGAAGAAGAAGAATAATCATGGCAAAAACAATAGGGCTTCGCGCTGGTCAGCGCTCGGGCCCTAATAATAATAACAACAATAATAATAATAATAATAATAATAATAATAATAATGATGGAGTCATCAGGCTGAAGCATCAGCTGGGCTTTGGGCTGGATCACCTTATCAAAGCTGGCCTGCTCAGTGTCTCCCTCTCTCTTCCACCAGCAACATCTCTTTTCTTTCTTTGCTTCATGTGTTTGTTATTGTCTAGCACACATTTCCCCTCATCCATGCACTTCCCTACACTACTGATTCTACACATTACACATGGAGTTTACATTTAGTTTGTTAATAACTTACTTTAATACATTATTTTAGTTTTTGAGATTCAAACATGTGTTCTCCTTGTTAGTCTGAACCTTGAGCCAGTTCATGATAATATGTTGTAATATTTGTGTCATTACAGACTTTCTGACGTAAGTCTCTCAGACACTGACTGTGAAGTTGTGACCTCAGCTGTGAAGTCCAACCCTCATCTGACAGAGCTGCACCTGAGACTCTACTACCTGTCTGATTCATCAAAGAAGCTTCTGTCTGCTGTACAGGAGAGTCCAAACTGTAAACTGAAGACTCTGAGGTGAGTTCACTGACTGTAGCTTTGGTAGATTTCTTTTTCTTCTATTTATTAAATTCAAATCCCTTACTGAAGTTTCAAATGTTTGGTTCATAATTTTCAGGATTAGTTTGAATCTGCTGAATAGATGAAAAGAAAAAAAGAACAAGGTGCATAATCTAAGAGATGAAACTAATTAATGAGCATGAAAATGTTGTTTTATTTCCAATGCACACTAAGAATAATAAACATATCAATCATAAGCAGAGTATCATAAAAACAGAGTTCCATTACCAGCAGCGATGCTAACGGGCATGATGACTTGAACAGCTGCCAATGTGAACTTGTCCATCATATTATCTGAACCACTGATGTGAAGAACTAATGTTAATCAAGATAATAAGAGTCAAACTCATAATAATAATAATACTAATAATAATAATAATGATGGAGTGATCAGGCTGAAGCATCAGCTGGGTTTTGGGCTGGATCACCTTATCAAAGCTGGCCTGCTCAGTGTCTCCCTTTCTCTTCCACCAGCAACATCTCTTTTCTTTCTTTGCTTCATGTGTTTGTTATTGTCTAGCACACATTTCCCCTCATCCATGCACTTCCCTACACTACTGATTCTACACATTACACATGGAGTTTACATTTAGTTTGTTAATAACTTACTTTAATACATTATTTTAGTTTTTGAGATGCAAACATGTGTTCTCCTTGTTAGTCTGAACCTTGAGCCACTTCATGATAATGTGTTGTAATATTTGTGTCATTACAGACTTACTAACTTTGGACTCTCAGACACTGACTGTGAAGTTGTGACCTCAGCTGTGAAGTCCAACCCTCATCTGACAGAGCTGCACCTGAATCTCTACAACCTGTCTGCTTCATCAGAGAAGCTTCTGTCTGCTGTACAGGAGAGTCCAAACTGTAAACTGAAGACTCTGAGGTGAGTTCACTGACTGTAACTTTGGTAGATTTCTTTTTCTTCTATTTATTAAATTCAAATCCTTCACTGAAGTTTCAAATGTTTGGTTCATAATTTTCAGGATTAGTTTGAATCTGCTGAATAGATGGAAAGAAAAAAAGAACAAGGTGCATAATCTAAGAGATTAAATGAAATAATGAGCATGACAGTTTTCTATTATTTCCAATGCACACTAAGAATAATAAACATATCAATCATAAGCAGAGTATCATAAAAACAGAGTTCCATTACCAGCAGCGATGCTAACGGGCATGATGACTTGAACAGCTACCAATGTGAACTTGTCCATCATATTATCTGAACCACTGATGTGAAGAACTAATGTTAATCAAGACAATAAGAGTCAAACTCATAATAATAATAATAATAATAATAAGAAGAGCTAGACTCTTCCTTTGTGTGTTGGAGGATTCATTTAAACCTGGTGAAACACATGAAGGACTTTAGAGGTTGTGGTTGAGGTTTTATTACAGCAGCATTTTATCACAACATATATCAGTATTTTACAGTTATCAGTGAATGTAGTAAAGTTATTATTACATGAGCAGCTTCTCTAAATCATATATAATCACACACTGTTTTTAACACTATGATTAAGAGTTTAAAATAAGATCTGTTTCATTTTCCAAAGAAGATTTCTGAAGTCAGAGAGAAATGCTTTCATCATCATTTTTATCTGAAAGGTTTCTGAGACATTTCATAGTGAGCACGGAGGATCAGCCAATCAGCAGACTGATTCAGTAATGTCAGTTACACACCAATATGTAAAGTTAGCTAACGTTAACCAACATTAGCCTCCGTAAACTACTGGTCATAGAGACTAAACCCCTGAGTGTGTTGAACCGAGCAATTGAGCCTTTTATTTCTCATCAGTTCATCTTTTTATTGTAAAGAGGGAAGTGGTGTTACATGGTGTTGTTCTGAAGTCTTTCTGATATTCTGTTGCTCACAGAAAGAAACTCTCAGCTGTTTTCTCTCTTGTTGGTGTAGAGAAGAGTAGTAGCAGGAAATGCACAGAGGTCTGATCAATATATAAGAGCAGAACGGCAGAATTCAGCCTGTTTAAAGAGATCTGATACACATTAAAGCTCTATGTTATATTTTAATGCTGATACCCTGATAACATCTTTCTGATGACATCATGTTAAAATAATTCAACCTCATTGGTTTGTTCATTGTGTTTGTGCTGAATCAGTTTTTCAGATTCTCAGAAAAGAAAGTCTAAATATTTAAGCCTTATGCCTCCTTAAAAAAAGTTCCTTTGAGTTCCTTGGGGACAACAATATCAGCGTATTGCCATTAAAAATATTATAATATAATAAAAAATACTTCCAATTATTTTTTTAACCAACATCAGTCCTGATAATAAAATAAATGCCAGTTTGTTTACATAAAATAAAAAATACACAAAAAATTGAATTATTTTCTATATACTAAATGCAAAGTGAATATTTTAGGGGGGATTATGACAGCCTTGGATATGTCAATGATTAGCAACAACATTGATTTTGATGGATTATTGTGGGTTAAAATGTCCCCATTGAAACCCATGATAACTATTATAACTACATTTTTTGACTCTTTCATACAGTACATTCCTGTGTTTGGGAGACATGGCTTCAAATTAATTTTATTCTTTCACCAGATAACTTCATTTAACTGTTTGGGTGTCCGAGTGTGTGATTCATGTGTGTATTGAAGAATTGTTTGTGTGAGTGTGTGTACGTAAATGTGTGCATGTGCGGATACAAATGGAGACTTTATATTGACTTGCAGGTCTCCATTTATAGCATTTTGTCTAAATTTCTCTCTTTATCTCACACACAAACTTTCAAAGCTCAAAAATGTATCAAATAAATGTACAGCACATTTGAAGTGTTTTATACTGAAAGTGAAAGTGGTTGTGTGTGTGTTTTAGACATAATGCTTTAAATGCAGACCTGTTGTAAGATAATTGCTCGATTACTTAACTTCAGTAACCTTAAAGTATGAGACAGAGAACAGAAGTTGACTGTTAGACGACTTCTGTTCTCCGTCTCATACTTGTTGGCGACCTGATCTTTCTTGGGAATATTAAACATGGTAAAAACAACTCCCTGTAAGGCCTGTTGCGACATCTCCAAACTGACCTTTTGCCTCTTCTTGCTGTTTTCTCATTTCACTTATGATACACACATATCTGCCTCTATATAGTCCCTCCTCTTTATGATTTTATCATAAATGTTTAATATTCCCAAGAAAGATCAGGTCGCCATCACTTATGAATAGAATTCCAGGAAACCGAATGTTAGCCTGAAAGTGCCAGGTCAAGTTGACCTGATACGCACACAATGACGTATGACACCCACACGCCGACGATAGTATAAAGAGTCTGAAAGGGCGGGCCTCGGGGCTGTTTTGCTGTTTGTACTGTTTTGCTGTGTTATGTCTCATTGATGAGTGCAGTGTTTGAGAGTCTTCAATAAAGATCCCAGTTGGCTGTTCAACGACTTCTGTTTTCCGTCTCATACTTTAAGTTTACTGAAGTTAGGTAATCGAGCAATTATCTTACACTGTAAGACCATATAAATTCTCTCTGACACCCATACCAACACATTCAGGTCATTTTTCATTGGTCTGCTGTGCTGGACTGGGGAACACTGCATTATATTCTCTCATAGGTAAAATACTATAAAATCATGATATCTGGTGAACAAAAAACAACTCAACTTTTGAAGCCCTGGCTCTAAAATGAACCCAGAACACAGGAATATATTTTTTAGTAGGAGGGTCAACAAATGTAGTTATAATGGGTTTCCATGGAGACATGTTTGTCCCTAAGGAGCTGAAAGGAACAATTTATCTACACACTGTATTATAGACCTATTATGAGTGAATCATTAAAATAAAAATATACATTAAAAAGAATGTCCTTGGAGAATTTGATGCCATAAGCATGAACACAGCCAAAATGTCCTTAAGGAGACATCAGGGTTAATTCCATTCATATTAATGATGTTCAGGTGTAATATTGTCAGGTGATTAGTTTCATTAGTGTTTGTGAACAGTCAGTAAATGTAGCTGCGTATGGATGTGAACCTGACTGCAGCAGGTAGCAAAGAGAGATGATCTTTCTCAACTGGAACTGTTCACTGAGCTCAACTGAGTCTAAATATCCTGCAGTCACATTAAACATAGTGGACAGTAAAAGTGCTTTTCTAATCAAGATGTCCTCATGTTAACTTAGTGGAGACAGACATGGGATCAGATCACACACACACACTGTGCACATTATGGAAGCCTCAATGTAACTCCATGTTCTCTCCTTCATCTGCAAGATTAAAGCTAAACAAAGATTAAAGTGTGCAGGTCTGAGAGAGAGTGATGAGAATGATTGTTTCATTCAAGCACAGTGAGACAGCATCAGCTGAACTGGGAGTGTTCTGGTAGCTTACTGGTTAAGATGCTTCCAGTATAACTGCAGCTTCCACTGATCTCTCTCCTCTTGTTTCCTGTTTATCTCTCAACTGTTGTTTTATATTAAAGGAATAAAATGATTTTAAAATATGACACACTGATGTGAAGAACTAATGTTAATCAAGATAATAAGAGTCCAACTCATAATGATAACAATAATAATAACAATAATAATAACAATAATAATACTAATAATAATAATAATAATAATACTAGAGTCATCAGGCTGAAGCATCAGCTGGGCTTTGATCACCTTATCAAAGCTGGCCTGCTCAGTGTCTCCCTCTCTCTTCCACCAGCAACATCTCTTTTCTTTCTTTGCTTCATGTGTTTGTTATTGTCTAGCACACATTTCCCCTCATCCATGCACTTCCCTACACTACTGATTCTACACATTACACATGGAGTTTACATTTAGTTTGTTAATAACTTACTTTAATACATTATTTTAGTTTTTGAGATTCAAACATGTGTTCTCCTTGTTAGTCTGAACCTTGAGCCACTTCATGATGATATGTTGTAATATTTGTGTCATTACAGACTTACTGACTTTTGGCTCTCAGACACTGACTGTGAAGTTGTGACCTCAGCTGTGAAGTCCAACCCTCATCTGACAGAGCTGCACCTGAGACTCTACAACATCCTGTCTGATTCATCAGTGAAGCTGCTGTCGGCTGTACAGGAGAGTCCAAACTGTGAACTGACTCTGAGGTGAGTTCACTGACTGTAGCTTTGGTAGATTAATCACCATGTAATGCTCCTGAGAAAATACATTCAAAATGTCTTAAAGCTGCAGTATGTAGTGAACGAGTCCAACCTCCAGGTCCCTTCTTCCTCTCTGCTGCACTTTACTAGAGGATTTATTTTATTTTCCTCCATTTGAACACAAGTATCTGGACTTTCTACTCCTCACATTGTCAAACAGACTCGTTACTTGTTTCAGTGACTTTATAAAAAGAAGACATGATGTGTAAATAAACGATAGGAAACTATGGAGCTACTATTAGAGCAATACTATTTGCAAATGCGTATCTCAATTTGTGCGTAAAACGAATCCATATGTCTGTATTCAGATTTGCAAGTGAAGACAAATCTGCAAATCTTTGCAAAGATCTCTGAATGTCTGTCATCAGTTACAACTCAGGCAGGAGCTCTCGATCTTTTTACACATGACTTTTGCTTCACTTCTGCCGTGGCAGATCTGCAAATGTGTAGAAAATCGAGAGCTCCTGCCTGAGTTGTAACTGATGACAGACATTCACAGATCTTACTGGAAATCTTTAGAGTTTCATGTTTCATGAACATTGTTTGATGAAGAAACTCCTCACAAAACAAAACTCTCAGAGAAGATCTTTGGCTGGACACAGACTGCGGCTCACTGAACCAGGCACCTGAATCAACGTTAATTAGGACAGCTGATCTCATCTGTGTGTGACTTGACTTCTGAACAAAGGCTAGGTAAAACTATTGCTGCTTGAAGAGAGGAAGTTAAAGTGATACAGACAGCAACACAGCCACAATATCTAGATAGAAATCCAAGTACTAGGCTACTAATATTTGCACACACATGTTCCCACAGCAGCAGAGAGCAGTCACGCTGACTGAACACTGCTTCAATGAACAGGCTACAATTGATAAACATGCAGCGAGTACAACAGCAGACTGAGTTGGTTGACAAAGCCTGATACTTGACATTTCTCCCAAGAGTCAACTACTTGAATCTGAATCATCCTGATATGCAGCAGCTCTGAAAGCACTGAGCAGAGAGGGAGAAACATTTAAAAAGACTGCTGCAATATGATAGGCTGACAAAGAAGGTGTGTCAGCGTGCTATTGGTTAGATGTGAGCAGGTGATGTGAACAGCTGACATCTTAATTGATGCCCCAGAAATGACAGAAAGGAAATGATGAGCTGTGAGAAAGATCAGAATGACTGAGGGATGAGAAATCAAACTATAGATGTGAGCTTGTAAAAAAGATGCTCTTCCTGTCTGAACTTTCTCTGAGCTTCATTTTTACATTTAAGGAATAAAATGCATCAGAAAAAATACATTTAATAAAAAGATGATGTGAAGAACAAATGTTCATCAAAATAATGAGCATCAAACTGTTTCATCATCAAATGCATGAAGTAAATATAGAGTGTCCTCTTTCATGATATTTGTGTCATTACAGACTTTTTAAATGTGGACTCTCAGAGACTCACTGTGAAGTTTTGGCCTCAGCTCTGAAGTCCAACTCCTCTCATCTGACAGAACTGACACATCTGGACCTGAGTCTCAACAACCTGTCTGATTCATCAGTGAAGCTGCTGTCTGCTGGACTGGAGAGTCCAAACTGTAGACTGGAGACTCTGAAGTGAGTTCACTGACTGTAGCTTTGGTAGATTTATTTCTTTTTATTAAATTTAAATTCTTCAGTGAAGTTTCAAATGTTTGGTTCATAATTTTCAGGATTTGCTGAACACAAATGTGTAGAATTTAAATGTTTTGAGGAATTTAAAATCCACAGTCTTGTTGTGAGTAAAAATGACTTCCAGAGTGTAAACTAATATGAGGCTTCAGCAGTCTGAGTTCCACATATCAAGTAAGTATGTTTGTGTTTCTTCAGTGTTTCCTTGCTGAGCTGCAGTGGAGGGATCCAAACTCAAAGAGGGAATTTAGTTCTAAATATTCTGTTTCAAACTCATCAAGTTTACTTGATGAAGGAGAAATATTTCTTTATTATTATTATTTAATGTTTTAATGAATAATGTCTGATCATTGATATTGATGCTTCAGAACACACACACACACACACACACACAAACACACACACACACTCAGAGACACACAACATACACAAAAACACACACACACACACACTATAACAAACACACACATATACACACAGACACACACACACATATACACTATAACAAACACACACACTCAGAGACACACAACATACACAAACACACACACACACACACACACACACACACACACTATAACACACACAGATATACACACACACACACATACACATATACACTATAACAAACACACACACACACACACTATAACAAACGCACACACACACACACACACACACACACACACACACACACACACACACACACACACACACTACTACACATTCAAAACCTGAACACTTCTGATTGGATTATAAATGGATTTTAATCTACATCATTTATTCTTTATTCAGATTGTTGGCCTGCAGGTTGTCAGAGATCAGCTGTGATTATCTGGGCTCAGCTCTGAAGCGCAACCCCTCCCATCTGAGAGAGCTGAATCTGAGTGGAAACAACCTGAAGGATTCAGGAGTGAAGCTGCTGTGTGGTTTTCTGGAGAGTCCAAACTGCAAACTGGAGAGTCTGAGGTCAATTCACTGACTGTCTGTTACTATTGTTGATCTTAATGTTTAACAACTGAACCTAATTTATGTTCATACATAACTTACATCATGAACTTCATTTGTTTCCATATTTTCATGTTTTACTGTACAAAGTTTAGTGTGTAGTTATAAAGATGACTGACTGTTAAAGGAAGTGTAGAAAATGTTCACTGTTAGTTGTTAAAGTCAATGAATGTTTATAATTGTTGGTAAAGAGTCACATCTGTATTCAGAAGATCCTCTCAACTAATATCCGTTTGAAACTGATCCAGTTTACTTGATGAAGGAGAAATATTTCTTTATTATATTCTTTAATATGTTTTAATTAATGTCTGATCATTGATATTGATCCTTCAGAACACACACACACACGCACACACATACACACACACACACGCACACACACACACTTAAATACACACACACTGTCTCTCTCACACACACACACTATAATACACACATGCACAGAGACACACACACACACACACACACACACATACACTACTACACATTTAAAACCTGAACACATCTGATTATGGATTATAAATGGATTTTAATCTTCATCATTTATTCTTTATTCAGATTGTTGGCCTGCAGGTTGTCAGAGATCAGCTGTGATTATCTGGGCTCAGCTCTGAAGTACAACCCCTCCCATCTGAGAGAGCTGAATCTGTGGGGAAACAACCTAAAGGAATCAGACGTGAAGCAGCTGATGGATCTTCAGCAGAGTCCAGACTGCAGACTGGAGACTCTGATGTGAGTAGAGAGTTGGAGTCAATCTGTGCTGGTTTCAGCAGTTTAGTATTAAACACAGTCAGTATCAAAGCAAAGATCCAGTATTTCCTGGTGAAGCTCCAACCTTCTCAGTGCTGCTTTCCTCAGTGAAGCTGTGAGAGGAGAATGGTGACAGGCTTCAGGATTGGACAGAAAGACAGAGAGAGAGAGAACAGTCAGCCAATCAGATGAGCCAGAAGCTTGTTGTGATCATGTGTTTGAGTTGATGTGAAGACGACTGTTGTTGTTGTGTTGATGTCTGCAGGAAATAAAGCTGGATTACAGCTGACAGCCTTACAAGATGTATAGAGACAGTGATCCTCATCATCAAATCTGATCTCAAAGTGTTTGTTCTCTCATTTCAACACTAAACTATTGATCAGTTCATCTTTGTCAGAGCTCTAAGATCGGTCTGACTGCAGCCTGCAAATCACTGGCTCCGATTTCACACAAGCATCATTACGTTTAGTAACCATGTGGTCTTCATACAGACCAGAACCTCCGCTGAAGTCCAGGAATCACAGCAGCTGTTTAGCTGAGAGCTCTGACTGATTGTCATGTGATGATTTAACAGCAGGAAACATCTTCAAATCCCACAGAGACTCTGTAGCTTTAAACTTTGATAAGAGTTGACATGTATCAGCAATAAATCCATCAGTAAACTGATGAGTGAATGTCTCTGTTTCTGCAGTAATGATGTGTTCATGACTCTCAGCACTTTATTTCCTCTGTGTACTTGAGTGAAATCTGCAGAGGAAACACACTTGATAGTAAAAGTGTGTGCAGGTGTGTGAGCTTGGAGCTCAGTGTGTTCACTCCAACACATTAACATGAGAGCTGAAAGGAAGCAAGCTACGCTGCACAGCTGTTCCACTTCTGGTCTGAACAGGACTGAAGTCCCTGCTGCTCTTTATACTGGATGTGCTGCATCACTGACTGACAGCTGATCAAGTGAGTCTCACTAAACACTCATTTATCTCCTCTGTTCTTTCTTCTTCTCTCACCAGCTGGGAGGGGGAGTGGTGGCAGTGATCTCTGTCAGAGTGAGAGTGAACATCCAGGAGTGCTGAGAGAGGATCAGCTGGATCCTGATGATCCATCTGGAGTCTGGATCTGGATTTTGTCGTCTTCACTTAAGTCTCTTAACTGACTCCAAACTGAACAGTTATCTCTGGGTTTAGCTGAAGTCAGCACTTTACATATTAGTTCTACATGAGCAGTTTGATGCAGAAAAGATAAAACCAGGTGTTATAAGTCAGACTGTGAGCCTGGGCTCATATTTATCAAGCGTCTCAGAATCACACTGAGAGTTAACGAGGACTAAAACTAATGAATGAAGCAGAAGAGAATTGACTGTGACTTTCAGCAGGAGAAGGATTACTGCTGGGAGAGAGTGAGACGTGGCTGTTTTACCACTGTCAGAGCAGCAGAGTAGAGGGTCCGGCCATTTATGAGCTGCTTTTATGTTTAGATCCAAAGCTGAAAACATGCTGAACAATGTGTTAGAATGATGGAAGCTGCAGTTCAGTCTGCGTCCACACGGAGGAGCCAGAGATCTGCACACTTCATCATTATGACTGGAAAACACTCTGAGAAATAGCTATGTGGTCCGGTTCCGGTGGCATGGCGGCAGTGTGAGTGACTGAGCTCCTTCACAAACCCTCCCGAAAATGTAAAACGACGCTTAATTAAATATTGTCTACTATGGAAATGTACGTCGCCAAAGTCGGGGAATGAATTTACGTTCTGACGGCGATTTTGAGGAACTTACATTCCAGAAGAAAAGTAAGAAACACAAACAAGCCAAAGACGCAAGCAGCATGGCGGAGAAACACGAGCTTCAAAAATTGTTTGGTGAGTTCAAAGACTCTCTTACAAATGAACTTCAGGGACTAAGATCGGAACTAAAAGAGTTTCGCCAAGACTGTGACAGAGACATTAAAACTATAATGTAACAAACAGCTGACCTACGTAAAGACATGGAGCGGATAGGGGGACGAGTTGGTGAACTTGAGGCCAGAGTAAGCAGTTTGGATGATGATGGGACAAATAACAACAAGTTGATGGTATCTATGAAATCTCGAGTTGAACAGCTTACGGAACAGATGGAATACTTAGAAAATAAATCCGGAAGAACAACATATGCATTTACAATGTTCCTGAAGGAACTGAAGGATCTGATATGACGGCTTTCCTAAAACAGCTGATTAGAGACACTCTCGGGGTAACAGGAGATCTAATTATCGTGCAGGCGCACAGAACTGCAACTGAGAGACGGAACTTGGCAAGACCCATCATTGTTGCTTTTCTGAACTACGACGCGAAACAGCCGCCTGGAGTAAAAAGGAGATCAAACTTAAGGAGGATCGGATTTTTCTTGACCATGATTTCACATACCAAACAAGACAACAACGGTCGCTATACAAACCAATTAGAGAGCAGCTGAAAGCGCAGGACATCAAAACTCATATCATGGCTCCAGCAAAATTTAAAGTATTTAACAGTGACGGGTCAATCACTATGTTTCCAAACCCGACAGTAGCCGCAAAGAAATTAGAAGAAAAAGGTCTCTATAAAGCAGGAAGATAATGGATAATGGAGGAAGATGATGGACTCTCTCTCTCTCTCTCTCTCTCTCTCTCTCTCATATCAGTGCGATGCTCCTCTCCTTTTTTTTCTCTCGTTGATGACTTTAGCTTTTTTTCTGCTCCCTCTCCCTGCATTTTTTTTTCTTTAAATTTTTATTTATTAAGCTGTGAAAAAGACAGGGCTGGTCACTCTCAGTGCTTTGTTTCGTCTTTTGATAGGCTTCCTAGTGGACAATGACAACCTTTCTTATGGACATATTGTCAAGTTATGGTTTAGCTTAAAGAGAGATGGGAGGCCCATGAGGGGTGTTTTTTGTTTTTTGTTTTTTTCTCTCTAAATCTGTTTTCTTAAATACTTCTTAACCACTTAACACACGCCCCTGTTTTTTCTGCTGTTAGCCTAAACGACATGCCCAAGTTGTGAGCAGCACAGATCCCACATAGTTTGAGACTCAGAGATGTGTCTGGTATCATTGGAAAGGAAACACTCTCAGGATTCTTGTAAAAGTGTCTGTGTGATTCTGTGACTTACTGACAAAGAGTGGCAAAGGTTACAATGATGGGGTTGTTAACTCGCCCATAGGTTTGCCTTTACAATGACATGTGTACAGACATTCAGGGACCTCTCAGGGAGATATAGACACAATGAGGCCACAGCCACATGTCTTGGCTTCATGCAGTCCAAATTGGGAGTCAAAAGACCAAAAGATGAAATTTTCAGAATTATTTTTCAACAGGTATGTCCATGCGTTTTCCTCAAGTCCTTTTTGGAGACTCCAAATGGACACTTGGTTACCAAAGCTGTATAACCACAATCAAACACCTATAACTTCACATCCCCTTTGCCTACAATCAAAATCTTGGTCTCTAATGAAAGCTGACGCCATATTATTATTATTATTATTATTATTATTACATATAACCATATTTTTTTTGTTTGGCCATATCTATCTATGTATCTGTTTATTTTGCTATAAGTCATATGTCAAGTCGAAGACGAACCAACCGTGTACCAAAATGCCGAGTGCATAATGATATATGGTTCAACTCTTTTACGCACCGGGTGCACGCCGGTTACGCTTGGAGTTTGTTTATGGACAGTCAAACTTAATAGCTTAGTGTCATACACCGTTGGAAACCTCTGACTATTGGCTAAAAGGTTATCAACTTCATTTCACCGAATATTTCCATAGGCTAGAACAGCAGTCAATCAAAGCCATGTCGTCATTGTTGTCGGTCATGTCCTCATTGGCTTTGGAGACATGTACTGCCTAATCCTAAACACCGATTGGCTTGTGTGTGGTGTCGTCAGAAGCAGGAGAGGCTCACGGTCATAAACATCTAGTCACATGTACTCTGAGATGGACGTGCAGGTCAGGAAATGACGTAAACGGACCGTATATGGTTTGTTATTTGTGTTATTACGTTACGCGTTGGACTAAATACATGGACATATTGAGGAAAGTATTCCGGTTTTATGGAAACGGATTTCATATTTCACAAGAATGGATATTTGGCGAGCTGTACAGAAAGTCCTGAGTCATAAGATGATTGTTGTGGATAAAGAGAAGACTTTGAAGGTATGTAGGCATTATAGCTTTTCTTACTTAGCTCAGGGGCTAGCCGAGCTAATCGCTAATACTATTACGGCTGTGAGCAACCATATAAGTCGTGAGTGGTCCTGAATGAATCAGGACAATCTAAGCTTTTCAACGATGTACGGCATGAATATATATGTTTAAGGGTTGGTGTTTAAAACATTCAGAAGAACTTGTGGCTACCTCCTAACATCCGCCCCGTTCCGTAGACGGAACAGCGTGCGTTAAGAGGTTAATTTTGTTAAAATGAAGAGAAAATATGTTTGTTAAAATGAAGAGAAAATATGTTTTTGAATATGGTAGAATACTAAGAAAGTTAAGTTAAGGAAAGGAGGAAAGGGAAAAGGGGGAGAGGGGTAGATAAATTAAAAAAAAAAAAATCTTCAATACATTTGAATCTAAATTTAAATATACTCTCCTTTGTTTTGTGTATTTGGTGTACATTTCTTATTTAACGAGTGGAAATGTCTTATTATTTTTTAGACAATGGAAAAAGATGATGATAGAATCATAGACAGAATAATAAAAATAAAAGATAAGTATACAATGCTCTTTGGTTAAGGTTTTGGTATTCTGGTATTGGATAAGATGTATAATATAATGGGGGGGGCACATAACACATGCTGTCTTAATAGGGTATAAGTACAGGCTTACATTGTAGTGTAGACTGACACCCTGATTCGTAAGATATTCACAACATCAGTCACCTTGAGATATCACCAAATGGAGGTGATACAGATGGAACCCAGGCCTTTTATGTATACTGTTTTTTGTCGTTTTTGTCTAACTGTCCTTTTTGTGATGTCAAGTCAAACCCAGCTTTAGGAATACCACACTGACACACACTCCATTATATTCATCCATGATCACAAACACATACTTAAATACATATTCATACACACAGATAAGCATCAACAGCAATATCTGTCTACAGTGTGCACTGCAGGACGAAACCAACTATATATGCTCATATTCATAGTCAATATCCAAACTCCTAAATTTTTCCATGGGTGATTTAAAGATTATATCACTTAATGTAAATGGTTTGAATAATGTTATTAAGAGAAAAAAGATTTTGGTAGAAATGGATAAAAACAAAGCTGATATAGTATTCCTGCAAGAGACGCATCTAGAAAAACAGGAACATGAGAAGCTACAGAAATTATCAAATAGTCAGGTATGGTATAGCTCACACAATTCAAAGAGGAGAGGAGTAGCAATATTAATTAAACAATGTGTGAACTTTGAAAAAGAAAAATGCTTTACAGAGAAAGAAGGACGATATATATTAGTAGTAGGAAAAATAGGAGGAATGGATTTCTCTTTGTGTAATGTATACTATCCCCCGGACATGGGTCCAGAACTGATGAACACATTAATCGATTTGGTAGTTACAAAGTCGAAGGGAGTTCTAATAATGGCAGGGGACTTCAATCTGGTAATGGACCCTAAAATAGACTCGTCTAGCACCAAGGTACATCGGGCAGAGAAAAATGCAAAATTATTGAGGAAGGCCTGTTCAGAAATAGGACTAGTAGATGTTTGGAGAGAGCTACACCCTGATCAAAAGGAATATACTCGCTATTCCAGAAGGCATGGTACTTACAACAGACTGGATTATTTCTTTATGTACAAAAATAATATAACACAGGTAAAAGAATGTAAAATAAGCTCTATTAATATGTCAGATCATGCAGCAATTTTCCTGACAATAGCTATGCAGGCTAACAAGGGCAAATCTCTGTGGAAACTGAATAACTCACTTTTACAGGATACAAAATTTGTAGAGATGATCAAAAAAGAACTCACAGATTATATAGAAATTAACAACACGGGGGATATAAACCCAATCATAGTATGGGAAGGATCTAAAGCTGTAATGAGAGGGCGCATTATTTCATATTCTTCAGCTAAGATAAGGGAAAGGCGAGCACAAGAGAAACAGTTAATTGAAGACATAAAGGACATTGAAAATAGACATAGCATAACAAATAGTGATCAAGATAAATCAAAGCTTAAGGTTAAACAGGAAAAACTAGAGAAGATACGCAATATTGAAATAGAAAAATTAATGCGATTCACACAACAAGAAGAATATGATGGTAGACCAAAGTCCTTAAAAATATTGGCATATAAACTTAAAAAGCAAATGAAGAACTCACACATTACAAAGTTAAGGAACAACCAATCTAAAATAATAACTGATAAGGATCAGATTGTAGAAGAATTTGCCTGTTATTATGAAAAATTATACAAGCAAGCAGCCAGTGAGGATAAAGGAGCTATACAGGCTTATTTGAGAAAACTTGACTTACCCAAAGTAACTCAGGAAAATAATGCGAAACTAACTAAAGTAGTTACACTGCAAGATGTAAATAAACAAATACAAGATCTAAAAAGAGGAAAATCCCCAGGGGATGATGGATTTACAAATGAATATTATAAAGTCTTTAAAGAACAAATTAGCCCCCTACTAGTAGAAGCATATAATTACGCACTAGACACAGGAGTATGGGCACAAACATGGGCCTCATCAACAATCACACTTGTACACAAAGAAGGGAAAGATGCATCAAAATGTGAATCGTACAGACCTATATCATTGCTTAATACTGACCATAAGATAATATCTGCAATCTTAGCCAACAGGTTAAAAGACACTATTACAGAAATAATAACAGCTGATCAGTGTGGATTTATACCTGGGAGACTTTTGGTCGATAACATTAGGCGAACTTTAAATGTAATGGATCATGCACAAATAGAAAAGAAAGATCTAGCTTTATTGACTTTGGATGCAGAAAAAGCATTTGATCTGGTGAATTGGACTTTTATGTTTGAGACAATGAGGAGTTTTGGATTAAATGAGAAATTCTGTCAGTGGATACAAGCACTTTATAGTAAGCCTGTTTCTAGAGTAAAAGCAAATGGTACATTATCAAGGTCATTTTCTATTCAGAGAGGCACCAGACAGGGTGACCCTCTTTCGCCACTTTTATTCGCCATTTATATAGAAGTGTTAGCAATAGCCTGTCTCGTGTTACCAGTAGTGGCTATCTGTTGGACAGTTACCACTTACATGGTAACGGGAGTTGATTGGGCTTGACGTGCCGGGGCAGCTTGTACACAACCTTAAACCTGTCTGGTCTCATGTAGTGTGAGTCTGTAATCCATTGCCTGGAAGACAATAGGCTTGAGGTAGAGGACTAACAAATCAACTCCACCCCCCCCTCCCGTGGTCAGTAATGATCATTGGTTGGACATAGGGCTAGCAACCCTATTCTGTAAAAAACTATATGCTACGGAAACAGCAACAAAATATACCTCAACATCTGGATGTGATGTCCCGCTTGAGTACCAAACTCGTATGACCGCCTCCAATGAAAGCCCTAGGGAAGTTGGTGGCGCGAAGAAGTGGGCACTGAACACCAAAACCAAGCTAAAGTTTGGCTTCTGGAATGTCCGAACCATGTTTGAAGCTGGGAAGTTGGCACAGATCACCAATGAAATGAGACGCTATAACCTTAATATCCTTGGGATAAGCGAAGCGAGATGGACAGATTCAGGGTCAGTCAAAACAAACACTGGAGAAACAGTCCTATACTCTGGACGAGATGATGGCCGGCATTATGAAGGGGTAGCCATTATTCTCCAAAGAGGTATAGAGAAGTCGCTTATTGAATGGAAACCCATCAACAATAGAATAATAAAAGCCAGATTCCAAGGACAACATATCAACCTTTCAGTCATCCAATGCTATTCTCCCACCAACAATGCTAAAGATGAAGAAAAAGACCTCTTCTATAACAACCTCCAATCTGAAGTCCAGAAAACACCTGCCCAGGATCTCCTCATAGTAAGCGGCGACCTAAATGCAAAGGTGGGCAGTGACAACAACAACTATGAGAGAACTATGGGCAAACATGGATGTGGAGAAATGAACGACAATGGTGAGAGACTAGCCGAATTCTGTTCATTAAACAACCTGGTTATTGGAGGCACTTTGTTCCCCCGCAAAAACATCCACAAACTCACATGGCTATCACCAAATGGGAAGGACCAGAACCAGATTGATCACTTAATGATCAATGGTAAATGGAGAAGCTCATTGAGAGATGTCAGGGTGAGAAGAGGAGCGGATGTCTCCAGTGATCACCACCTTGTAACAGCAGACATCAAACTCAAGCTGAAAAGAACAGGACCAACACCTAAAGGCTCCCCAAGATTTGATGTCTGTATGTTGAAAGATCCACCCATAAAGAAGAAATTCACAATACAACTCCGGAACACATATGAAGCTCTTTCTAATGCCATAACAGATGACGATGAAATTGACATAAACAAACACTGGGAAAATATTGTTAAAACCTACAAGGACACCAGCAAGAAAATTATTGGATACAGACAAAAACAACACAAAGTATGGATAAAAAATAGCACATGGAAGACTGTTGAAGAGAGAAGGAACTTAAAAACAAGAACCAATAGCACCAAATCAACCAGGATTAAACACGAACTACAAGCCCAGTACCAAAAAATCAACAGACAGGTGAAAAGGCGACTAAGGAGGGATAAGAGAGCCTACCTGGAAGAACTGGCAAGCGCTGCTGAAGAAGCAGCCGCTCATAACCAATAGGAAACAGTCTACAAAATCACTAACCTGATATGTGGAAGTAAATTCAGAAACAGTGAACATATCAGAAATAAGCAAGGACAACCACTTACCACAGTAAAAGAACAAGATAACCGCTGGACTGAGCACTTTAAAGAAATCCTTAACAGAGATCCCCCAATACACTCAGTAGAAATACAGGAAGCTACACAAGACCTAGACATCAGTACCAACCCACCAACAAAAATGGAAATCATCAAAGCTATTCAGTCTCTAGAAAATGGAAAGTCCCCTGGTGCTGACAACCTAAATGCAGAACTCTTTAAAGTTGATACAGAAGTAGCTGCAAACATCCTCCTCCCACTGTTCATCAACATCTGGACAGAAGGCAAAATACCAACTGATTGGACAAAAGGAGTGATCGTAAAGGTCCCAAAGAAAGGCACATTGTCTGACTGCAACAACTGGAGGGGCATTACACTTCTTTCTGTTCTTAGCAAAGTATTCTGCAAAATAATAATGCACCGAATAACAGCAGCGGTTGACAAAACACTGAGAAATGAGCAAGCTGGTTTTAGGAAAGGCAAGGGATGTGTTGACCAGATCTTCACCCTCAGAAACATAATAGAGCAGTGCAGTGAATGGCAACGACAACTATACATAAACTTCATAGACTTCCAAAAGGCTTTCGACAGCATCCATCGCGATAGCCTCTGGAAGATTGTGAGAAGCTATGGAATTCCCTCCCACATAGTTAACATTATACAACAATTCTATAACAGCTTCACATGCTCAGTAGGAACAAACACCACCAGCTTTCTAGTTGAATCCGGAGTTCGCCAAGGATGTGTGATGTCAGCGCTACTCTTCAATCTTGCTATAGACTGGGTCATGAGAAAAGCAACAGCAGACAAGTCAAGAGGGATTCGATGGACCCTCCATTCCAGCATCGAAGACCTTGACTTTGCAGATGACCTAGCCCTTCTATCGCATACGCACACACATCTGCAGGAAAAGACAGACAGATTACAACACTATGGTCAACAAGTTGGACTAACCATAAATATCAATAAAACTAAAATAATGGCTATCAACACCAATACACCAACACATATAAAAATTGAGGATCAGATCCTAGAAAATACTGACAACTTCACTTACCAGGGAAGTATCATCCACCATGACGGAGGAACAAACCAAGACATTAAAAACCGGATCAACAAAGCACGTACAGCCTTCATAAAACTTAAGCAAATATGGAAATCAAGCCAATACAAAACAAAAACAAAACTCAGAATATATCATATATATCAAAGTTGTGTACTGTCAACGCTACTGTATGGTGCAGAATGCTGGAAGACCACAGAAAGCGACATACGCAAACTATCCAACTCCCCACACGTCATGCCTGCGAAAAATCCTGCATATATTCTGGCCCAACACCATCTCAAACAATAAACTTCTCAACATTACCAAACAAGACAACATGTACAATATAATCACAAAGCGAAGATGGTCCTGGATTGGCCATGTCCTCAGGATGGACGCCGACACTATCCCAAGAGTCGCACTCCATTGGACCCCAGAAGGCAAAAGAAAGAAAGGGAGGCCTAAAACGATGTGGCGTAGGACCATAGAGAAGGAACTCCAACAGCACCACCAGAGCTGGGGAACCATTGCAAAGACAGCTAAAGACAGACAGAAGTGGAGGGACTTTGTTGCTGCCCTATGCGCCAACCGGCGCAACGGGGATAAGTAAGTAAGTAAGTTAGCAATAGCGATAAGATACAATCCAGACATTAGAGGGGTAGAAATTGGGAAAGAGGTACATAAAGCGTCATTATATGCAGATGATATAATTATTTATCTAAGTTCACCTGAAAAATCCATTAAACACCTGATGGATGTTATTAATGATTTTAGTTTAGTATCAGGATATAAAATAAATGAAAATAAATGCGAATCACTGACTAATGGAGCACAAATACACTCAAGTATCAAAGAATGTTATACTTTTAAGTGGGAGACAGAGGTGATAAAGTATCTTGGCATAAATATTAGTAATAAACTAGAAGATTTATATGAAAATAACTATGGCAAATTGGAAAAGAAAATAAGACAGGACTTAAGGAGATGCTCATTAATTCCAAATGGAATATACAGTAGAGTGGAAATAATAAAAATTATGGTTCTCCCACAACTCCTCTTTTTGTTTCAGGCATTACCAGTTACTTTGCCAGAGGTTTTTTTTACATCATGGAACAAGATGATTGCCAACTTTGTTTGGAATGGTAAAAAACACAGATTTAAATATGAATTACTAACTCAAGTTAAAGAAAAAGGAGGATTGGGAGCCCCAAACTTAAAAAAGTATTACTATGCAACACAAATATTGACAATAATGAAATGGATGAGACCTGAGCCTAAGGAAAAATGGATTAATATAGAAAAAGAATTAACAAATGGTTTACTTGGATCTTTACCATACTTAAGTACAGATACACAAAAACAACATCTTAAGAGCTTTTGCATTGGAAATACAATTAAAAACTGGAAGCAAATGTGTAAAAGACTGAAAGTGCAGCGAGAAAATATCCTCCTTAGAGAAATGGTGCATGACTCAGATTTTAAACCATATAGAACAGATAAGATTTTAGAATGCTGGGCAAACAAGGGGCTGAAACTATATATACAATTATTCAATAATAACTCCATAGAACCATATGAAACATTGGTGTCTAGATATGGTTTAGAACAAAAACAGTTTTTTAAATACTTGCAAGTAAGGAGTATGTAAATCAGAACAGTCAGGGAAAGCTAGATAATTATGTACTGAGATTTATAGCAGAAAACAGGAATAAAAACATAAAACTAGCAAATATTTACTCAATCCTTCAAAATGTAACAAAAATGGAAACTAAGATAAAGGAACAATGGGGGAAAGAGTTATCTATAGACATTTCAGATGAAGAATGGAGAGAATCCTTAAAAGAAAATTTTCAAATATCACAGTCTAAACACTGGAAGGAATATGCCTGGAAAGTAAGCCAAAGATATTTTATTACTCCAGATAGATGTAAATTAAACAAAACAGAGGAAACAAGCTGCTGGAGAGGGTGTCGTGAGAAAAAAGCAAATCAAACACACATATTCTTTTCTTGTCCAGTAATACAGGTATACTGGCAAAATGTGATGAGGGATATGAAATACATCTTTGACATTACAGTGCCAACTACTTATGAAAATTTTTTGGGAATTAATGCAAACTTAAAAATCAATACTAGAGAGAGACATATATTTAAATTGCTTAGTTTAATTGCACTGAAACAAGTGACCAGACTTTGGAAACAAGCCAACTCCCCAGACCTTCAGGTATGGCATAGGACAATAGAACAAACACTGCAAATGAAAAAAAACTCTCTCTAACAGTTAGAAATCAAAAAGAAAAATGGAATAAATTGTATCCAGACCATATAGTTGGAAGAATTAGAGCTTCCTAATAAGTGCATACTGTAGACAGATAGCTATACGCACACACACACACACACACACACACACATGCACACATATACAGACTTACACACAGTGTAGATATCCCCTGGAGCCTTTTCTCTTTTTCTTTTTTCTTTTATTTATTTATTTGTCTGTCTGTTTTTTTGTTTTGTTTTTAGTGTACTTTGTGTCTCTGTGTATGTTTTGTTGCGTTATTTGTTGTCTCCTGTCTATAAAAAAAAAAAAAGAAAAAAAAAAAGGAGTACAACAGAGACTGTGGTCCATTATGAATTTGCTAGTAGGAACAGTACTTCAATAAAGTAATAAAAAAAAAGAAAACACTCTGAGCTCACTTCATTATGGATTTATATAATGACAATAAAAAATCATTCATTCTGGACTCAGACTTTTCTTACTGCATGCTCTGTGATGAGTCACTTTTTCCTTGTTAGAAGATGGCATCTAATTGAGAGAATCAATTTTATTTATTTGGTGTTATTGTTTTAGTTTTGTTTATATTAGTAGATCATAGATGTCGGAGTAACACTTCTCATTTAGATGAATTATTGATTTTTAGGTATTTTAAAGCTACTGTACATGATCAGAAGTTGGTATTTACTGTATGATACTTTAATTAGAATAATAAACTACTGATATCTAACAAAATTAGTATCATAAACTACTGATATTTGACAGAATTGTCCTCTAATAGAAAGGTTTTTGATAGTATAAGCAGTTATATGATTTTGATATTTAATTTAAAATCATTTTGTAACTTTTTGGAATGAAATCCAAGATGGCGGCACAAGGAGTTTTAAAATACACACGTTCTGCACTTATGGAAGTAAGGAAATACTGTTCGGATTTTGTTCAGAAGGACTTAGAATCCTTCCCTAAGCAGATCATCTATCCACGGAAGCGCCTGGAACTATTCCATGCTGCAGACGAACTGAGACTGCGGAGGTACAGACGACAGAAGCGGGGTAAGCAGGCCAGCTGTAGATCCAGGCTGCTGCAGGCGCCACACAGACCGGCAGTTCAGAGTCTACTCCTTATAAAAAACCATCACTCTTTCCTCAACAAAATGGATGATTTGGGGCTCCGATTTGTGTATAACCAATGGGACAGCCGTATAACAATAACTTCCCAGACATGGCTGCATGAAAACATCCCAGATGCAGCTGTGGAACTACAGAGACACAGCGTCTACAGAGCAGACCACACATCAGATGCTGGGAAGAAGAAAGGAGGAGGTGTGTGTGTTTTTGTGAGGGATGATGCAGTTGCAGTTGCAGTGATGTCACTGTTACAGAAAGACACTGTTGTACAGACTTGGAGTTTGAAGTTAAAATGCAGGCCATTCCATCTCAGCCGTGAACATAGCACACTGTTTGTTTTTGCTGTGTACACTCATCCACGGGCTAATGCTAAGTTAGCCATGAGCAGGCTGCATGAGGCAATTAGTAAACAACAGGACAAACTACCGCACAGTTTCATCATTGTAACAGGAGATTTTAACCACACAAACCTGAAGTCTGTGTCACAAGAACAAACACATCGGAACACGAAATGGAAAAACACTGGACCAGGTGTACACCAACTTCAAGGGTGCCTACAAAGCCCACTCGGGGTCAGCTCTATGTTCCCACATTACTTAGATTTTTTGTTTCAAAATTAGGCCCAATGTTCCCACAGGATTCAGGTTAGGGTTATATTTTACAACTGCCTCCATTACATTCACCTCCCAAACTTTTCCCTACACTCGTCCAGGTCTATGGCACCCAGTGCCACACGTGAATCTGTTCGGTTCAAGTGGGAAACAAACCCCAGTCTTGGATAGAACTTCAACATTTAAATGTTTTAAATATAGTTTAAATTAAGTGCTTGGTTATGCCAATGTTCAAAGCCCATGTGCCATATCAAATGGATTGGTCAACCCAATGAGGAGAAAAGCTTGGTTGACCTGATCTTGCGAGCGCAAAAAGACGTGTTATGCCCGCCCCAGTGCTTAATTTGTGAATTATTGCTCATGAGGGACATTCACTCGTAGCCTCACAGAGGTACCAGGACACCACACATCTGTGGGATGGAGGGCTGTGGGAACATAGGGTCTAAATTTGAATAATGTTTTAGAAACGTGGGAACATAGACACGCTCCCACCCGCTCAGCCCCCCACCTCGGACAGTCAGACCACTTGGCTCTGTTTTTTACATCTACTTATCAGCAGGACAAACAGCCAGGTCAGGGCAATTCAGATCTGGTCTGAGGAGACAGAGGAAGTGCTGCAGGACTGTTTTGAGGACAAAAGGTGAAAGCTCTTTGTTCAGGGAGACACAGAGAAAAACACCTCCACAGTACTGGACTACATCAGGTTCTGTTTTGAGAACTCCACCAAATCAGGATGCCTCAAAACCAGAATCCCTGGTACAACACACTCTGCTGAAACCCAGAAACGCAGCGCTGCAATCAGGTGACAGCGAGGCCGACAGGAGACCCAGAGTGGATCTGAGTAGAGGGACTACTGCTGCCAAAAGGAAATATAAAATGCAAATAGAACAGCATTTCAAGGACAATATCAAAACTCCTGCCCACCCTCTATAGTTGACCCCTCCCTCCCCGATCAGATGAACACCTTCTTCTCTCGGTTTGACTGCCACACCAGCAGTGTGGGAGCACCACATCCAACACCCCTCACACCAACTCCCCCAGGAAGAGAGGCAACGATTCGCATTACATCAATACCAGGTTAACCAGGCCCTGCAGGTCCTATCAACGGCAGGAAGGCAACAGGTTCAGTTGAAGGCATGCGCACACCAACTTGCAGCTTTTTTTACTGACATATTCAACAGATCACTGGAGGAGGCCACAGTCCCCACCTGCTTGAAGGCTGCAACCATCATCCCTGTCCCGAAGCAGTCACATTTTTAAATGATTATCAGCCTGTTGCACTTACACTGATAATCATCAAATGCTTTGAGAGACTGGTAATGAAATACATCAAGGCCTCCATCCCTGCCGACCTGGACCGGTACCGGTTTGCCTATAAAACAGATGTACCGAGGACGCCATCTCACTCCTGCTCCACACTGCCCTCACACACCTGGAGAACCCCCTATGTGAGGCTGCTGGTTGTTGATTTCAGCTGTGCCTTTAATACCATCAACCCAGGCAAAGCTGGTCAACAAGCTGCTGTCACTTGGGCCTGGACTATTTACTGCTATTTTTCTGTAGTTGGATTAAGGACTTTCTCTCCAACAGACCACAGCACGAGACTGGGAAACCTCATCTCTTCTACCACCATCCTCACCACCATCCATCACTGGCACCCCTCCAAGTAGAGGTTAACTCGGATCGGGCCTACCGAAATTACCCGGCCCCGACCCGAGACCCGTACGGGTCCGGATCCATTTTTTCTGTAGTCAACTAGGGTCCGGGTCGGATTGGATTTTACAACCTCGGGTCCCGGATCTGTTCGCTAAGATGTGTAAAACCGAGAAAAACCTGAGAGACACAGAGTACGGGTCTGACCCGGGTCAGTCAGTATAGTTTTATGTCAGCTATGTACAGTCATAGTGGTACTGGTCTGTTTATTCATTTTTATATCATATGAGGCTGTTGCACTTTCTTTGCACTAAAGTTACTGTTTTATGCTGTGTTTTTTGTCTTTTGGCCAAAGGGTTATTACGAGTATAAAACGTACACTAAAGCGGTTATTATTATAATGTTGCCACATCACAGCCAGATAAAATATGAATGTTTAGTCAATAAAGATGACTTTGATGATCAAAGTAATCGTCTGCCTATCTTAACTACATGAAATACAATAAAGTGTAGGCTATTATTAGTTATAGTTCAGACAAGGTACAGTTACAACAATTATTCATCCTTTTTACGGGGTTGGGCATGAATTATCTCGGAACTACTCGGACATTGGAACACATTTCACGGGTCCATAACATCTCGGAAGAGTCGGAACCACTCGGATCTCGGAATGAATTTCCTCGGATCCGTTCGGTTTCGGGCACGTAATTTTTTAAAAAATGTCGGACTCATTCGGATCTCGGAACAAATTCTCCGGGTCCGTTAGGGTTCAGGTGTCTCATTTTGTACCCGAGTTAACCTCTACCTCCAAGGCTGTGTTCTCAGTCCACTTTTCACACACGACTGCACTTCAATTCATAAAACAAATTACATATACAAGTTAGCAGATGACACAACAGCGGTGGGGACGATAACCAACAATGAGGCAGCCAACAGAGAGGAGGTCCAGGCCCTCACATCCTGGTGTCAGAACAATGACTTCCTCCTCAACACCAACAAGACGAAGGAGCTTGTCATTGACTGCAGGAGAACAGGGATACAACACATACCAGTCTGGTGATCAATGGAGAGGAGGTGGAACAGGTGGGGAGTATCTTGGTGTTCATCTCTCAAGGACCTGACATGGAGAGCGAACACCAAGGAACTGGTAAAGGCCCCTGCGGACCCTCACTTCGGCTGAGTAACAGAGCTGGAGAGATCAGGTCTAACTGCACACATCCTGGACAATGTGTTTTTTGACACCTTTCCCTCTGGCAGACTTCTTCCCCAGGGCAGCTTTGGCACCTTTCTGGAACTTGCACCTTACACTACACTTTATATTTTACATTCAGACCTTTTATTCCTTGTTATCCCTTTTATTTCTGTTTATTTCTTTTATTTGACTTTTTGTTGTTGTAATAAGGACTGCTCTCTGTTGTATAGAAATGTGCAATGTCAATAAAGCATCTATCTATCTAAATGCACAGAATAATGGTTCTTACTGTTAGAGGTTCAAATTCAACACCTGTGTAAGCACATGGCTTTGGTTTCAATATTTGAAATGTAATTCTTAAAGTAAATATTACCTTTATTTAATATAAAAGTTGTAATGTAAGATCATGCCAAACTAATTGAGATGGTGTTTTATTGAGAATTTAGTGTTTTTAAGCAAATTGAATTATTTGGTACAAAGTTTTTATGGTTACACTGCTTAGACATTTTTGCCATATTCTTCTAATATATTCTTTCAAAAGGGATTAAAAGCAGAAATTTTAGACTCGTGCACAAGAAAATAATGTGTGCAAGTTACTCTCTCTCTTAATCTACATCATTTATTCTTTATTCAGATTGAGGAACTGCAGTTTGTCAGAGATTAGCTGTGATTATCTGGCCTCAGCTCTGAAGTCCAACCCCTCCCATCTGAGAGAGCTGTATCTGAGTCTCAACAAGCTGAAGAATTCAGACGTGAAGCAGCTGATTGATCTTCAGCAGAGTCCAGACTGCAGACTGGAGACCCTGAGGTCAGTAGAGAGTTGGAGTCAGTCTGTGCTGGTTTCAGCAGTTTAGTATTAAACACAGTCAGTATCAAAGCAAAGATCCAGTATTTCCTGGTGAAGCTCCAACCTTCTCAGTGCTGCTTTCCTCAGTGAAGCTGTGAGAGGAGAATGGTGACAGGCTTCAGGATTGGACAGAAAGACAGAGAGAGAGAGAGAACAGTCAGCCAATCAGATGAGCCAGAAGCTTGTTATAGTAGTTGTCAGGTTCAGGCAACCCAAAACATTAAAAATATCAGACAAAGGAAGACAAGACACAGCGTTAGAGTTTTCTCTTGCAAGGAGAACGTAGAGATATGCTCAGTTACAAATCTCCTCCCGTTGTGAAGCATACCTCTCGAACCCTCGCTTTTTATTTCATTAAGGCGTTCCCTAGTTACATAATCGTTGCTGCTCTAAAGGGTAAGGGTCATACAGCAGCTACGTGACAGAAACTGATAGTTTACACAATTAAATGTTAGCAGCTAGCAAGTAGCTGAAACCATTCCTGTCTGGTTTCAGCTGCCTCCTTTGTCTTGGGCACGGTTCCCACTTTAGCATCGATAGCTCAAACATCAGCAAGACTTCCTGAAAAACAACTCAAGCATACAGCACACTTTGCACATTCTAATAGAAAAGATTAGTTGCAGTATAAAAGGTAAATATGAATTAACTTATGTACAATTATTCCATCAGTAGTAATTTGTTGTTTGGGATCATGCGTAGTGATAAACATAAATGCTACCATCTGATGTACTCTACCAGATTTAGTTTATAGATTATGTTCATCTGTAGTCCCTTCAGTAGGTCAATATTAAAACATGTAACAGCTAATAACAAACAGTACAAAGCAAAAAACACATAGGACACATACAAAATACAAATATACACACAATATCACATCACATACAATGTAGAGTCACAGAGAATGCTGACTGTCCAAATTTAATGAGATTAAATGGTTTGGTCCATTATCTAGGATATTCTGGAGAATCGAATAGAACTTGCTGAGTGAATATGCACAAAGTCACCATGGACAAGGAGCCAAACCATTTAAAATCTTATAAACCAGGCACACATTTAAAAATAATCGAAAATTCTCAAAGCTCAGTAAATTGCACTTATCCAGTATACTACAGTGATGGAGATGCACTGGCTTTTGTCCAGAGTTTCAAGAGTTAGTTTGTATAAAGTCCCAAGATGTCTGATGTCTGTTTCTCCATCCTGCCCCCAATATCTAATACAATCAGACAAATATAATATAATAATAATAATATAACATGCATAAATATATTGGTTGCATCCAAAGAGAGACAGCATATCTAAAGATCTGTGCGTGATCGTGCGATATTTCGACGATGTTTACAGCTTTAGCAGTAGCAACATAGTAAAAGCCATCAGGTAAGTGTTATTTTAATAAACTCCTGGTGTACTTACAAACTTTCCAATACATGGATTTATGAGTAAAGACCCTATTTGTACTACTGTAGAAGTTCAATAACAATCCAGGCATTATTAGTGGGGTCATTTACCAGATACACCGGTGGTCCCGTTAGCGCCTGTACTAAGCCGTTCGGCTGATGGCTCTAACTCCACTAATTTCCAATCAAATGACAATAAACGGCTGAGATGGTGTTTAGATAGACCTCATGGTGCATATGACGCTAGGTCGAAATTACGCCGAACCATCACTTTAA
The DNA here is from genome assembly GCA_021039105.1 of Scomber colias. Lineage (NCBI taxonomy): Eukaryota > Metazoa > Chordata > Actinopteri > Scombriformes > Scombridae > Scomber > Scomber colias. The sequence goes on along the minus strand of JAJDFG010000234.1, from coordinate 6,699 downwards.
GGTTCATACAGTACTTGCCACTCTCCTCGTTCTAAAATGTTGGCTGGACATCCCTGGTGATGAGGTGAGATAAACATTGTTTTTTATTCATATATAAAGCTTTGTTACAGTTACTGCATCCCTATATTTCATCACTTTTAACCCTGAAGTCACGTGATATTGGTACTCGATCACAGAATAGGTTGTACAGAACTGAAATAAGAAAAATGTAATTCTCCTGAAATGCACCGTACACATGGAACAATCTGCAAAAATCTCAGTACTTTATTTCCTCTGTGTACTTGAGTGAAATCTGCAGAGGAAACACACTTGATAGTAAAAGTGTGTGCAGGTGTGTGAGCTTGGAGCTCAGTGTGTTCACTCCAACACGTTAACATGAGAGCTGAAAGGAAGCAAGCTACGCTGCACAGCTGTTCCACTTCTGGTCTGAACAGGACTGAAGTCCCTGCTGCTCTTTATACTGGATGTGCTGCATCACTGACTGACAGCTGATCAAGTGAGTCTCACTAAAAACTCATTTATCTCCTCTGTTCTTTCTTCTTCTCTCATCAGATGGGAGTGATCTCTGTCAGAGTGAGAGTGAACATCCAGGAGTGCTGAGAGAGGATCAGCTGGATCCTGATGATCCATCTGGAGTCTGGATCTGGATTTTGTCGTCTTCACTTAAGTCTCTTAACTGACTCCAAACTGAACAGTTATCTCTGGGTTTAGCTGAAGTCAGCACTTTACAGATTAGTTCTACATGAGCTGTTTGATGCAGAAAAGATAAAAACAGGTGTTATAAGTCAGACTGTGAGCCTGGGCTCATATTTATCAAGCGTCTCAGAATCACACTGAGAGTTAACGAGGACTAAAACAAATGAATGAAGCAGAAGAGAATTGACTGTGACTTTCAGCAGGAGAAGGATTACTGCTGGGAGAGAGTGAGACGTGGCTGTTTTACCACAGTCAGAGCAGCAGAGTAGAGGGTCCGGCCATTTCTGAGCTGCTTTTATGTTTAGATCCAAAGCTGAAAACATGCTGAACAATGTGTTAGAAAGATGGAAGCTGCAGTTCAGTCTGCGTCAACACGGAGGAGCCAGAGATCTGCACACTTCATCATTATGACTGGAAAACACTCTGAGCTCATTTCATGATGGATTTATATAATGACAATAAAAAATCATTCATTCTGGACTCAGACCTCAAATCCACTAAAATTTATCAACTTTAATCCTGTTTTTTAAGTTCATGGTTGAGTTCATGAAAAAGCTTTTATCTCCCTGCTTATTATTATATTATTGTTATCATTACTATTATTACTGTAATCATTATATTATTATCTCACTGTCTTTATTAGATCTCATTTCAATCAGCAGTTTTAGATTTTTATTATTGATCACTGATTATTGTTTTCTCAGTTTTTAGTTTTATCTGTAAATAAAATGATGAAAAATGCTTTTAATAAATTTAAAGTGACGTCGTCAAACATGTCAAAGATCTTCAGTTTACTGTCAGAGGAAAAGAAAGCAGGAAATATTATATTTATATATATTATTTCTTCATGTTTTTATTCAGACTGTAAATGTTGAACTCTTCACTGCACATCCTCCTCTTCCTCCTCTTCATTTATGATGTGAACTCTGTAAATAAATTCAATCAGATACCAAAACATCTTTTTATTCAGACTTTTTTCTTTTCAAACATCCTGAAACAAACAGCGAGGCTTCAGCTGAGACTCCGTTCAGACTCTTTCTGTCTGAAACATCAAACTAATAAATCACACCAGGAGAAAGTGACATTCATCTCAGATTATTGGTCAAAACTCTGAGCCAAAATAAAACTTCAAGAAAATAACAAGTCAGAACTATGAATAAAGAGAAACCTGGTCACAGCAGATGGAGAGTCATAATTCTATTTAAATGTCATTTCTGAGGATAAACTCAACATTTCATCAAATAAAGTTCACTTTGATTCAATTTAATCAGTTTTACACCTTAAATATACTGGATTCCTAAAGTTAGACTTGAAAGGAGAAAAAATGTCTGAATTCAGTTTATAAAGATAAAAGTTAATAAAATAAAAACAAAGCTGGACTTAAAATTAAAGTCAGGATTATTACATTAAGTCAAACTTGTGGTTTTAAATTCATAAGAAAAAAAATCTGGATTCTTTCTCTGAAAAATAAAAATAAACTTTAATTTGGAGTAAAAAAAAAATTAATTAAATAATGTTGAGATTTTTAAAAGTCTGACCATTTTCATTTTCATCATCATCATCATCTTCATCAGCATTATTTTCATTTTCATCATCATCAGCATCAGCATCATTTTAATCTTCATCATCTTCATCAGCATCATTTTCGTCTTCATCATCATCTTCATCAGCATCATTTTCATCTTCATCATCATCATCTTCATCAGTATCATCAGCATCATCTTCACCATCATCATCAGCATCATTTTCATCAGCATCATCTTCATCACCATCATCATCAGTATCATTTTCATCTTCATCAGCAACATCATCATCATCATCATCTTCATCAGCATCATCTTCACCATCATCATCAACAACATCATTTTCATCTTCATCATCATCATCTTCATCTTTGTCATCTTTATCAGCATCATCTTCATCAGCAACATTTTCACCATCTTCATCATCATCATCTTCCTCAGCATCATTTTCATCTTCATCATTTATTCTTTATTCAGATTGATGGACTGCTGGTTGTCAGAGATCAGCTGTGATTATCCGGTCTCAGCTCTGAAGGACAACCCCTCCCATCTGAGAGAGCTGGATCTGAGTCTCAACAACCTGAAGACATCTACAGGACTTTATTATTACATGTTAACATGTTAAATATGAACACAAGAGTCTTTTAACCCTTTACATACCATCACCATCATCATCTTCATCAGCATCATTTTCATCATCTTCTTCATCAGCATCATTTTCATCAGCAACATCTTCATCATCATCTTCATCAGCAACATCTTCATCATCATCATCACCATCATCATTTTCTTCTTCGTCATCATCATCACCATTGTCATCTTCATCAGCATCATTTTCATCTTCATCATCTTTATCAGCATAATTTTCATCTTCATCATCATCATCTTCATCATTTTTATCATCTTCATCTTCATCATCATAATCGTCTTCATCATCATCATCTTTATCTTCTTCATCTTCATCATCAGCAACATCTTCATCAGCATCATCTTCATCAGCACCATTTTCAATAGCAACATCTTTGTCATCTTCATCATCATCTTCATCAGCATCATCTTCGTCATCTTCACCATCTTCATCAGCAACATCTTCATCATCATCATCTTCATCAGCAACATCTTCTTCTTTATCATCATCATCTTCATTAGCATCATTTTCATCTTCATCATCTTCATCAGCATCATTTTCATCTTCATCATCTTCATCAGCATCATCTTTATCTTCTTCATCTTCATCATCAGCAACATCTTCATCAGCATCATCTTCATCAGCATCATTTTCATCAGCATCATCTTCATCAGCACCATTTTTGTCAGCAACATCCTTGTCATCTTCATCATCATCTTCATCAGCATCATCTTCGTCATCTTCACCATCTTCATCAGCAACATCTTCATCATCATCATCTTCATCAGCATCATCTTCGTCATCTTCACCATCTTCATCAGCAACATCTTCATCATCTTCATCAGCAACAACTTCTTCTTTATCATCATCATCTTCATCAGCATCATTTTCATCTTCATCATCTTCATCAGCATCATCTTCATCTTCATCATTTTCATCAGCATCATCTTCATCAGCATATTCATCATTTTCATCTTCATCTTCATCAACAACATCATCATCACCATCATTTTCATCAGCATCATCTTCATCAGCATCATTTTCATCTTCATCATCTTCATCATCATCATTTTCATTTTCATCATCTTCATCATCTTCACCAGCATATTTTTCATCATCATCTTCATTTTCATCATCTTCATCAGCATAATTTTCATCATCATCATCATCACCATCATCATTTTCATCTTCATCATCACCATCTTCATCAGCATAATTTTCATCTTCATCATCATCATCTTCATCGTGTTCATCATCTTCATCAGCATCATTTTCATCATCATCATCATCATTTTCATCATCTTCATTTTCATCATCTTCATCATCATCATTTTCATCATCTTCATCATCTTCATCATCTTCATTTTTATCACCTTCATCTTCATCATCATCTTCATCATCATCATTTTCATCATCTTCATCATCATCATTTTCATCATCTTCATCATCTTCATCTTCATCATCTTCATTTTTATCACCTTCATCTTCATCATCATCATCATATTCTTCATCTTCATCAGCATCATTTTCATCATCATTTTCATCTTCATCATCATCATTTTCATCATCTTCATCTTCATCATCTTCATTTTCATCACCTTCATCATCATCGTGTTCATCATCTTCACCTGCATCAGCATCATTTTCATCATTTTCATCTTCATCATCATCATCTTCATCATCATTTTCATCATCTTCATCTTCATCATCATCATTTTCATCATCCTCATCTTCATCATCTTCATTTTCATCATTTTCATCATCTTCATTTTCATCACCTTCATCATCATCATTTTCATTTTCTTCATTTTCATCATCTTCATCATCGTCATCGTGTTCATTATCTTCATCTTCATCAGCATCATTTTCATCTTCATCATCATCATTTTCATCATCTTCATCATCATCATCTTCATCATCATCATTTTCATCATCTTCATCTTCATCAGCATAATTTTCATCCTCATCAGCAACATCTTCATCATCATTTTCATCTTCATCACCTTCATCATCATCATCATCATATTCATCATCTTCATCATAAAATCAAACAATAAGAAGTTTAATATCACATGTTTTGTAGCAGCTGAAAAGTCAGCCTGTCTAGTTAAGTGATAATAAAGGTCATTAAATACCACAGATACAGTCTAACTGCTTTTAATAAACGTACACATACAGTCTCTCTGAACTTAGAGCTGCATTCTATCAAAAGGCCACCAGGGGGCGACCGTCTCTATACAAGTCAATGGAGAATTCACCAACTTCTCACTTGATTTCTAACCTCAGTAAACGTTTTCAAAATGTGTTTATGGTCTCAATCGCTAGTTTAAAGCCTTCTTCAATGCAGTATGATGTTCATTTGGGACATTTTGGCCTCCCTGATTTTATATGTGACGATAAAGCAGGGTATGCATTAGGGCGTGGCTACGTCCTGATTGACAGGTTGATTGACCAATGTCCTCAAGATCCAGCCCTCGTAACCATAACAACCTCCCCGCTCCGCCCATGGCTCCGCCCACGGCCCCGCCTCATGCCTATATAATTAGTAAACGTTTTCAAAATGTGTTTATGGTCTCAATCGCTAGTTTAAAGCCTTCTTCAATGCAGTATGATGTTCATTTGGGACATTTTGGCCTCTCTGATTTTATATGTGACGATAAAGCAGGGTATGCATTAGGGCGTGGCTACGTCCTGATTGCCAGGTTGATTGCCCAATGTCCTCGAGATCCAGCCCTCGTAACCATAGCAACCACCCCGCTCCGCCCATGGCCCCGCCTCATGCCCATATAATTAGAATCCGCGTTTTTATTTTTCCCAGCATGCACCTGAAATTTTCAAGATGGCGCTGCTTAGATTCGAAACTATTGGCTTCCGAGCAGCAGTCCACAAACCAATGGGTGACGTCACGGATCAGTGGCGTGCACAGACTTTTTGAAGGGCGGGGGCGAAAAGAAAAAAAAAGGGCACATACAGCACGTTCTCGCCACTGAAGAGGGCACTTTAGCGCACGTTTTTGCCACCCAAGAGCACAGTCACCCCCCCTCTCCCTCCTTGTGCACACCACTGTCACGGATGTTACGTCCATTTCGTCCATACAGTCTATGGGTGGGACATAGGAGGGAGGGGGAGAAGGGGTTGTTGCAGTTCAAGTTTTTTCAATGTGCTGTGTGAAATGCGGAACTTGGATCAAGACTGGTGTGTAGTTCGGCAGCAGCGTATTTATACAGATTATCAGGACAGTGCAACAAAACAAAAATGTGTGTTTGTCCCAACATGGCTGCTAATAAAGACCTAAAAGACTTGCTCGGTTTGATCATTAAAACATTACACCCAACAATAATGATGAGGTGACAGACAGGAAGTACAACATGTACTGCTTCGTACTGCTTGATGCTTCGTGTCTGTGATCACGTAGACTGTAACTGAATGTGGGAGCTGAGCAGGCTGCAGTGTACAAAACTGACAGATAAGAAGTGATGGTTTGTGGTTTTAAGAGCGGGGGTTTGAACAGGAGAAATATAGAGCGTGGTGAGATCAAACAGCATCTATATACGTGACTATAGAGCAGAAACTCAATGGAAACTTTTAGTTGACGTGTCAGATTGAATCATTTAAATATCTTAATCTTTCTGCAACATGCATTTCTTTCCTCTCTCGCCTCTCAGACAAGAATCAGAATGACAATAAAGTTTGAGTTTGATTTTAAATGTAAGCCCCTAACAATCAGGGTTTGATCACAGGGGAACCAGAGTTTAGTTCCTTTTAATAAAGCATGAGCTTCCCTGAAAACTTTATTTAATGAATATACACCAATGTACAATAATTTGAAAGCAACATTTTTTCCAACTACTT
>JAJDFG010000233.1:132500-427944 GCA_021039105.1 Scomber colias | reverse complement strand
AGATAAAAGTGTCTCGAAGTCCATCTGTCGAGGAAATAAATGGATTCAAGTCATAAAATAATTTGTGCCTTTTTTAGATGAAGTGCATATTTACAAAGTGAACATGAACGCAGCATTACTTTGTTAAAAAAAAAAACTGCTCCAGATTTCGTGTGAGAGATTTTCCACTTTGCTGATAATGCTGCATTCAAGTCACACTGGAATTAATGTAAATCCCAGCTTCAACATCCGAATCATAATTATAAATTGGGAAACTGATTTTTCTAAAGCTTAAAAAGATAAAAGTGTCTCAAAGTCCATCTGTCGAGGAAATAAATAAATTTTGCAGTCATACAATAATCGTGTTTTTTTAGATGAAGTCCATATTTACGACGTGACCTTGAACGCAGCATTACTCCGGTCCAGGTTGCAGGCAGCATTCGTCTGTCGTCTATTATGACGTCATAAAATGTCAAACTTGTAACGACCATTGAGTGTGAAGCTCGTGTGTAATTATAAACCACTTTAATAAAAAAAAATATTATAATTAAATCTCACAAGAAGGAATAAGCTGTCCACCTCTTACTCTTCTCTCCTCCTCTTCCTCTGCACTCCTTCTCCTCCTCTTCATCATCATGTGTTGTAAATGTATTTCTACAATAAATTTTCTTTTTCATACAAAAAAAAGACCAGACTCGAGTTGTGTTTATTTGCCATTCCTTCCTTCTTTCCTTTCTCCCTCCCACCTTTCCTCTCTTCCTTCCTCCCCCCATTCTTTCCTTTCTCCCTCCCTTTCTCCTTCCCTTTTTTCCTTCCTCCCTCCCTTCTTTCCTTTCCTCACTCCCTTCCTTCCCTCTTCCTTCTTTTTTCCTCTCTATCTCCCTCCCTCTCTTCCTTCTTTCCTTTCCTCCCTCCCTCCTTCCTTTTTTCCTCTCTATCTCCCTCCCTCTTCCTTCCCTCCCTCCGCTCCTTCTTTTTTCCTCTCTATCTCCCTCCCTCTCTTCCTTCTTTCCTTTCCTCCCTCCCTCCTTCCTTCCTTTTTTCCTCTCTATCTCCCTCCCTCTGCTCCTTCTTTTTTCCTCTCTATCTCCCTCCCTCTCTTCCTTCTTTCCTTTCCTCCCTCCCTCCTTCCTTTTTTCCTCTCTATCTCCCTCCCTCTTCCTTCCCTCCCTCCGCTCCTTCTTTTTTCCTCTCTATCTCCCTCCCTCTCTTCCTTCTTTCCTTTCCTCCCTACCCTCCTTCCTTTTTTCCTCTCCATCTCCCTCCCTCCCGCTTCCTTCTTTCCTCTCCTCCGTCTCCCTCCCTTCTTTCCTTTCCTCCTCCCTCCTCTTTCCTTCCATCCTTTCCTCTCTTCCCTCTGTCCCTTCCTTCTTTCCCTCCCTTTCCTTCCTTCCTTCCTTCTTTTCTTTCTCCCTCCCCTCCCTCTTTCCTTCCGTCCCTTCCTTCCTCCCTCCCTCCTTCCTCCCTCCCTCCCTTCTTCATACAAAAAAAAGACCAGACTCCAGTTGTGTGTTTGCCATCGTTGTTGATTTTTCTTTTTTTAATTATGAAGAGTAAATAAAAAAAGCAAGAAAAAAAAATCAAATTTAAGGCTCAACAGTCTCTCTCTCTTTCTCTCTCTCTCTGTTAATGTTTCATCTCCTTTCAGATTTAAACTAAAGGACAGCAGAGCAGAGCTGTATATAATCAGAGTTGGATCAAACTGAGCAGAGCTGTATATAATCAGAGTTAAATCAAAGTAACAGTTAACATTGTTTCACAGTGATGGAGGAGGATAAAAACTGACCTAACTTATTAAAAGTACAGCTCTATTCATCCTGAGTGGGAGCAGAGAGTCCGCCGCCTTTGGTATAGAAATATTTTAAAGATTAAAGAAAAGAAAAAGAAAGACGAGAGAGAAAAATCTGATTTCTATAAAGGCTGAGGAGAGTTTTAATCCAGACTCATGTCCTCGTCGTCGTCCTTCTTGTCTTTGGAGTCTCCTTTACTGCCCTGCATGGCTTTAGCAAACGCCTCCACATCTGGCAAAGAGATAAAAATAAACATATAGAGAAGATCAGTGATAAGAAAACAGCAATAAACTAAAATAATTACTGTATTAAAACAATAAGCTGTCTTTATTTACTCTGTTAGGTCCATCGGAGGAAGTGGTGGAAAGATATATTGTCAATATCGTCGTGGTCGGACTCAATGAAAGCTACTTGGCTCACATCGTTATCTATTATTATTATTATTATTATTATTATTATTATTATTATTATTATTATTATTATTATTATAATTATTATTATATTCCTGCTTCTTATTATTAAATTATTATTAGTAGTAGTATTATTCCTCCTGTCCTGCCTGCTATCATAGAGCTGTTTCTACTTTCTTTAAAAAGGACCTTCGACTGTTTGGTGTTAAAAAGCAGATGTGGAGAGATTAAATTTTGTTGTTGTTCTTAAATTTTACCTGTTTTGACATTTAACAGCTTGTAAAAACAACCTAAATGTCTTTCATTTTGAAATGTTTGTCCATTGAGGCTGTTCTGGGTCAAATTATCTCCGTATCTATTGTCATGTGTTTTAGTGAAATGAATAGTTAACAGTATTTAACCCTTACATATGATTTGGGGTCAATTTTTTTTTTTTTTTTAAGTTACATTTTAAAGAGGGGGGAATGACACGCAGGATAGGACCCGCTCGGTGCAGGATTCGAACCGGGGTTGCCTGCAGCGAGGACTATAGCCAGGTGTCTACCCACTGAGCTAAACACTGCCACTTGGGGTCAAATTTAACCCATTTTTACATTTGACAGCTGTAAAATCACCCCAAATGTTCTTTTACCCTGGAATTTGATGACTTAAAATGATCCAAAGTCACCCAAAATGCACATAAATGAAAATATTTTAACCTTAAATAATGTCAAGGGTCTAATTTAACCCTTTTATTTCTTTTTATAGCTTTAAAAAACACCCTAAAAGGTTCTTTTATTTTGAAATTTGATGACCTAAAGTGGCCTAAAATCCACAAAAATCAAAATATTTTAAATGTCTTTGTAATGTCTCTAAAGAGAGTCAAAAACTACCAGAAAGAGACATTTCCATCATTATGTCTATGTTATATTTTCATGTCTGAGGTAAAATAGGACATGATATTGTGTGATAGGAGATGTTTAGTGGTGTAAAAGCTATAATATACACTCTCTCTGCTCTCTGACACATGAATCAAGGTTTAATCACATTTATTGATCAGTCAGATGCTTTCTGAACACATCTGAGCTTCAACATTTAGTATAGACACTTTTTATGAGGAGAACAAACTGCGAGGAGAGGAATATGATCAGTGTGTAAAGGGTTAAGGGACTTGGATGAATCTTGGTCTAAATTTAGTTCCTGCCCCCTAAAATAAAAAGTACCTGCTCCTGAGAGTGGCACAGGAAGTCTTTTAAATCTAATATAAGTATAATTTAATTCATCTTCAAGGTTCTTCGGATGTAAAGTAAACACACAAACAGTGATACAAGACGTTCAGTTCCTGAGTCTGTCTGGTCGATAAAGGCCATTTAAACAATACTCTGTGTGTGTGTGTGTGTGTGTGTGTGTGTGTGTGTGTGTGTGTGAGTGTGTGTGTGTGTGTGTGTGTGTGTGAGAGTGTGTGTGTGTGTGTGTGTCATACCTCCTTTGTTGGCAGCGTCCACGGCTTCTGCTGGCAGACCGAACTGATTCATGAGAGGGCCGAGCTGCCCGGAGGCCAAGGCGCTGCTGAACATGCTCATCGACTGAAGGAGAGGAAGAGAGAGAGTCATAGTTACTGGAACCGAAGAAGCTCCGACACACACACACATACACACACACACACACACACAGAAACAGAAACAGAAACACACACACACACACACACACACACACACACACAGACACAGACACAGACACAGACACAGACACGGAGAGACAGAGACAGACACACACACACACACACACACACACACACACACAGAGACAGACACACACACACACACACACACACACACACACAGAGAGAGACAGAAACACACACACACACACACTGTGGGACTTTGTCATAATAAGATGACATCATGATGACATCATGATGGAGATTTATTAGAATTGGACCAAAGGAAAGTTTAACTCTTAAAAAGCTTAAAATTGAGTCTTTAACGTTGTTCACAAAATGTGAGTTGTAACATTAATTTGAATTTTTATTTTTACAGTCCACTTGCTGCTGTAATAATGCAAACTTCCCTTATTGTGGGACGAATAAAGGAATATCTCATTTTATCTCACTTTTGATCACTTTTTTGCATTTTTTTTTAAGAAAGCAATATATCAATAAATTTGTTTAGTCAAATGTTTTAGGATAAACACTGAACGTTATTCCTCTATTCTCTATTAAACATTATTTCCTCCACATCTCTTCAGTCAGACTATTAAGTCTAAATGTGTTTAAATGAAGCTTCTTTAGAGCTCAACAAAATAAAGCTCCGATCTCACTTTCCTATTATATATGCTTTCACTATTATTGTTCTATTCTTTTTCTTAAGCTCCTATCTCACTCTATTATGTATTTTTTTTACTATTATTGTTCTTCATACTTATTATTATTGTTCTTATTGCTGCTCTTCTATTTTTACTGTCCACTTGCTGCTGGAATAATGCAAATTTCCCTTATTGTGAGACTAATAAAGGAATATCTCATTTTATCTCACCGTTGATCACTTTATTGTAGTTTTTAAGAAAGAAATATATCAATAAATTTGTTTTAGGATAAACACTAAAAGTTATTCCTCTATTACACATTATTTCCTCCACATCTCTTCAGTCAGACTTCAGTCAGACATTCATATCAAATCATTTCAAGTGTTTATTTGAAGCTCAGCACATAAAACTAAAATTAATCTGTTTCTTCGTACCTGCTGGAACTGAGGAGAGCTCAGCGTGTTTTGGATTTCCTCGGCGCTCTGAGGTAAACTCTCTCCGCTGGGGAGGAAAGGAAGGAGCCTCTGCTGAACCTCGGCGTTGGACAGGATGGGAGCCATCATTTCCGGAGTGCAGACACTCGCCAGATCCACTAAAGAAGGAGGAGAAGGAGGAAGTCCAGTTAATATTCTGTCTCACACTTTTCAGTCATCTCTCGGACCCTCTTCCTCTTCCTCTTCCTCTCACCAGCTGATCCCTGAGCGGCCGCCGGGACGTTCATGGTGGCGAGGATGCTCTGCAGGTCGCTGAGCTGGATGGGCTGATGGGAGGAAGGACTTCCAACAGAGGCGGGGACCAGCGGAGTCTGAGCCGCAGCTGCAAACATAGGAGGACATAGAGGTGTCAAACTCATCTTCATTGACCAATCTGACAGGTTGCCGTGTAATGTGATGTCACATTATTGCGGCAGCGCTTGAACCGAGCCATCTCCCTAAAGATTAAGAATATGGTTTGGTCCTCTGTCCATGGACTGATGTTTACGTCCTCCGTTGCCTCCAGTGATATCACCTAGCAACAACAACTGGAATAAGCACGGGTCTCGTGTCTTATAGAGTGACGTAGCGTAGAGACGTAGAGAGACGTCACAGACAGTCAAATCCGATATGAGTGTTTGGAGATGTTCAGACTCAGACACATCTGTCCCAATGAGATCTGAAACTTCCTCCCAAAGGTGGTTTATATCTGGTTTGCTAAAATTGGATTTCATGTGATTTATGACTGTTCAGACTTCATAAGAGCATCTGGTTCCAATCTAGATGGGCTAAAAATCTGATTTTGTCTTGCAGTGTGAACGCAGCCTTACATCTCTCCTAAACTGCACAAAACATTCGTAAATCTTGGAAATGTATGAACGGTAGAAGAGAGAAGAGAACTTGCTTCCAAAAATAAAAATGATACATATGTAAAACGATTAGATTCTGACCATGAATGTCCATCTAATAAGTTGTAATGAGGCGGCTGTGATGTACCTGGTGTGGAGGGAGTAACAGTAGTGGGAGACACAGCAGAGGCAGCAGGAGTCACGGGAGTAGTCGGAGCCTGAGAGGAGCTCAGTCTCGGAGCTGCGCCTGATGAAGGAGTAGCTGCTGCAGACTGGCTACGAGAGCTGAGGAAAGGAAGGAAGGAAGGAAGGAGACGAGAGATAAAAGCAAGAGGAGAGTGTTTATTTCATTTGTGGATGATGAGGAGCTGAAGTGAAGTGATACAGAAGTAGGGATAACTTTCATTACTTTACTCAACAGTGTCAGTTAATCTTATTCAGTAAGGGAGAGAGGAAAGGAAAGAAAGACGGAAGGAAGCTAGGAGGGAGGGAGGAAAGAAGGAAGGAGGCAGGGAGAAAGGGGAAGAGGAAGGGAGGAAAGAAGGACAGAGGAAAGAAGGAAGGGAGGAAGGTAGGGGGAGGAAAGAAAGAGAGGAGGGAGGGAGGGAAGAAGGAAGGAAGCTAGGAGGGAGGGAGGGAGGAAAGAAGGACAGAGGAGAGAAGGAAGGGAGGAAGGTAGGGGGAGGAAAGAAAGAGAGGAGGGAGGGAGGGAAGAAGGAAGGAAGCTAGGAGGGAGGGAGGGAGGAAAGAAGGACAGAGGAGAGAAGGAAGGGAGGAAGGTAGGGGGAGGAAAGAAAGAGAGAAGGAGGGAGGGAAGAAGGAAGGAAAGGAGGGAGAAAGGGAAAGAGGAAGGGACGAAGGTAGCGGGAGGAAAGAAAGCGAGAAGGAGGGAGGGAGGGAAGAAGGGAGGGAGGAAAGAAGGACAGAGGAAAGAAGGAAGGGAGGAAGGTAGGGGGAGGAAAGAAAGAGAGAAGGAGGGAGGGAGGGGGGAAGAAAGGAAAGGAGGAAGGGAGGTAGGAAAGAAGGACAGAGGAGAGAAGGAAGGGAGGAAGGTAGGGGGAGGAAAGAGAGAAAGAGGGAGGGAGGGAAGAAGGAAGGAAGCTAGGAGGGAGGGAGGAAAGAAGGAAGGAGGGAGTGAGAAAGGGAAAGAGGAAGGGGCGAAGGTAGGGGGAGGAAAGAAAGAGAGAAGGAGGGAGGGAGGAAAGAGGAAGGGATGAAAGAAGGACAGAGGAAAGAAGGAAGGGAAGAAGGTAGGGGGAGGAAAGAAAGAGAGAAGGAGGGAGGGAGGCAAGAAGGAAGGAAGCTAGGAGGGAGGGAGGGAGGAAAGAAGGACAGAGGAGAGAAGGAAGGGAGGAAGGTAGGGGGAGGAAAGAAAGAGAGAAGGAGGGAGGGAGGGAAGAAGGAAGGAAGGAAGGAAGGGAAGAAAGGACAGACGGAAGGAAGGGAGGAAAGAAGGAACTTTAGTTTTCAGTCTGACCTGGATGAGGAGCTGCTGGTAGCTGGTCCTCCACTCCCCAGCAGGTTGGCAAGTCCTGGTCCTGCTAGAGCTCCCAGACCTCCTTAGACAAAACACAACCACATTAACAAAAAAAGAAAAGAAAAAAGAAAAGAAAAGAAAAAAGGCACCGAATTAATATCTGCTGCATAAAAACACTTAATCAAGCTGTGAGATTATAATGAAATAATATATCCCTCCCTCCTTCCTTCTTTCCTTCCTCCCTCCCTCCTTCCTTCCTTCCTTCCTTCCTCCTTCTTTCTTTCCTCCCCTACCCCCCCTCCTTCTCTCTTTCTTTCCTTCCTTTCCTCCCTCCTTCCTTCCTTCCTCCCTCCCTTCCTCCCTTCTTCCTTCTTCTCTCTTTCCTCCCCTACCTTCCCTCCCTCCTTCCTTCCTTCTTCTCTTCCCTCCTTCCTTCCTTCTTCTCTCTTTCCTCCCCTACCTTCCTCCCTCCTTCTTCTCTCTTTCCTCCCCTACCTTCCTCCCTCCTTCCTTCTTTCCTTCCCTCCTTCCTCCCCCCCTCCTTCTCTCTTTCTTTCCTTCCCTCCTTCCTTCTCTCTTTCTTTCCTCCCCCTACCTTTCCTTCCTATTTCTACCTCCCTCCCTTCCTTTATCAAGGATATAAAGGCTGGGTTTTTTTTGTGTTTCTTATTGTTCTGCTTGGTTCACAAAATACAGATAAAACTAACAGCTTGTAGTTTTATTTGTGGTGTATGTTAGGGCTGAACGATATATCGTTATCGTATCTATATCGAGATATGAACATTCAAGACATTAATAACGGAAAAGCAACGATATAAACGATATATTTCCGCCGCGCTCGCCCTGCTTGTACAGCTCGAGCAGTCTCCATAAACATTACTTTTAACGTTGCCCTTGAACGCACCACTACGGCCAGCCAACCACAAAGCTTATTTCATGCTTGCTGTTGATCGACAGCTGAAGCCAACCAATGACAAACATAGGAGGGTTGGAGTGAGGGAGACGTAGACTGAGACGCACACAGCCACACACACAGGACATTCACAGCGGGGAAATCGAAACGGAAGAAAAGAGACATGAGTGCGGAAGGTAATGCGGCCGGTGGCAGTACAGAATCTAATTTTGTGCCAAAACATAAATCATCCTCCATTATTTGGAGGTATTTTGGATTTAGAAAGGATGATGTTGACCAGAGCGAGGTGTTGTGCAAGTCGTGCTTGGCGAAAATTGCGACGAAGCAAGGGAACACAACCAACTTGTTTCACCACTTGTTTTTATTTTTCTGAAAAATGCCTGGTTTTCACCGAACCCGTAGTCATATCGTATCGATAGAGATATCTGGCATGAATATCGAGATATGAAATTTTGTCCATATCGTTCAGCCCTAGTGTATGTGTCTGTCAATAAATCCATAAAAAAAGAGAAAAAGAGAAATCAGCAACAAAAAACATCTGAGGAATTCAATTTGTCTTCTCTCCTGAAGCTGAACGATGATTCAGACTACTGTGGTATATCTAATAAAGTTATATGGATGAAAGTAAAGTGAAATAACTCAAAAGAGACTGATGGTATAATTCTACTTCTTAGTGGTTAACATCTAATTTAATTCTAATAAACACATAATCTTCTATATCTACTTGACTTCACAAGCTGTCTCCGCTAATAATGAACTGTGGATGTGACTAAAGGAGGTAATAAACTCCAAGTCAGTGTGAGAGGATTAGTAAACATTAAAAGAAAGATGCTGCTCACCTAGTCCTCCGAGTCCGGTCGGTCCGATGAGCTGCATCAGCTGGTTGTGGCTCATGTTTCCCAGCAGGTTTTGGAGGCCTCCTTCTCCTCCGAGGGCAGAGAGCTCGTGGCCGCTGCCGCTTCCGCTTCCTGGAGCTCCGGGAATGGGAGGGTTGTTCAAGTACTCGTTCACCTTACGGCAGTGTTCCTCGTCTTTGTCCGTCTTTGGCTCCTGATGGGAATGAGGTGCAGAATAAAAAAAATGGATGAAATCACAGATGAATATTTCACAGATGACAGAAACAGGCCTGAATACATCCAGTCAAGTCAGTTTATTTATAGAAAACATTTTTAAAACACCACAGAGAGATTACAGAGAGATTAAAATTTGATTTATGGTTACAATCAAACAAAACCACAAGATCATATATAATTACTTATTCCTGTGTTGTGACTCACGACAAAGAAAAACACTATATATCTAAACTAATTGTGCTTTTTCTCTTTAGTTTCTACAAACAACATTTCACATAAAAATGATACACATTATAAAAAATGTGTTTAGACAACTGCTTTGACTTGTTAAAATTAATTTAGTGAGAAGAAAAGTAAACTTAACAAGGTTTTAAATCAATTTAAAAGCCAACAGGAGGACACAACATTCTTTGTTTGACTAAAATAAGACCAAGGAGAAAATGACTGGTGAGCTAAATATTAAATATGTCGCTCTCTTCTCTCCATCCGCCTGCACACTAAGGCTGCTCAATTAATCGAAATTTGATCGTGATTGCGATTTAAGGGGCCAAACGATCTCAAAACTTATAAAATCGAGGGGAAACGATTTTTAATAATAATGATAGCGCTCAATAAGAAAGGTTTTATTTTGAAAAGCTTAGACAGGAAGTCGCCGCAGAAGCTTAAACACACAGTGAAATGTTTTAACTGTAAATAAAAGTGCAGAGTTTCCAGCCTGCGTCAGACGATGCTGAGTTTACTGACTAATTATTAAAAACCAGGATGTGATGTGCGTGAACTATCGCCATGGTAACTCGCTCAGCTCTAATATCTCTCTAGCACGTTTTCTGCTGTGTGTTGCGTTAAGCGGCAGATAAAAGGCTGCTGCTGGGAGAGAAAATTAATTAAACCGAATGAACAAGAAATGCAGCATGTTTCTAAAGTTTTTAAAAAATCGTTTAAGAATCGTGAATTCAATTTTGACCCAAATAATCGTGATTATGATTTTTTTCATCTTCGAGCAGCCCTACCTCACACAAATGGGCACAGATAATCTCTAATTACCCCCCCCCCCCTTTAAAAAGATGAAGGGGCTTCTTCCTCTCACCTGCATCCAGAAGAACAGTCTCTTGGATCCGGCCTTGAACTTCAACACATAGACCCGTCCCGTGGTGCACTGGCTCACTCTCTTGAATTCACAGTCATCAGGGAAGATGATCAAGTCCTGGAACAAGAAGAAAAAAAAAAGGCAAATATAAATATGACATTCAGTGAGGATAGAAGAAGAAGGACAGATGATGTGTTTGGACAGTGGCTGCTATGAGTGACACAACAAATCATCATCAAACTATCACCAACAGGGGAAAAACACAAGGCAGCGACATCACTGCAGCTCGGTCACCTTGCTCTTTCTGAAGCTAAATTTAACTGAATGTGTCAGCGTTAGTTTCACTGTATGAACAATTACAGAATTAAAAAAAAGGGAAAATGTGAAGAAACCAAATGTCAAAGTCTTCACAGATAATGTCCAGGTACGACCGAGCTGCTCCTTCTAGTATATTGATCTGCTGACTAAGAGATTTTACAGATATGTATTTTTTATTTTTTTCTGTAAAGCACTTTGAGCTACATCCCCTGTATGAACAGTTCTGTATTCATTAAGTTTATTATTATTATTATTATTATCATTATTAAAGCTGATTCTGATAATAAAGCACCAGCAGGATCACATTTAAATAACAGGATAATTTAAAGCCCCCTCCCTGAGCTACTACCTTACCGTGGTGGAGGGGTTTGCGTGTCCCAATGACCCCAGGAGCTCAGTTGTCGGGGGCTTTATGCCCCTGGTAGGGTCTCCCATGGCAAACAGGTCCGGGGGGAGGGGCCAGACAAAAGGTAGCTCAGAAAACCCCAATGACGAGTACGACAGATGGTTTTTCGTGTCCCTTGCCCGGACGCGGGTCACCGGGGCCCCCCCCTGGAGCCAGGCCTGGGGGTGGGGCTCGGAGGCGAGCGCTTGGTGGCCGGGCCTTCCCCCATGGGGCCCGGCCGGGCATAGCCCGAAAAAGGGACATGGGACCCCGCTCTCACAGACCCACCACCAGTGAGAGGGGCCAAAGGGGTCGGGTGTGTAGTGAGCTGGGCAGCGGCCGAAGGCGGGGGCCTTGGCGGTCCGATCCTCGGCTGCAGAAGCTAGCTCTAGGGACGTGGAACGTCACCTCTCTGGTGGGGAAGGAGCCTGAGCTGGTGCGCGAGGTTGAGAAGTTCCGGCTAGATATAGTTGGCCTCACCTCGACGCACAGCAAGGGCTCTGGAACCAGTCTCCTCGAGAGGGGTTGGACTCTCGTCCACTCTGGAGTTGCCACTGGTGTCAGGCGCCGGGCAGGGGTGGCAATACTTATTGCCCCCCGGCTTGGTGCCTGTATGTTGGAGTTTACCCCGGTAGACGAGAGGGTGGTCTCCCTCCGCCTTCGGGTGGGGGGACGGATCCTGACTGTTGTTTGTGCCTATGGTCCAAACAGCAGTTCAGAGTATCCAGCCTTTTTGGACTCCTTGGAGGGGGTGCTGGAAAACACTCCCCCTGGGGATTCCCTCGTTCTGCTGGGGGACTTCAACGCCCATGTTGGTAGCGACAGTGAGACCTGGAAGAGTGTGATTGGGAGGAACGGCCCCCCTGATCTGAACCCGAGCGGTGTTCTGTTATTGGACTTCTGTGCTCGTCACGGATTGTCCATAACGAACACCATGTTCAAGCATAAGGGTGTCCATATGTGCACTTGGCACCAGGACACCCTAGGCCGCAGTTCAATGATTGACTTTGTAGTCGTGTCGTCGGACTTGCGGCCGCATGTCTTGGACACTCGGGTGAAGAGAGGGGCGGAGCTGTCAACTGATCACCACCTGGTGATGAGTTGGCTCCGATGGTGGGGGAGGATGCCGGGCAGACCTGGCAGGCCCAAACGCATTGTGAGGGTCTGCTGGGAACGTCTGGCAGAGTCTCCTGTCAGAGAGAGTTTCAACTCACACCTCCGGGAGAGCTTCGACCATGTACCGGGGGAGGCGGGGGACATTGAGTCCGAGTGGGCCATGTTCCGTGCCTCCATTGTTAAGGCGGCTGACCGGAGCTGTGGCCGCAAGGTGGTCGGTGCCTGTCGGGGCGGCAATCCCCGAACCCGCTGGTGGACACCGGCGGTGAGGGATGCCGTCAAGCTGAAGAAGGAGTCCTATAGGGCCTTTTTGGCCTGTAGGACTCCGGAGGCAGCAGACAGGTACCGGCAGGCCAAGCGGAACGCAGCTAGGGCGGTCGCTGAGGCAAAAACCCGGACATGGGAGGAGTTCGGTGAGGCCATGGAAAAAGACTTCCAGACGGCTTCGAAGAGATTCTGGACCACCATCCGACGTCTCAGGAGGGGGAAGCAGTGCATCGTCAACACTGTGTACGGTGGGGACGGTGTGCTGCTGACCTCGACTCGGGACGTTGTGGATCGGTGGAAGGAATACTTCGAAGACCTCCTCAATCCCACCAACACGCCTTCTGGTAAGGAAGCAGGGCCTGGGGGCTTGGGTGTGGGTTCTCCTATCTCTGGGGTGGAGGTCGCCGAGGTGGTTAAAAAGCTCCTCGGTGGCAGGGCCCCGGGGGTGGATGAGATCCGCCCCGAGTTTCTCAAGGCCCTGGATGCTGTGGGGCTGTCATGGTTGACACGACTCTGCAGCATCGCGTGGACATCGGGGGCAGTGCCTCTGGATTGGCAGACTGGGGTGGTGGTCCCTCTTTTTAAGAAGGGGGACCGGAGGGTGTGTTCCAACTATAGGGGGATCACACTCCTCAGCCTCCCTGGTAAGGTCTATTCGGGGGTGCTGGAGAGGAGGGTCCGTCGGGTAGTTGAACCTCGGATTCAGGAGGAGCAGTGTGGTTTTCGTCCGGGCCGTGGAACAGTGGACCAGCTCTACACCCTCTGCAGGATCTTCGAGGGTGCATGGGAGTTTGCCCAACCAGTCCACATGTGTTTTGTGGACTTGGAGAAGGCATTCGACCGTGTCCCTCGGGGGATCCTGTGGGGGGTTCTCCGGGAGTATGGGGTATCGGACTCCCTGATAAGGGCCGTCCGTTCCCTGTATGACCGGTGTCAGAGTCTGGTCCGCATTTCCGGCAATAAGTCGGACTTGTTTCCGGTGAGGGTTGGACTCCGCCAGGGCTGCCCTTTGTCACCGATCCTGTTCATAATCTTTATGGACAGGATTTCTAGGCGCAGCCAGGGTGTAGAGGGGGTCCGGTTTGGTGACCTCAGGATTGGGTCACTGCTTTTTGCAGATGATGTGGTCCTGTTGGCTCCATCAGACCATGACCTCCAACTCTCACTGGATCGGTTCGCAGCCGAGTGTGAAGCGGCCGGGATGAGAATCAGCACCTCCAAATCCGAGGCCATGGTCCTCAACCGGAAAAGGGTGGAGTGCACTCTTCGGGTCGGGGATGGGATTCTGCCTCAAGTGGAGGAGTTCAAGTACCTCGGGGTCTTGTTCACGAGTGAGGGAAGGATGGAACGGGAGATCGACAGGCGGATCGGTGCGGCGTCTGCAGTAATGCGGACTCTGCACAGATCCGTCGTGGTAAAGAGAGAGCTGAGCCGAAAGGCGAAGCTCTCGATTTACCAGTCGATCTTCGTTCCTACCCTCACCTATGGTCATGAGCTTTGGGTAGTGACCGAAAGAACAAGATCGCGGGTACAAGCGGCCGAAATGAGCTTCCTCCGGAGGGTGGCTGGGCTCTCCCTTAGAGATAGGGTGAGAAGCTCAGTTATCCGGAGGGAGCTCGGAGTAGACCCGCTGCTCCTCCACGTCGAGAGGAGCCAGATGAGGTGGTTCGGGCATCTAGTCAGGATGCCTCCCGGACGCCTCCCTGGTGAGGTGTTCAGGGCACGTCCCACCGGTAGGAGACCCCGGGGAAGACCCAGGACACGCTGGAGAGACTATGTCTCTCGGCTGGCCTGGGAACGCCTCGGGGTCCCCCTGGAAGAGCTGGACGAAGTGGCTGGGGAGAGGGAAGTCTGGGCTTCCCTGCTTAGGCTGCTGCCCCCGCGACCCGACCCCGGATAAAGCGGAAGAAGATGGATGGATGGATGGATAATTTAAAGCCATGCCGGTCTTTGAATTTACCAATCTGCCAATCTTTCTCACTATTTTATCTTTTCTGGAGGTGAGACCAGCAGCTGTAATGTAAATGTAATATATTGTAAAAATGTATTGGAGTCTCAACAATGATTTTAAAAGCTGGAGGGGGTTGTAGGAATTTCTCTAACCTACACAAGTTAATGTAAACGGTGGCGTAAGCTTGAAATGAACTAATTCATAAGATGACAAGAGTCAAAAGATGAGAGGTATTAACAGCTGTCCCTCACTCAAAAGCCAGGCAGCAAAAAGGTAAATGCATAATTAACAACCAGCAAGATTTAATTAACAATGTTTTAATTAAATCATAGAGACAAGGTTCTGAGTTACTCACATCATCGACGTTCCCGGAGGTCCTGTCCTTCCAGCAGAAGTGAATGAGGGAGTCGTCGGACTGCTGGATGTACACTGTGCCCTTGCGTTTGTCAGGTGTCACCACGTTCCCCTTCAGACTCATTTTACCGGCACGAAACTCGACCAGGTATTTACTGGAGCTTCCCCTGGAGCCGCTCACCAGGCTGGGAAACAGAGCACCCGACGACATCTTTAGATCTTCTTTGTTAACTGGCCCCGAAAACTAAAAAGGAGAAGAGAAAGAAAGTCAGGTTTACAACATGATAGATTCATATTATTGTGGCAGGTTATTATAATCACTCATTACATTAAGGTATAATATGTGGGGAGTTAAAATGAAACCTGGTACACAACTGAACCAATTTTTTAAACACAACCATCATCTGTTTCTCTCATCAAAAAGAGGACAGATTTCTTGGTAATAGAAATAGGCTCACCACATTTCCAAAATCACCACATTTACCAAATCAAATGTGGATATTTGGTGGTTTTCATTGTCTCCTATAAGGATACACTAATTGATTAATTTTGGGCATTATTCACAATATTAGCATTTTATGAACCAAAATATTAATAAAGAAAATAATCTGAACATTAGTTACAGTCCTGGGCTGACACACACATGTCATACACAATGAAAAATTCAGTCCAAAGTCCCAAAATATTACATTTTCTATCATATATATATATATATATATATATATATATATATATATATATATATATATAATACAGTAAAAGCAGTACTGACTCATAGAAACCATCAAATATTTGACGTGTGTGCTTGGAAACGATTACATTTAGTTTAATATTAATAATCATGTTTGATAAAAGTTTGATTGACTTAAAATTAAACATATTAACTTAATTTTCAGGTAACAAACACATAGCATGTTGTCCTGTAGGTTAACTAAGAAACATAACAGTATGAAATTGTATTTATATATACTTTTTTAGAGAGCTTTAACCTTCCGTGTCCAGCTGTTTGTGAGTATAAAAATGAGAGTGGAGCAGGTTGTGTGAGTTTAAAGGACTTTTCAAAGCTAAAAAAAGTAGCATGCCGGTTGCCAATGCTACCGATGCTACCGATGCTACCAATGACACCAATGATAACATTAGCTAACAATGCTAACATTAGCCCATGACATGGCTAAAAACAGTCACGGGTTATAACCAGCGAAAAAGTCTTTAAAACTTAAAAAATAATAACAACAACAACCATTTATATACACGAGTCGCTTTTTACCAACTTAACACAGAAATATAAGTTTTAAAAAATACCTTAAAAGTTGTTTTTTTAGAAGAATTTCCCCTCTAATAACTTTTTTCTCTCTCTCTCTCTCTCTTCTCGCGTCGCTTTGCTACTGAAACGTCCGTTGTTGACTTCCGTTCATGTGATGTTCGTGACCGCGCTGCTCGTCACAGTTAGAAGAAGAAGTAGGAGGAGGGCTTGCGCGCTCCCGCTCCAACCCCCCAGCTTCAGAGTGGCCGTTAGCTCGGTGTATAGCTCCACTATAGCTTTTATATATACCTGCTGTTTTTAGTGATTTAAGGAGATATAAAGGAGAAAATAAATCAACCTGGGATGCGAGTATTATAAAGAAGAAAAACGCGCTTCAACTTGAGAAAAAAGAAGAGACAGAGACGCGGCACTTGCACCGGCGGAGATACATTAAGAAAGGTAAGAGATGCACTGAGTTGAGTTAGCCCGGTGTTACAGTTTAAATGGTGGCCGTGTTATCTGGTGACTTTCTCACATTACAAGATTAATTTAACTTACATAAATGGTTAGCATAATTTAGATATAACACACAGATGAGTATATATTTTAAAAAGGGATTAAATTACAATTAAAGGTTTTTAGGGAAACGTCAACGTGAAAGTCAACAGTTAACACGGTCACCAGTTATACTGTAACACCACCCGGCTGTCCTTGGATTAGTTAGCGAGCTAAGTGCTAGCTGTTTATTGAAAACCAGGCTATGGCTGTGTGGACGAGGGCTAAACCAACATGGATGCTGTGTGTTACTGTGTGTGTCTGTGTCTGTGTGTGGCTGTGAGTGTGTGTGCGCGTGCAAGCTGTGTCGCTGTGTGTGTGTGTGTGTGTGTGTGCGTGTGCAAGCTGTGTCTCCCTCTCTCTCTCTCTGACTGTCTGTCTTTCTCTCTCTCTCTCTCTCTCTGTGTGTGTGTGTGTGTGTGTGTGTGTGTGTGTGTGTGTGTGTGTGTCTGGAGATTATCCAGCTTTAACTACGGTTTGATTCCCGAGCAGACCGGCATTTTCTAGTTCAGTTTGACAGTCACAAACCGAGAAGACACATATATATAAATACACACACACACACACACACACACACACACACACACACACACACACACACACACACACGCGCTTGATTCAGATGCACCAGCGGCGTTATATTATTGATTATTATGGTTGCAGCCCTCACAGTTAAAACACACAGTGAGAAGACACACACCATGGGGGATAAATCCGGATTTGCAGTCTTGAAGCCAAGTGAGGCACCAGTGTGTGTGTGTGTGTGTGTCTGTGTGTGTGTGTGTGTGTTTTATCATGTCTGAGCTGACGTCTTTCTCAGGAAAAATGGGAAAAGCAGGTGCAAACTTCCCAACTTCATGACTTATAAGTTAGTAGTATTGTCTTATTAGCAAGTGACTACTATGACTGTAATGATTACAGGATTTCAGACGCATAAGAAACTCAACCTGAACATAGATGATCAAAGTTTTGTGCCAGATCAGCATTTCCCACCTTGAATATTATGAGATAATACATTTTAAAAAGGGGTTAAGTTAGTAGTTTTGTCTTGTTCTGCAGTGGACTGACATTATTACAGGATTTCAGACACATATAAACACACACACACACACACACACACACACACACACACACACACAGATGCTTGATTCAAATGCACCAGCAGCAGCGTTATAGTATTGATTATTATGGTTGCTTTTTTAAACACACAGTGAGAAGACACACACACCACGAGGGATAAATACGGATTTGCAGTCTTGTTGTAGCCAAGTGAGGCACCAGTGTGTGTGTGTGTGTGTGTGTGTGTGTGTGTGTGTTTTTATAATGTCAGAGCTGACGTCTAGGAGAGGCAGGTGCAAACTTCCCAACTTCATGATTTATAAGTTAGTAGTTTAGTCTTGTTTGCAGGGTTGGGAAGGTTACACATTACTAGTTACCCTTATCTATAATGTAATAAGTAATGCATCTATTTCAATGACTTCATCAAAGTAATGTAACTTATTACATTTAATTATTTTTCCAGTTTTCTATCTAATGTTTTCAGCCCATCAAATATCTAAAGTTCAGCTGTTTTTAATGGATACTGACATGATTTATAAAGGAGATCATTTCTTTTAAAGCAAGATTTATCTCTCATTTGAGTCTGTTTCTTCACAGCTCATTAATCACCATGTGGGGAAATAAAAACCCCCTCCCATATATTCATCTGAGTTTCTTACAGTATGTGTGTGTGTGTGTGTGTGTGTGTGTGTGTGTGTGTGTGAAATCCTGTACTAAGTTCAGTCCTGTTAGTCACTGCATCAGTAACACAGTCTAGTAGCCGATCGATGGGAATCATTGATCAGTCTGACACCAAGTCACCATGCTCAGTAATTAGATAAAGAATCACAGCGGTACTTTAAACTCTGAGAATAAAGACCAAAAAATAAGGATTTATGCGAGTAATGTGGAATATATCCAGGGTTGGGAATGATACTTTGGGATTGTAATAGGTTACAGATTACTACTAGTTGACCTTATCTATAATGTAATAAGTAATGTATTTCACTGACTTCATCATAGTAATGTAACTTATTACATTTGATTACTTTTCTAATTTCTAAGTTTTGTTTCCAGCTGTTAGGGTAAATGTTCCCATTAAGCACCAAAATCTAAGTTCAGCTGTAATATCAAAGTGTTTTTGATCAAATGCCTCGATATCGATACTGGGGAAATATTATAGGGAGGGCAATCAGTGCTTTCACAACATATTTATTTATTAATCATCATTAATGTGGATGTAATGACAAAGTGCATAAAGGCAGATAATAAAACAGTCTATTGAACTCAGAAAATTAAAGCATTAAGCATTAAAAGCCAATACTTGCATATATTCAAAATCCAAGACCATATCTATTAAATATCACAATATCGTTATAATATTGATTTATTGCCCCTGCCCTAACTGACATGATTTGAAAATGTGTTTATTAGTTCATGTATAGATTTTGGAATATAAAATAAAGATATTTGATGTAAAAGTCTGGCATGAGCTTAATTGGTACTGTGACACAGTTTAAGCTCCATGTTTATTACGGTTATTATTTATTGGTTTATTTGCACATATGTTTGTTTGTATGTTTGTATTTTTCTATTGTTAGTTTGACTCTGAGTGAATCTGAAATAGACTTGAGGAGAGCTGCTTGTCTTTTTCTGTCTCCTCATGTGATGTGTATGTGGAGTGGCAGGTGGTGTGTGTGTGTGTGTGTGTGTGTGTGTGTGTGTGTGTGTGTGTGTGTGTGTGTGTGTGTGTGTGTGTGTGTGTAACCTGATCTCAATGAATGAGGGAACCGCACACTCTCAATCAAAAATGGACTTTTTTCGCTTTTCTCTTTCCTTCCTTCCTTCTTTCCTCCCTCCCTCCCTCCCTCCCTCCTCTCTTTCTTTCCTCCCCCCTACCTTCTTTCCTCTGTTCTTCTTTCCTTCCTTCCTCTTTTCTTTCCTCCCACCCTCCCTCCTTCCTTCTTTCCTCCCTCCCTCCTACCTTCCTTCTTTCCTTCTTTCCTTATTTCCTCCGTCCTTCCTTCCTTTCCTTTCCTCCTTTCCCTCCTTTCTCTACTTCTATCCTTCCTCCCTCCTTCCTTCTTTTCCTCCCTTCCTTCCTCCTTTCCTTCCTTCCTCCTCCCTTCATCCCACCTTTCCTCCCTTCTTTCCTCCCTTCTTTCCCTTCCTTGACTCGAGGACAACAGGAGGGTTAATAAAGTGTGTGTGTGTGTGTGTGGGTGTGCGTGTGCGTGCGTGTGTGGGAGTACATGCATGTTTTATAGCAGACGTTAGGATGAATTATGAGAATAGCAGTTTTTGGCTCCTTAGCTCCTTTGGGTGTGCACCATCAACCACAACCACCACAGTCTCTTTTTAATCAAATCACAGTCAGCTGTTCAGTCATGGAGGTCTGGTTTTCTTTCTTTCACCTTTTCACTCCCAGTAGTGATTCCCAGAAGCAGCTGCAGTGATTCAATGATTACTAACTATTAGATTAGTCTCCAAGTATTTTAAATAATTGATTCATTGTTTTGAGTCAGTGTAAAAAAAGGAAAGACACATTTTCTGATTCTAGCTTCTCAAATTTGATTATTTTCTGGTTTCTTTTTAATCTTATTTGACTATAAATTGATTATCTTTGGGTTGTGGAAGCTATTTCTAGGCTTTGGGAAACAGTGATGAACATGTTCCACCATTTTTTTGATGTTTTATTAATCACATAACTAATAGATTAATCGAGAAATTAATTGATAGATTAATTAATAATGAAATAATTGTTAATTGTGACCATAATTCTGACTATAGACCATCAAAGTTTTTGCCATAATCTCCTGTCAGGTCAGCATTTTCCTTACAGGCCACCTTAAATATGAGATAATACATTTAAAGGGGTTAACTTTAATATAATATATTTAATTAAACTTTATTTATTAGGACAAATAAATGCAGGAGTTAAAGTTATTACAGCAGAGGTGTCAAACTCATTTTCATTCAAGGGCCACATTCAGCCCAATTTGATCTGATGTGGGCCGGATCATTAAAAAGATGGAAGGAAGGAAGGAAGGACAGAAGGAAGGAAAGACAGGCAAAAGGAAGGAGGGAAAAAGGAAAGAGAGATGGAAGGAAAGAAGGACAGAAGGAAGGAAGAAAGGGAGGAAGGACAGAAGAAAGAAAGGGAGGAAGGACAGATTGAAGGAAGGAAGAAAGGGAGGAAAGACAGAAGGAAGAAAGGGAGGAAAGACAGAAGGAAGAAAGGGAGGAAAGACAGAAGGGAGGAAAGACAGAAGGAAGAAAGGGAGGAAAGACAGAAGGAAGGAAGGAAGAAAGGGAGGAAGGACAGATGGAAGGAAGGAAAAGAAGACTGAAAGAAAGGGAAGAAAGACAGGCCAATGGGCAAAAGAGAAGAAAAGAAGGAAGGAAGTAGGAAAAGAAGACAGGACGGAAATATCGAAGGAAGGAAGTAAGGAAGGACAGATGGAAGAAAAGAAGGAAAAGAAGACAGGAACGAAAGATGGAAGGAAAGATGGAAGGAAGAAAGGAAGGAAGTAGGAAAAGAAGACAGGACGGAAACATGGAAGGAAATAGGGAAAGATGGAAAGAAGGAAGGATGGAAGGAAGTAGGAAAAGAAGACAGGAATGAAAGATAGAAGGAAATAAGGAAAGATGGATGGAAGGAAGGAAGGAAGTAGGAAAAGAAGACAGCACGGAAACATGGAAGGAAGGAAGAAAAGATGGAAAGAAGGAAGGAAGGAAGTAGGAAAAGAAGACAGGAACGAAAGATGGAAGGAAGGAAGGAAGGAAGTAGGAAAAGAAGACAGGACGGAAACATGGAAGGAAGGAAGAAAAGATGGAAAGAAGGAAGGAAGGAAGTAGGAAAAGAAGACAGGAACGAAAGATGGAAGGAAATAAGGAAAGATGGAAGGAAGGAAGGAAGGAAGTAGGAAAAGAAGACAGGAACGAAAGATGGAAGGAAATAAGGAAATAAGGAAGGATGGAAGGAAGGAAGTAGGAAAAGAAGACAGGACGAAAACATGGAAGGAAGGAAGGAAGGAAGGAATGAAATAAAGACAGGAAATAAGGAAAATAAGACAGGAAGGAGAGTGGGCCAGATTGGACCCCTTGGCGGGCCGGTTCTGGCCCACGGGCCGCATGTTTGACACCCCTGTATTACAGTATTAATACAGTGTTAACTATTAGTATGTGACTAAAGGTGGATTTGGCTTTTATTATAATTAAAGTAAAAAGTAGAATAAAAAAATTACAATTACAAATCAATTAGTCTTGTTTTAGACACCGTGACCAACGCTCTGACTACAGCTTTTCTTCTTCTTCTTCTTCTTCTTCTTCTTCTTCTTCTTCTTTAAAAACGTACACATTAACCTCATTTTTACACTCTCATAATTCATTTGCTCACATTCCTGAAATAGTTTCCGCTGCTGAAAACGACACGTGTGACTAATCCGTTCACGCTCTGATCAGCACACGGTATCAGCTGCAGGACTTCTTAAAGTACATGTATGTTAAATAAAGCTGATTTTAGTTATATCTCTATTAAAACTATATATATATATATATATATATATATATATAGGCAGCATTTTATGTGTTTGATCCTTTTTTTTCTTAATTCATGTTTAATATATATATATATATATATATAAGAAATCACTTATAACGGCAAAATATTGTTAGAGTGACACATTTTTGGTCCTTGTTTTAGGACTACGATATATTTAAAGTCCGTGTAAAGTAAGAATAAATATGTGTTCTGAGTTCAACATAGTAAAGTGTGTTGTTAACCACCCTGCCAAATTTGAATGATTAAAAAAAATCGCCAAATATATGAAATTAGGCTTCAAAGTTGTGTAAAAATCAGCCTCTTTCTCTGCTCCCAAACGCTGAAGCCCCGCCCCCTACCAAGTGTCACCTGTCAATCAAAGTCACCACCTCTACCAGAAACATGGACGCTACGTTTGATAGCTTTCTGCTGCTAGCTCGGCGGCTAACTCAGCGGCTAACTCAGCTGCTAACTCAGCGGGTAACTTGGCTGCTAGCTCGGCAGCTAACTGGCTAACTGGCCAACTGTAGACTGTAGTAGTAGTAGTAGTGTGCGCTGAAAATCCAAATACATACATACAATACATACCCAGTGAAGTTTACTTATCATAAAATACACTTATGTTATTAAAAAAATTGTTCATTCTTAAACTGTAAAGATGTTTATTAATGTACATGCATACAAATAATACAGATTACATACATATAAGCAACATGAGATGTGTTTAATAACCACATTTTGAAGGATCACTGCAAAATCAAAAGTGTTTTAATGTCTTTATTCAGTTTATATACAAGATTATAAGCAAATATATTGATATCTGATTAGTTTTATTCCCTATTATCAGTATTGGTATTGACATCTGCCCCAAATATCCAGCATCAGCAGGCTCTACTATAATATATAATATAATATATAATATAATATAATATAAACTATAATATATAATATAATATATATATCTACTATATAATATAAACTCATGTGCACCAATATTAAAAAGCTAGAGAGCAGTACAGTTAATTTCCTTCTTCTGGACTAGTTATCATCTATTCTTGCATTATGTTAAAAATTCATAAAGTGTTTTAAATTATTCATAAATTGCATCAACTTCACGGAGCGTCCCTTTTATTTCTTCTTGGTAACTCACTTCCTGTTTAAACGTTTTCTAACATCAGAATCAGAATCAGAGCAGCTTCATGTCCAGGAAATCATATTATTAGTGTGAGTCAGCTGGTCCGAGAGAGAGGGAGACCAGTCCCTCCTTCCTTCCTTCCTTCCTTCCTTCCTTCCTTCCTCCCTCCTTTCCTTCCTTCTTCGCTTCTTCCTTCCTTCCTCCCTCCCTCCCTCCCTCCTACCTTCCTTCTTTCCTTATTTCCTCCGTCCTTCCTTCCTTTCCTTTCCTCCTTTCCTTCTTGTCTCCTTTCTCTACTTCCTCTCTTTCTGTCCTCCCCCTACCTTCTTTCCTCTGTTCTTCTTTCCTTCCTTCCTCTTTTCTTTCCTCCCTTCCTCCCTCCTTTCCTTCCTTCCACCCTCCCTCCTTTCCTTCCTTCTTTCCTCCCTCCTTTCTCTCCTTCCTTCCTCCCTTCCTCCTTCCTTCTTTCCTCCCTTCCTCCCTCCTTTCTCTCCTTCCTTCCTCCCTCCTTTCCTCCATCCCTTCCTCCCTCCTTTCTCTTCTTCCTTCCTTGACTCGAGGACAACAGGAGGGTTAATAAAGTGTGTGTGTGTGTGTGTGTGTGTGTGTGTGTGTGTGGGGAGCGGCGGGTAGCTTTTTAGGGGAAACCAATGATGTCATCACCAGTATGAAGCTTGTGGTCATCAGTGAGTCATTTAAAGAGGCGGTCAGATTAAATCAGGTTATACGCAGATAACGGAGCAGCAGCAGTAGTAGGTCAGACGGGGGGATTATCACTGCTGCTGCTACGCTGGAGAGACACCGAGAGGCAAATGTGCTTCAATTCACGGGTAAGAAATGAGTTTAAAGAGCCATGAAAGAATAGACAGATGCATTATTAATATTATATTTCATTAGCAGCTGTAGATAATGGAGATAATCTATTTTTATACTTTATTTATTGTGCTTATTCTTGACTTTATTTTGATAAGCTGCAGTGCTGTGGGCCAGTTTCCTGTCAGAGTGTCAGAGCGTTGCCGTGCCAACCCCTCGAAAACCTAAAATTACCCCCCCCCACCACCACCCTCCCCCCGCGGCTGGGACTTTGGCTCAGTGGTATTCGGTCACCGTGTTCATATTTAGGTTTGTGAGAAACCGAGCTTCACAAAACGACCTGATTTATGATTTATGATTTATGATTGATTGATTCTCACTTTTTAACCCAATTAATAAGCTCAGACCAGCTTAGACTGCTTTATTATAGTATAGAGTCTATTAATTTAGTAGTTAATCAACAGGAAATGAATCCCCAGCTAATTTGATAATTAATAAATCATTTTAAAGAGGGAACAAAGTCAAAATTTTTCAATTAAATATGCATTTCTCCTGGTTTCTTTAGTCTTCTGTGATGATAAACTGAATATTGTTGAGTTGTGGACTGTTTGAGATTTAAAAAAAGACATTTAAAGATGCTTCCTTAAGCTTTGTGGAAGATTTTTCACATTTTTCTGACATTTTACAACTAATTGATTAATCTAGAAAGCAATAAACAGATTATTAAATGATGAAAATAAATAATTCTTAGACTTTTTTGGTGTTTTGGGGGCTTTTTAAAGCCATTAAAACAGACAGTATAGAGATGAGAGGAAACAAGGGTCAGTGTCTTAACCCCCTAAACCAGAGGAGTCAAACTCATTTTCATTAAAGGGCCACATACAGACCAATTTGATCTGATGTGGGCCAGATCATTAAAAAGATGGAAGGAAGGAAGAAAGGAAGGAAATAAGAAGGGAAGGAAGGAAAGACAGGTAAAAGGAAGGAGGGAAGAAAGGTAGGAAAGACAGATGGAAGGAAGAAAGGGAGGAAGGATAGATGGAAGGAAGGACAGAAGGAAGGAAGGGAGGAAGGATAGATGGAAGGAAGTACAGAAGGAAGAAAGGGAGGAAGGACAGAAGGAAGGAAGGGAGGAAGGATAGATGGAAGGAAGGACAGAAGGAAGAAAGGGAGGAAAGACAGATGGAAGGAGAGAAGGAAGGAAGAAAGGGAGGAAGGATAGATGGAAGGAAGTACAGAAGGAAGAAAGGGAGGAAGGACAGAAGGAAGGGAGGGAGGAAGGATAGATGGAAGGAAGGACAGAAGGAAGAAAGGGAGGAAAGACAGATGGAAGGAGAGAAGGAAGGAAGAAAGGGAGGAAGGACAGAAGGAAGAAAGGGAGGAAAGACAGATGGAAGGAAGGACAGAAGGAAGAAAGGGAGGAAGGACAGAAGGAAGGAAGGGAGGAAGGATAGATGGAAGGAAGTACAGAAGGAAGAAAGGGAGGAAGGACAGAAGGAAGGGAGGGAGGAAAGACAGATGGAAGGAGAGAAGGAAGGAAGAAAGGGAGGAAGGACAGAAGGAAGAAAGGGAGGAAAGACAGATGGAAGGAAGAAAGGAATGAAGGAACGAAGAAAGGAAAAAAAGGAAAGTAGGAAGGACAGATGAAAGGAAGGAAGGAACAAAGAAAGGATAAAGGACTGTAGGAAGGAAAAAAACACAGGAAGGAAAGTGGGCCGGATTGGACCCCTCGATGGGCCGGATCTGGCCCACGGGCCGCATGTTTGACACCCCTGCCCTAAACTCAGAATGGGGGCGTTTATAGTTTTGGGGTTTTTTTAAAGCTGAATTTATTAGAGAGGAAAATAAAGTGACAGTAGTTTTAAAAGAAAGAGAGCTATCCTAAAGTAAACTGCTACGGTCTGAGTCATAGTTAGTTTAACAGTGAGTCATCAGCTGTGGAAATCTACCTGCAGACTGTAGTGTGTTACTGTATTACAGGTGTGTTTCCTCTCTAATAATAACACACACACACACACATACACACACACACACACACACACACACACACATCACCTGCAGACTGTAGCGCAGAGGTGTCAAACTCATTTTCATTCAAGGGCCACATACAGAACAATCTGATCTGATTAGGGCCGGATCATTAAAAAGATGGAGGGAAAGAAGGAAGGAAGGAAGGAAATAAGAAGGGAAGGAAAGAAGGAAAGACAGGCAAAAGGAAGGAGGGAATAAAGGTAGGAAAGACAGACAGGGAAGGAAGGAAAGAAGGAAGGAAGGAAGGACAGATGGAAGGAAGGAAGGAAAGAGGGAATTGAGGGAGGAAGGAAGAACTGAAGGAAGAAAGGGAGTAAGGACAGATGGAAGGAATAAAGGATAAAAGGAAGGGAGTAAGGACAGATGGAAGGAATAAAGGATAAAAGGAAGGGAGTAAGGACAGATGGAAGGATAAAAGGGAGGGAGTAAGGACAGATGGAAGGAAGGAAGGATAAAAGGAAGGGAGTAAGGACAGATGGAAGGAATAAAGGATAGGAGGGAATAAAGGTAGGAAAGACAGACAGGGAAGGAAGGAAAGAAGGAAGGAAGGAAGGAAGGACAGATGGAAGGAAGGAAGGAAAGAGGGAATTGAGGGAGGAAGGAAGAACTGAAGGAAGAAAGGGAGTAAGGACAGATGGAAGGAATAAAGGATAAAAGGAAGGGAGTAAGGACAGATGGAAGGAATAAAGGATAAAAGGAAGGGAGTAAGGACAGATGGAAGGAATAAAGGATAAAAGGAAGGGAGTAAGGACAGATGGAAGGAAGGAAGGATAAAAGGAAGGGAGTAAGGACAGATGGAAGGAATAAAGGATAAAAGGATAAAAGGAAGGGAGGAAGGACAGAAGGAAGGAAGGAACACAGGAAGGAAAGTGGGCCGGATCAAACCCCTCTGCGGGCCGGTTCTGGCCCGCGGGCCGCATGTTTGACACCCCTGCTGTAGTGTGTTACTGTATTACAGGTGTGTTTCCTCTCTAATAACACACACACACACACACACACACACACACACACACATCACCTGCAGGAGAAACACAGTGAGTGAGATGTTGGCCGCTGATAGCCGAGGGTCATGTGACCGATCATCACATGAGCGTGACCGTAAAGGTGTGTTCACACCAAGAGCGTTGGACGCGATTTTGCGTCGAGATTACATGTAAAGTCAATGCAAACACGCGATTGACTGCTTTGCGGCGCGATTCAGCGTCACACGCGACGCGATGGACGCGATGCTGCGAAAATCGCGTCAACGCTCGAGTTGAAAATATTGAACTTTTGCAGCGACATCGCGTGACGCCATTCCGCAGCAGCCTATCAGCGTTGAAATTCTCCTGACGTCGCTGACGTCACTGACGTCGCCGCCCTGGATCACTCTTCTGCAAGATGGAGGACAAACTGATAGTTGCCGTGACAGCTCACCCCGTGCTTTACGACACGTCCTGTCTCCTTTACCGGGATCGGTACAAAAAGGAGCAGGCGTGGATTAAAGTAAGCGAGGTGGCTGGATTACCTGGTAAGTTTTGTAAATATGTATTTGTTGCGTGTTTGCAGCTATTGGTTAGCATTAGCATAGCCCCAGTTAGCGTAGCTGGCTTTCCCGTCATAAAGTTACTGGTTTACTAGATTCAACAGTTAATTTACGTGTGTTCTTGTCAGTTGATGTGTGTCGCAGGAGATGGAAGAGCCTCAGGGACACATATATGAGGGAGAGGAGGAAGGGGACAGAGTCTAGGAGTGGGGCAGCAGCAGGGACAGCGAAGAAGTGGAAGTACTTTGCGGTCCTGTCTTTCCTCGACCCCTTTGTAGCCCCCCGTGAAACAAGCGGGAACATGGGGGCAGGGGTCGAGGAAGATGGGCCGTGGAGTACAGTGTAGGTCCATGGAGGACGAGGGAGAGACAGCAGGCCCATCAGGGATTACCATCGGAGGTTTGTTGATGAATGAACACACACACAGAAACGACATGGAAACTAGTTTTTGTATAAAATGATAACTGACTTGTATTGATGTGTCAGTACAGATGTTTTTTTCACAGCCTGCACAAAAAAATGTCAAAATAACTAATCTGTACTCTCACCTATACCAAACCTACAAGTTAAAATGTGAAGAATGAAGGGCACTAAAACACCATTTGCTTTAAAGTGTTGTGGAGGATAGATATTGCTATGGCTAGAACAGTATGATGTATTAAATGACTGCATCTGTAAAATGCTTTATGTGCTGTAATTGTTAGAATAACCTAGTCAATTAATATACTGTATGAACAAAAAAAACTAAGACATGTTTGTCACTACTACAGCCCAAGCAGATTCTGACATTGAGCCAGAGTCTGCTGGTGCTCCCCCTGATGATGGTCCAGCTGTCTCTCCCACTGCTGTCTCTGCTGCTTCCCCTGCTGCTTCAGTGCCAAGAGGTATGTACAAGACATATTTAAGATAGTTTAATAGATAATTAATTTAAGATATTTAAACAAATATTAATTTGGATATTGAGTTACTTCTAACTATTGCATTTTTTGGACGGTAGTAGTTTCATAAACTGTTTTTTCTATTTCATACAGCGATGAAGAGGGCCAGGAAGAGAGCCAGGGAGGAGGAAAACTCCGCCGACTCCACCAACAGACGGGCGGAGTTGGAGGCTCTCGTCCTGGACACCCTGAACGGCCTGAAGCAGCGAGCTCCACCTGCTCCCCAGCCTCCCCCCTCAGAGGATGAACTATTCCTCAAAAGCCTGGTTCCTTCCCTGGAGAGGTTGTCACCCCAAAGGAAGTCATATGTAAAATTTCAAATACATAAACTTATTTATGAAGCCAGCACTGTTGTGCTCAATTTGGAACCTGCCGAGTAGCTGTTTAGCAATGGGGCAGCAATCACTGCAGGGAACGTATCAGACTTTTGAGGAATCATTCATTTTGTTCATGTGTCCCTGTGGCTCTTCCATACATTATTTATTTTTTTATTGTTGTTTTTGTATGTATGTGTATATATATATATAGATATATATTTTTTATGACAATTTTCAGAAATAAAATATAAAAATCTCAGCTGTCTTTCGTCTACTCTTACCTACAGTGAACATTCTCACCAGACTTCAGATATTTGTTGCACACCCACATTGTGTACTGTAAACTTTGATTCAAGCTGTGCAGAGGTTATTCACATAAACTAAACAACTTATTTTAACCTCTTAAAACACACTGTTCCATCTACGGGACGGGTCAGAGGTTGGGAGGTAGCCACAGCATTATGTGGGACACTGACTAATCATTTACAGGACAAAACAATACCAGAATAATATCAGATGGCACCATTGATATGATAGTTAGCATATTTATCATGTCATGCACATTTTATGTTTATTGTATTGTTGCAGACATGCCAAATTAAAGCTTTATTAAAGGCAGTCCCAGATAGCAGACACCACATCAGCCACGACCATGGACACAGTGGAGACCCCAACACGGAAGCTGTTGGCGATGGTCCTGTAGGAGTCATCAATGGCCAGGTATCTGCATCATAGAAAACATTAAATTAAGCTGAGTTGTAGTGCATGCAGTGATACTTTATTTAGATCAGAAAATACACAAATACATAGGCCTACAGTATGCATCAAATCCATTCTCAAGACTCAAAATACAAAACAACCACAAAGACACAAATAAATGATCACATATGATATGTCATATGTGAAAGTGCTCAAGCAGTCAATGCATGTAATGTCTTTCTTGTAAAGCACTTTGAGCTGCATTTCATGTATGAAAAGTGCTATACAAATAAAGAAAAAACGGCAACAACGAGGCTCACTGCTGAAGTTATGCCCGGTGTTTCGGTTTAAACTGGTGACCGTGTTAACTGGTGACTTTCTCACATTACATTACGTTACGAGAAGTCAATGAGTTATCTGAACAAAAGCAAACTTACATAAATGATTAGTTATTACACATATTATTGTGTATTTTTAAAGGATTAAACTACAATCAATGGCTTTTTTAAGAGAGTTATGAGAACGTCACCTATTAAACACGGTAACCAGTTAAACCGAAACACCAGCTGTGAAGCAACACTTCTCAGCAAAGCAGCAGCAGCTAAATCTCCCTGTCAGTGAATATTTATTGATTTTAACACAACAATACACAGCTTACTCACCGGAGACAGATGGACAGGGCAGCGGTGGGTAGCAAATGTTGTTATCTCGAGTCGAGATAGAGATCCGCCGCTGATCTCGACCGTTGAAGAGAAAAGAAAGCAATGTTGTTGTGCCGTGAGAATGGGCGGAGTCGCGATGGCGCGATGTCGCGAATGTACACAAAATGGTCACGCTTCAAAACTTGAGCGACAGCGCGACAGATTTTCATTTGTCGCGCGACAAAATCGCGTCCAACGCTCTTGGTGTGAACACGGCTTAACAGCAACAACCTCTTCTAGCAGCTCAAACGGCGGTCGGCGGACCAGCTTACAGACTCATTACTGACACCTACTGGACTAAAACTGGAACTGCAGCTTGGACCAAAAACCCCAAAACAGATCAATAGTGTGTGTTCTTCCTGTTACTCTTCATTTATTAATAAGAAGATTTCCATGATGACTGATGTCTTTCTCCCCACATGATTATTACCTCCCTCCCTCCTTACTCCTTTCCTTACAACCATCCTTCCTTCCTTGCTTCCTTCCTCCCTTACTCCTTTCCTTCCAACCATCCTTCCTTGCTTCCTTCCTCCCTCCTTACTCCTTTCCTTACAACCATCCTTCCTTGCTTCCTTCCTCCCTCACTCCTTACTCCTTTCCTTCCGCCCATCCTTCCTTGCTTCCTTCCTCCCTCCCTCCTTACTCCTTTCCTTCCGCCCATCCTTCCTTCCTTCCTTCCTCCCTCCCTCCTTACTCCTTTCCATCCTTCCTTCCTTCCTTCCTTCCTTCCTCCCTCCTTACTCCTTTCCATCCTTCCTTCCTTCCTTCCTTCCTCCCTCCCTCCTTACTCCTTTCCTTCCTTCCTTCCTTCCTTCCTTCCTCCCTCCCTCCTTACTTCTTTCCTTCTTCCTTCCTTCCTTTTTTTCATTCCCCCTACCTCCTTTCTTTCCTTCTTCCTTCCTCCCTCCCTCCTTTCCTTCCTTCTTTCTTTCTTCCTTCCTTCCTTCTTCCTTTCCTCCTTTCCTTTCTTCTTCCTCCCTCCCTCCTTACTCCTTTCCTTCCATCCTTCCTTCCTTGCTTCCTTCCTCCCTCCCTCCTTACTCCTTTCCTTCCGCCCATCCTTCCTTCCCTCCTCCCTCCTTACTCCTTTCCTTCCATTTTTTCTTGCTTCCTTCCTTCCTCCCTCCCTCTTTTCCTCACTTCCTTCCTTGCTTCCTTGCTTCCTTCCTTCCTCCTTCCCTCCTTGCTTCCTTCCTTCCTCCTTTCCTCACTTCCTTCCATCCTTCCTTGCTTCCTTCCTCCCTCCCTCCTTGCTTCCTTCCTCCATCCCTCCTTTCCTCCCTCCCTCCCTCCCATCCTCCCTTCCTCCCTTCCTCCTACCTCCCTCTCCTCCCTCCCTCTCTCCCTCCCTCCTCACTCCTTCCTTCCTCCCTTCCTCCCTCCTCCCTCCCTCCTCCCTCCTTCCTCCTCCCTCCCTCCCTCCTTACTCCTCCCTCCCTCCTCCCCCCCTTCCCTCCCTCCCTCCCTCCAAGCTTCCTTCCCCCCTCCCTCCCTCCTT
This sequence comes from Scomber colias, assembly GCA_021039105.1. Classification (NCBI taxonomy): domain Eukaryota; kingdom Metazoa; phylum Chordata; class Actinopteri; order Scombriformes; family Scombridae; genus Scomber; species Scomber colias. Next base: position 396,184 of record JAJDFG010000233.1, on the reverse strand, counting down.
CCATCCTCCCGCCTCCCCCCTTCCTCCCTCCCTCCCTCCCTCCTTACTCCTTCCTCCCTCCCTCCTCCCTCCCTCCTCTCTCCCTCCCTTGCTTCCTCCCTCCCATTCTCCCTCCCTCCTCCCTCCCTCCCTCCCTCCCTCCTTACTCCTTTCCTTCCCTCCTTTCCTCCCTCACTCCCTACTCCTCTCCTTCCATCCTTCTTGCTTCCATCCTTCCTCCTCCCTCCCTCACTTCCTTCCATCCTCCCTCCCTCCCTCCCTCCCTCTCTTCCTCCCCCCTCCTCCCTCCCTCCTCCCTCCCTCCCTCCTCTCCTCCCATTCTTCCTCCCTCCCTCCCTCCCTTCTCCCATCCTTCCTTGCTCCCTCCCTCCCTCCTTACTCCCTTCCTTCCTCCCTCCCTCCCTTCCTCCCTCCCTCCCTCCTTACTCCTCCTTCCTCCCCCCCTCCCTCCCTCCTTCCTCCCTCCCTTCCTCCCTCCTCCCTCCTCTCTCCCTCACTCCCTCCTTCCCTCCCTCCTCCCTCCTTAATCCTTTCCTTCCTTCCCTCCTCCCTTGCTTCCTTCCTCCCTCCCTCCCTCCCTCCCTCCTCCTCCCTCCTTCCTCCCTCCCTCCTTACTCCTTCCTACCTCCCTCCCTCCTTCCTTCCTCCCTCCCTCCTCCCTCCCTTCCTTCCATCCTTCCTTGCTTCCTACCTTGCTTCCTCCCTCCCTCCCTCCCTCCCTCCCTTCCTCCCTCCTTACTCCTTCTCCCTCCCTCCTCCCTTCCTTCCTCCCTCCCTCACTCCCTCCCTCCCTTCCTCCCTCCCTCCCTCCCTCCCTCCTCTCCTTCCATCCTTCCTTGCTTCCTTCCTCCCTCCCTCCCTCCCTCCCTCCTCTCCTTCCATCCTTCCTTCCTCCCTCCTCCCTCCCTTCCTCCCTCCTCCCTCCCTTCCTTCCTCCCTCCCTCGCTCCCTCCCTCCCTCCTCCCTCCCCCCTTCCTTCCTTCCTCCCTCCCTCCCTTCCTTCCTCCCTCCCTCCCTCCCTCCTCCCTCCATCCTTCCCTCCCTCCCTCCCTCCTTCCTCCTCCCTCCCTGCTGCAGGGTGGAGCTAACAGCAACAACCTCTTCTAGCAGCTCAAACGGCGGTCGGCGGACCAGCTTACAGACTCATTACTGACACCTACTGGACTAAAACTGGAACTGCAGCTTGGACCAAAAACCCCAAAACAGATCAATAGTGTGTGTTCTTCCTGTTACTCTTCATTTATTAATAAGAAGATTTCCATGATGACTGATGTCTTTCTCCCCACATGATTATTTCCTCCCTCCCTCCTTACTCCTTTCCTTCCAACCATCCTTCCTTGCTTCCTCCCCTCCCTCCCTCCTTACTCCTTTCCTTCCTTCCATCCTTCTTGCTTCCTTCCTTCCTTCCTCCCTCCCTCCCTCCTTACTCCTTTCCTTCCTTCCATCCTTCTTGCTTCCTTCCTTCCTTCCTTCCTCCCTCCCTCCTTACTCCTTTCCTTCCACCCATCCTTCCTTGCTTCCTTCCTTCCTTCCTCCCTCCCTCCTCCTTACTCCTTTCCTTCCACCCATCCTTCCTTGCTTCCTTCCTTCCTTCCTTCCTCCCTCCCTCCTTACTCCTTTCCTTCCAACCATCCTTCCTTCCTTCCTCCCTCACTCCTTCCTCCTTTCCTTCCAACCATCCTTCCTTGCTTCCTTCCTCCCTTCCTCCTTTCCTTCCTTACATCCTTCCTTGCTTCCTTCCTCCCTTACTCCTTTCCTTCATTACATCCTTCCTTGCTTCCTGCCTCCCTTACTCCTTTCCATCCTTCCTTGCTTCCTTCCTCCCTCTCTCCTTAGTCCTTTCCTTCCTTCCATCCTTCATTGCTTCCTTCCTCCCTCCCTCCCTACTCCTTCCTTCCTCCCTCCCTCCTTACTCCTTTCCTTCCTTCCATCCTTCCTTGCTTCCTTCCTCTCTTCCTCCTTCCTCCTTTCCTCCCTCCTTCCTCCTTTCCTCCCTCACTCCCTACTCCTTTCCTTCCATTGTTCCTTGCTTCCTCCCTCCCTCCCTCCTTACTCCTTTCCTATCTTCCATCCTTCCTTGCTTCCTTACTCCCTCCCTCCTTACTCCTTACTCCTTTCCTTCCTTACACCCTTCCTTGTTTCTTTCCTACCTTACTCCGTTCCTTTCATCCATCCTCCCTCCCTCCTTACTCCTTTCCTTCCTTCCTTCCTTGCTTCCTTCCTACCTCCCTCCCTCCTTACTCCTTTCCTTCCGCCCATCCTTCCTTGCTTCCTTCCTCCCTCCCTCCTTACTCCTTTCCTTCCAACCATCCTTCCTTGCTTCCTTCCTCCCTCCCTCCTTACTCCTTTCCTTCCTCACATCCTCCCTTGCTTCCTTCCTTCCTCCTTACTCCTTTCCTTCCAACCTTCCTTCCTTGCTTCCTTCCTCCCTCCCTCCTTACTCCTTTCCTTCCTTCCATCCTTCCTTGCTTCCTCCTCCCTCCCTCTTTACTCCTTTCCTTCCTTCCATCCTTTCTTGCTTCCTTCCTCCCTCCCTCCTTTCGTCACTTCCTTCCATCCTTCGTTTGCTTCCTTCCTTCCTTCCTTCCCCCCTCCTTCCCTCCTTTCCTCACTTCCTTCCATCCTTGCTTGCTTCCTTCCTCCCTCCCTCCTTACTCCTCTCCTTCCATCCTTCTTGCTTCCTTCCTTCCATCCTCCCTCCCTCCTTTCATTCCTTCCTTACATCTTTCCTTGCTTCCTTCCTTCCTCCCTCCCTCCTTACTCCTTTCCTTCGTTAAATCCTTCCTTGCTTCCTTCCTCTCTTACTCCTTTCTTTCCTTCCATCCTTCCTTGCTTTTTCCCTCCTTACTCCTTTCCTTCCATCCTTCCTTCCTTCCTCCCTCTCTCCTTAGTCTTTTCCTTCCTTCCTTCCTTCCTTCCTCCCTCCCTACTTACTCCTTTCCTTCCTCACATCCTTCTTGCTTCCTCCCTCCCTCCCTCCTTACTCCTTTCCTTCCTCACATCCTTCCTTGCTTCCTTCCTCCTTCCCTCTTTACTCCTTTCCTTCCAACCATCCTTCCTTGCTTCCTCCCTCCCTCCCTTCTTACTCCATCCTTCCTCCCTCCCTCCTTCCTCCTCTTCCTTCCTTGCTTCCTTCCTCTCTTACTCCTTTCTTTCCTTCCATCCTTCCTTGCTTTTTCCCTCCTTACTCCTTTCCTTCCATCCTTCCTTCCTACCTCCCTCTCTCCTTAGTCTTTTCCTTCCTTACATCCTTCCTTGCTTCCTTCCTCCTTTCCTTCTTTCCATCCTTTCTTCCTTCCTTCCTCCCTCTCTCCTTAGTCTTTTCCTTCCTTCCATCCTTCCTTGCTTCCTTACTCCTTTCCTTCCGGTACGGTACGGTACATTTTCAGGCTTTCTATAGTAGTAATACAAGTAATATTCACACTATCACACTTAATTATGGTTGAGTTAATGATTGTACTGTACACGCTGGCAGCTTTCTTGAACCTTGTTCTCTGAGGTTTTGCCAGTTTCTTGCAGTACCTGCTCAGTGTCACATGGTAGATAAAGAAGTCTTTGCTGATTGACCTCACTGACTTTATCTGCCTTACCTTATCTGATGCAACCTTAAGTACAAGTGCAGACACAAGCCTATTCATTTTCCTCTAGAGGTAACTGTAGGTAGGACAGAGGTGAGCGCTCTCTCTCTCTGTCACCTGTCTGGAAACACAGAAGAGAAGCAGCGCGAGGACGAGGTAGGCAGTGTATTAATGAAAAACATGATCAATATGATGTGAAGTGAGAAATGAATTTAACCCTGTAGAGCCCAGAGAAATGTGTTAATCTGCAGTGTGTATGATGACAGTGAGGTTTTAGCAGCATTAATGAGGACAGTATGTTTATGAGGACACGTGTTATAAAAACTATGATCAGACTTTATAATTCAGCTGATAAAGATTTATACTGTCTGTTAATGTTTGACTTCAGTTGTTCCAAAGTTCAGAGCTGCTGTTCTGTGATCACATTTCCTTAAAGAAGACTTCAGATTAAAGATGAACACAGAGAGATGAGACTGTTTGTGAACCAACAGACCTTAAAAACCTCCTGCTGTGAGTTACATGTTTCTTCTTCTTCTGCTTGTTTAAATGTTGATGGCACTATCGCTGGCTGGTTGAAGCTGCTGATATATTTCACCTTCACTCATCAGCTTCATTCACATGATTTTCAGCATCTAAAGGAAACGTAGCCGACAGTTTTCATCATGTTTGTGTCAGCAGCTGTTAAAATGATCTGATAACAGTAGAGATGGTAGTTATAGTGATAAATATATATAATGATGAAACAAGTTATATGAGTATGAACATGTAATATACAGTATGTACTCCATATAATATAAAGATTAGACTCATCTTTTGGGTCATTTTAAAATGGTACAGCACCCTGCCAACAACCGAACCTGGCTGTTAAAGGGTTTGGGTACGATGACATTCATTGTACTAAACTTTAGATAAATAGGCTAAAGTGATTGACTGTTGTTTTTGTAAAACTGTTTCTTGAAGTCAGTAATTGTGTGTTTGACTCATTTAATTGGTCGTATCAAAGGTCACCTCATTCAGTCATCTTGAACCTGACAAACATTATGACAGTTATTATAATAACTAATCCACAGTTACAACAGAAAGAGTTTGTTTCACAGGTGGGACGGTTAGTGATGAACAGGTAATAAAAGCCATATAATAATATACTATGAAAGGTGTTAAAAGAAGGTGACAGAAATACTGTTGAAAACATCTTTTCATTCATGATATTCAGTTATTTAATCAGGCAAATGAAAAGTCAGTGGAACATTCAGAAACTAAGTTATTAAACATTAAAGCTGAGTGAAAGTCTTTAAATAGTTTGTTACTTTGGCTCCATCTGGTGGTGGAATGAATAATGACAGGATGTTAGACAGCAGTGCAGACCTGTGTGATGTGTAGCTGGTTGTAATGAATGAGCATGTTGTTGTGTTTGTGTGAAGGTGTTTCTCTGCTATGGATCAGTGTGAGGACAGAGAGGAGGGAGTCCCTCCCTCTAAAAGCTCTCTGTGTGGGGAACATGACAGCCAGACCAAAGCTCAGAGGTGAGATGAGGATCTCTAACGGTCCATCACTGTTCTCCACTCACATCACTCCACCATCATTATTCACACTCACTGTCACATCTGACACTCAACTACTGAATAATAAGTCACAATAACTCAGAATGAACTACTAACTTTGTGAGTTAACAAAGAGCTCAACCACTGATTAGTCAACTAATCAACTAAGATGAGACAGCATCTTTCATCAGATGACATTTTGATGAACAGGAGAACGTTTCTCATCCACTGTCTTCTTACTGATTTTCATTCTGCTTCTAAAACTTCAGCTGCTGACAGTCTGCTCAAAATTCATCTTTTTAAACTCTTTGATTTGTTGTTGTATCAGGATGCAGCAGCAGAGAGCAGACTCTCCTGAACCCAGCTGTGTGTCCATGAAGAGTGATGGGTCTATGGGTTGTCCTATTATGTTTAAAGATGGACAACCTGCTGATGGAAGGTAAGAAGTTAAAAATGGTTGGTTGGCTGTTTGGGCTGAATAAACCTCCTGTGTTATGTGGGGCGGAGCAGGTGAACCAGGCACAAACACCACAGACAGGTTAAATGGAAACAGCTTTAATGCTCAGAAACCAACAGACAGGCTTACAGACCATAAAGGGAAAGCAGTTCAAATAAGGTTGAAACCAGCAGGAACAGGTAACAAGAGGAACAGGAACAGACAGGAACAGCATCACAATCTAGTGTCTAGAATGAAAGAAAATGAGTGAGAGCAGTATATGTAGTGAGGAGCTGATGAGGGAATTACACAGTGGCAGCAGGTGAGCAGGTGGGTTTGAAACTGAAAGCAGGGACAGAAACAGACAGGACAACACAAACAGAGCTTAAACAGGAATCATGACAGTCACCCCTCAAGGGACAGCTCCAAAATGTCCCTCCAGGCTGGTCAGGAGGGAGAAAACAAAGAGGAGAAAGAAAGCAGGACAGATGGACAGGACCACTCTGGAGGCTGAAAGAGCTGCTCAGGACAGAAACTTTGGAGACCAAGGTGTCAACGAAACCACGTAGAAAGGACCGGACAGGAGGACCTCAGCGGGGGGGGCTGATGTTTTGGGAGCTGGCTGGGTGTCTGTGGAGGCAGCAGAGACTCAGTGAAGCTGGACAGCAGAGACTCAGTGAAGCTGGACAGCAGAGACTCAGTGAAGCTGGACAGCAGTTCTTTGGTGTTAACTACATGCTGTTTTCACTTCTTTATTCATATCAGGATGCAGCAGCAGAGAGCAGACTCTCCTGAACCCAGCTGTGTGTCCATGAAGAGTGACTGGTCTATGGATCCTCCTATGACGTTTAAAGATGGACAACCTGCTGATGGAAGGTAAGAATTGAACATCCAGTAATCAGAGCAGCATTTACAGGAGTTCATTTAGTCATCATGACAGAACATCTTTAATAAGCTGAGTGTAGATTTGAGTCATTAAATGTCCTTAAACGTGATGTTTTCTCCACAGAGTTCAGCAGCAGAGCTCAGAGGTTCCCAGTGATCAGTCTGCACAGCAGCATCAAACACAGCTGGACTCCATATTTATGGTGTGTACATGTACAAACACACCTTTTACTATTAACTCCATCAACCACAGATGAAATAGTAAAGTAGCATTCAGGTCCTAACAGTGTCCATGCTGCTCTGTTTAGACCAGCAGGCCTTCAGACTGATACATGAATCACATGTTGTGTTCTACCAGTTTAACCTCTTAACGCACGCTGTTCCGTCTACGGGACGGGACGGATGTTAGGAGGTAGCCACACGTTCTTCTGAATGTTTTAAACACCAACCCTTAAACATATATATTCATGCCGTACATTGTTGGAAAGCTTAGATTCTCCTTATTCATTCAAGACCACTCACGAATTATATGATTGCTCACAGCCGTAATAGTATTAGCAATTAGCTCGGCTAGCCCCTCAGCTAAGTGAGAAAAGCTATAATGCCTACATACCTTCAAAGTCTTCCCTTTATCCACAACGATCATCTTATGACTCAGGACTTTCTGTAAATATGAAATCCGTTTCCATAAAACCGGAATATTTTCCTCAATATGTCCATGTATTTAGTCCAACACATAACGTAATAACACAAATAACAAACCATATACGGTCCGTTTACGTCATTTCCTGACCTGCACGTCCATCTCAGAGTACACGTGACTAGATGTTTACGACCGTGAGCCTCTCCTGCTTCTGACGACACCACACACAAGCCAATCGGTGCTTAGGATTAGGTAGTACATGTCTCAAAAGCCAATGAGGACATGTGACCGACGACAATGACGACATGGCTTTGATTGACAGCTGTTCCAGCCAATGGAAATATTCGGTGAAATGAAGTTGATAACCTTTTAGCCAATAGTCAGAGGTTTCCAACGGTGTATGACACTAAGCTATCAAGTTTGGCTGTCCATAAACAAACTCCAAGCGTAACCAGCGTGCGCCCGGTGCGTAAAAGAGTTGAACCATATATCATTACGCACTCTGCATTTTGGTACACGGTTGGTTCTTCTTCGACTTAACATATGACTTATAGCAAAATAAACAGATAGATAAATAGATAGTCAGTCAGATAGTCAGTCAGTCAGATAGATAGATAGATAGATAGATAGATAGATAGATAGATAGATATGGCCAAACAAAAAAAATATGGTTATATATAATAATATAATATTTAATATTAATAATAATAATAATATGGCATCAGCTTTCATTAGAGACCAAGATTTTGATTGTAGGCAAAGGGGTTGTAAAGTTATAGGTGTTTGATTGTGGTTATACAGCTTTGGTAACCATGGTAACCAAGTGTCCATTTGGAGTCTCCAAAAAGGACCTAAGGAAAACGCATGGACATACCTGTTGAAAAATAACTCTGAAAAATTCATCTTTTGGTCTTTTGACTCCAAATTCCAATGGACTGCATGAAGCCAAGACCTGTGGCTGTGGCCTCATTGTGTCTATATCCTGCTGAGAGATCCCTGAATGTCTGTACACACGTCATTGTAAAGGCAAACCTATGGGCGAGTAAACAACCCCATCATTGTAACCTCTGCCACTCTTTGTCAGTAAGTCACATAATCACACAGACACTTTTACAAGAATCCTGAGAGTGTTTCCTTTCCAATGATACCAGACACATCTCTGAGTCTCAAACTATGTGGGATCTGTGCTGCTCACAACTTGGGCATGTCGTTTAGGCCAACAGCATAAAAAACAGGGGCCTGTATTAAGAGGTTAAATGAAATGTTCACTTTATCTTTCTGTTCCAGCTGCTGGAGGAGAACATCCTCACTTTTGTGAAGAATGAGCTGAAGAGAGTCCAGAGGGGTCTGAGTCCAGATGACCCAGAATGCTTAGAGAGTCAGACTGAGGATGAGGAGGTGTTGGACGGTGAGGAGGAAGAGCAGAGGAGGAGCAGCAGAGATGCATTTCTGAAGATCACACTGCACTTCTTGAGGAGAATGAAGCAGGAGGAGCTGGCTGAGCGTCTGCAGAGCAGTAAGAGGATTTTAACAGATTTAACATGATGGAGAGGAAATGGAGGCAACATGGGAGAGGTTTATATTTCAAACTCTGCTGTAAATATGCTGCACACATCTGCATCAGATCAGAGGCTGTTTGTCCTCCACTGATGAGCTGAATAAAACTGATGGAGGAGGAAAAACTACACAGACACACTTACATGTTCATATTTCTAGACTTTCTGAAGGATCCACTCACTGATTTCATTTGTTGTTTGTTCATTCAGGAACTCCTGCTGCAAAGTGTCGACGTAAACTCAAGTCTAACCTGGAGAAGAAGTTCCAGTGTGTGTTTGAGGGGATCGCTAAAGCAGGAAACCCAACCCTTCTGAATCAGATCTACACACCGCTCTACATCACAGAGGGAGGGACTGCAGAGGTCAATGATGAACATGAGGTCAGACAGATTGAAACAGCATCCAGGAAACCAGACAGACCAGAAACAACAATCAGACAAGAAGACATCTTTAAAGTCTCACCTGGAAGAGATGAACCAATCAGAACAGTGATGACAAAGGGAGTGGCTGGCATTGGGAAAACAGTCTTAACACAGAAGTTCACTCTGGACTGGGCTGAAGACAAAGCCAACCAGGACATACACTTCACATTTCCATTCACTTTCAGAGAGCTGAATGTGGTGAAAGAGAAAAAGTACAGCTTGGTGGAACTTGTTCATCACTTCTTTACTGAAACCAAAGAAGCAGGAATCTGCAGGTTTGAAGAGTTCCAGGTTGTGTTCATCTTTGACGGTCTGGATGAGTGTCGACTTCCTCTGGACTTCAAAAAAAATAAGATCCTGACTGATGTTACAGAGTCCACCTCAGTGGATGTGCTGCTGACAAACCTCATCAGGGGGAAACTGCTTCCCTCTGCTCGCCTCTGGATAACCACACGACCTGCAGCAGCCAATCAGATCCCTCCTTGGTGTGTTGACATGGTGACAGAGGTCAGAGGGTTCACTGACCCACAGAAGGAGGAGTACTTCAGGAAGAGATTCAGAGATAAGAAACAGGCCAGAACCATCATCTCCCACATCAAGACATCACGAAGCCTCCACATCATGTGCCACATCCCAGTCTTCTGCTGGATCACTGCTACAGTTCTGGAGGATGTGGTGAAAAGCAGAAAGAGAGGAGAGCTGCCCAAGACCCTAACTGAGATGTACATCCACTTCCTGGTGCTTCAGTCCAAACTGAAGAACACCAAGTATGATGGAGGAGCTGAGACAGATCCACACTGGAGTCCAGAGAGCAGGAAGATGATTGAGTCTCTGGGGAAACTGGCTTTTGAGCAGCTGCAGAAAGGCAACCTGATCTTCTATGAATCAGACCTGACAGAGTGTGGCATCGATATCAGAGCAGCCTCAGTGTACTCTGGAGTGTTCACACAGGTCTTTAAAGAGGAGAGAGGGCTGTACCAGGACAAGGTGTTCTGCTTCGTCCATCTGAGTGTTCAGGAGTTTCTGGCTGCTCTTCATGTCCATCTGACATTCATCAAGTCTGGAGTCAATCTGCTGGCAGAAGAACAAACAACATCCCAGAAGAGATGTTTCTACCATAGTGCTGTGGACGAGGCCTTAAAGAGTCCAAATGGACACCTGGACTTGTTCCTCCGCTTCCTCCTGGGTCTTTCACTGCAGACCAATCAGACTCTCCTTCGAGATCTGCTGACACAGACAGGAAGTAGCTCAAAGACCAATCAGGAAACAGTCGAGTACATCAAGGAGAAGATCAGTGAGAATGTGTCTGCAGAGAGAAGCATCAATCTGTTCCACTGTCTGAATGAACTGAATGATGGTTCTCTAGTGGAGGAGATCCAACAGTCCCTGAGATCAGGAAGTCTCTCCACAGATAAACTGTCTCCTGCTCAGTGGTCAGCTCTGGTCTTCATCTTACTGTCATCAGGAAAAGATCTGGACGTGTTTGACCTGAAGAAATACTCTGCTTCAGAGGAGGCTCTTCTGAGGCTGCTGCCAGTGGTCAAAGCCTCCAACAAAGCTCTGTAGGTGCACACAGAACTATCCAGATTAATGTAGTTTCATCTTTGCTCAATGAAGAAAAGTAATGTTTGCAATTCTTTTGTTCTCATTTTTCACACAGAAGAATTGATGATTCAGATTCTTATTCTTTATACAAACTGACCTTTTGATACTGATATCAGTTAATCTCAGATTCTGATATATTTACATGTTGAAAGTAGAACAGCAAAGACTTGGATCAGCATTAAGATTTATTAATTTATATCCAGCATCACCAAAAGAAAACTTGTTTATTATTGTCTCTTCAGATTGAATGGCTGTCACCTCTCAGAGAGAAGCTGTGCAGCTCTGTCCTCAGTTCTCAGCTCCCAGTCCTCTAGTCTGAGAGATCTGGACCTGAGTATCAACGAGCTGCAGGATTCAGGAGTGAAGCAGCTTTCTGCTGGACTGGAGAGTCCACACTGTGGACTTGAAACTCTGAGGTCAGATCAAGTTTTACTTTATCTTGAAATATTTTCTTAATTATGAGGGTCTGCCTTTCTAAGATTAGGATTTCTGATTCACAGAAGTTTTTCATCTGAATTTTATTCATCACACGAAATAAAATGTTTGAATTTTCCAGATTATCTTTGTTTGACTGAGCTTCATCTACTTTACAGCACACATATATTCAGTGAGATAGAGAAACTGCTCTTTGCTTTAATATCATGGGATTTAAAGAATTTTGTGTCTGTTTATCACAGAGTCTGATGTATTTAACTTGTCTCTCCAGACTGAGTGATTGTAATCTCTCAGAGAGAAGCTGTGCAGCTCTGTCCTCAGTTCTCATCTCCCAGTCCTCTAGTCTGAGAGATCTGGACCTGAGTAACAACAACCTGCAGGATTCAGGAGTGAAGCAGCTTTCTGCTGGACTGGAGAGTCCACACTGTGGACTGGAAACTCTCAGGTCAGTTTTATTACTGTGTATATAAAGTCATATTTTTGGCTTCTCCTCAGTTTCTAGTTTACATGAAGAGTTTATGATACCAAAAAGATCTAGTGTACTGTCTGAGCTGAAGTGATGTAACATCAAGTATACAGGAAGTAAAACTCCTTCCACACCAACATGTGAGTCAGGATTTATGTTTCTGTCATTTAATCTTCAATAAAGACTTGATGTGCATTAGGTCATGAAAGTGTAATATAATTGAATTAATAACAGAAAATATACAACACAGAATTACTGTCATGTTCTCTACATGCAGGTTGTTGTGGAGCTTTAATTAAGGAGCCCATTCATCAGTGAATAGAGAACAGGAGTTCAGGATGTCTTACGTGTTTGAGGCCAAGCACAATAACTTCAGTGTTTTCTGAGTTTAGTAGCAGGAAGTTGCAGCTCATCCAGGCCTTTATGTCCTTAAGGCATGTTTGTTGTTGAGTTAACTGGTTGCATTCATCTGCCTTTATTCAAAGATATAATTGAGTATCGTCTGCATTATTTCTCATAGTATGACGGTAAATGAAGCATATATAAGGTGAATAGTTTTGGTCCAAGCACTGAACCCTGAGGAACACTGTGTCTAACTTATGTTTGCATGGAGGATTTATCATTAACGTACAAACTGAAATCGATCTGATAGATAGGACTTAAACCAGTTTAATGCAGTTCCTTTGATTCCAACTGAATGTTCAAGTCTCTGTAACAGGAAGGCTGCAGAGTGAGATAGCTGCAGAGAGAGACAGCTGCAGAGTGAGACAGCTGCAGAGAGAGACAGCTGCAGAGAGAGACAGCTGCAGAGTGAGACAGCTGTAGAGAGAGACAGCTGCAGAGAGAGACAGCTGCAGAGAGAGACAGCTGTAGAGAGAGAGACAGCTGCAGAGCGAGACAGCTGTAGAGTGAGACAGCTGCAGAGAGAGACAGCTGTAGAGAGAGACAGCTGCAGAGCAAGACAGCTGCAGAGAGCGATAGTTGCAGAGAGAGACAGCTGCAGAGAGAGACAGCTGTAGAGAGAGACAGCTGCAGAGCGAGACAGCTGCAGAGTGAGACAGCTGCAGAGCTGCAGAGTGAGACAATCCTGTTTGCTTTTTATTATTTTGGACATTTCTTCTTCTCAGTAACGGATGTGATTTAAAATGAAACGTAGTACAATACTTCAAACTAAACATACTTAAGTAAAAGTAAAGTTACAGATTTTTAAAACGACTTTAAAAAGTACAAGTACACAAAAAAACGACTCGATTACAGTAAAGTGATTAAATGTAATGAGTTACTTTCCACCTCTGATGTCACCTACAGAGTTACACACAGCTGGTGTCTTAGTACTTGACTGTAGAACGGCTCCTCTCAGAACATAAATAAGTGTAAAGTTTGATGTTCTGCCTTATACAGCATGAGGTCTGCACTGTTCATGTTTTTCAGGTATCTTATTTAGAGCCTTAATAGTTGTTCAGTTCTTTAAGGTGTAGAAGTGGCTCACTGTTACTGAATGATACCCAGTGTGACGTGTTACTACTCCTCTGATTCTATCTGTTATTGTGACCAGTGTTCATGATGGAAGTTCTCCAGTTGGAGGTGCAACTAAGTTCACTCTTTTGGTCATATATTTAGACTCTTTCTTATTACACAGGTAATGTAAATCCCTACTTTGGGAATAAGGGGGTGGTGTGTTGTTCTGTGGATGCACAACATATCAGCAGTTTGTCCAAATGCCTATACTGATGTCAATCCCCATTTAGATTTCCTTCTAATGCATTTCATGTTGACAGTCTGGCTAGAAGTACACTTTGTTTAACTGATAAACTAGAGTCAAAATGATACTGGATCAACACTGAGAATGATCTCTGCTCAGGAGATAGGGGTGTGTGTGTGTGTGTGTGTGTGTGTGTGTGTGTGTGTGTGTGTGTGTGTGTGTGTGTGTGTGTGTGTGTGTGTGTGTGTGTGTGTGTGTGTGTGTGTGTGTGTGTGTGTGTGTGTCTGATTACTTATTCTTATCTTCATTAAGACTACTTAACGTTTCTAGAAGTTACCAAGCTATAGCTATTCCACTCTAGTGTTGCTATGGATACTATACTGGTCAGAAATAGCTGATGCATGATAATATAAATAATGATTGTAGAGTGATGAAAGGTTTCACATTCTCCAGTTGGAATGTATGTGGAGTAAATAACCCAGTCAAGAGAGGGAAGATTGTGACCCTCCTAAAGTCATCGGCCTCAGACATTATGTTCCTGCAGGAGACTCACTTGAAGAACAGCTGGCATGGCTGTCGGTGGCTCATTATATATATCATAACTCATGTGTGTCTTGTGCAATGACCATGAAGTCTATTCTATTCAGTCTGTCAGGATGTCTGATCACAGAGGAAGGCTGTGCTTCTCTGGCCTCAGCTCTGAGTGCCAACCCCTCCCATCTGAGAGAGCTGGACCTGAGCTACAATCATCCAGGAGACTCAGGAGAGAAGGTCCTGTCTGCTGGACTGAAGGATCCACACTGGAGACTGGACACTCTCAGGTACGGACAGACAGATGGACACTCTCAGGTATGGACAGACAGGTGGACACCATCAGGTACGGACAGACAGGTGGACACTCTCAGGTATGGACAGACAGGTGGACACTCTCAGGTATGGACAGACAGGTGGACACCATCAGGTATGGACAGACAGGTAGACACTCTCAGGTATGGACAGACAGATGGACACTCTCAGGTATGGACAGACAGGTGGACACTCAGGTATGGACAGACAGATGGACACTCTCAGGTATGGACATACAGGTGGACACTCAGGTATGGACAGACAGATGGACACTCAGGTATGGACAGACAGGTGGACACTCTCAGGTACGGACACACAGGTGGACACTCTCAGGTATGGACAGATAGATGGACACTCTCAGGTATGGACAGATAGATGGACACTCTCAGGTATGGACAGACAGATGGACACTTTCAGGTATGGACAGATGGACACTCTCAGGTATGGACAGATGGACAGACACTCTGACTAACTGAGGGACTCTGGTTCATGTTTAATGTTGGATATGAGTGAAGGTGTATGAAGCTGATTGTGTCTTTGTCTCTTCCTCCAGGATGGACCATGGTGGACCGCAGACACTGAAACCTGGTGTGAGGAAGTGTGAGTGTGTTTTCACTTTGATTCATGAGAACTTTGAGAAAAACTGGATGAAATATGTAAAAGAAGTGAAAAAAGTTCAAAATGATGGAAAATGTGTTTAGTCAGAAATGGGTGTGGCCTAAACTGACATTTATCTTGAACCAATGAATCCATGAAACAGAAATTTCCTTCTGTTGGTCACAGTTCAGGAGTTAAAAGAGAAATGTTTTATAAATGTCCACATGGTGGCGCTACCTGCTCCAAAATGTCCCTCATGTCTCTCCTGCAGATAAAGTTCATTCATTCATACTGACTACTGGGGGGGGGGGCGCAGTTTGCTGTGGGGGGGGTCCTAGGGTTAGTGTCAAACAAACCGTAGCACCACTTCATACCGCAGCAAAAGGAGGAAGGAAAGCCAATCTAAAAACACACAACACACTGTAATGGTGCCTAAACACAGCCGGTAGTACTACTTGAACAGAACTTGTCAATGACTCTCTGGTTAAAGTCAGTCACCAGTCTCTTTTCCATTGACAGCATGGCCAGTGCCTCTCCTGGGTCATGCTGTTTCTGAGAAAAGTTTGAATTCTTTTCATGGTTGAGAAGCACTTCTCAGCTTCCGCTGTGGTCATGGGTGATGAGGATCTTTAGGAAAGTGACAGTCTCTGAGAAGACTTCTTCAACATTGTTCTCTCCATAAACAACTGGAATAGATCCACAGCACCACAACAGGCTCTGAACTCGTCCTGCTGTAGATGAGACTAAACTCTGTCTTCAGCTTGCTTCCATTGAGCATCGGGTCGGCCTTCAAGGTGTTGCTCAGTGCATCCTCAGGAAATGTTCCAACCTGTCCCCCAGCAGCAAGGTGGCACTAACTAGGTAGTTTATAAAGGAGAAGTGTTCCCTGGTGTGTCCCAGTATGGTATCTCTGACCCACAGAGACAGGAATAAAACATTATAATCAGACATGACAAAATGTCCATTTCACTCACATCACCTAAAGTTACCAACAGTTGAAGTAACGTTACCAATAAGTTAATGTGCTTAAAAAGAGACACCACCAGATATATTTTAGTTGTGTCATCAACTAGGTGCACTTTTATCCTTGTGAACTTGAATTAAAACATTTATTCAAAACTCAGCTAGTTTTAAGATCTGTAAGAGGACAAACTTAGATTACAAGACAAATTGTTAATTTTTCTGAACTGCGTTGAACAAATGTAATTTCTACCACATCTTAATATACACATTTTATTTAATTATAAATAACTTTTACCACTCTAGAATTTTCTGAGAGCCTTTTTTGTAACTATTTTTACCAGTTTTTCTATAATGTACAATAATCATACATCTGTCCAATCACAGTAGATTAAAAACATAAAACAACAATTAGCTGCCAATAAAAGTGGGCGTGTCCTGGAAAACTGAAGGTAGCCAATCAGAGAGCAGCCTCAGGTCACGTGCTTGTGAAGGGTTTACATTGACTCTCATTGGAATCAATTTATAATGAATGCTGACAGGTGCTGAGAGACTAACAGGTGCATTTTACAAGCTAATACGTTTGATTTCATCATTTTATGTTTTTTATGTTAATGTTTATTTCACACATAAACGAACAATTTCAATTCCAAAAGGAAAAAAGAAAATCAACCAAGAATGAAACAAATAAAAGAAGCAAACAATGACATTCTTCAGTCATTTTTACTCATGGTTCCAACTCTGACATTACTTCCAGCAAACTAACAAACACTTTAACTAAGGTACAAGACTGGCTTAATAACAACTGCATTATGCTCAATACAAAAAAACTGTTTGTATGACTTTCACCAAACGACCAGTAAACCAGAACAGATCAAACGTATTCATTGGAGGAGAGGAGTACCTTGGTGTTACACTAGACTCAAATCTCACTTTTAAAAAACACATCAAAGAAGTGGCCAACACAATAAGATTCAGCCTGCAAAACAAATCAGGCCCCTCATCTCGTCTGATGCAGCTAAAACTTACCTTCACTGTATGATTCTGTCCCACATTGAATATTGTTTTGTGGTCGTTTGCTGGTATCACTACACTGAAACCGATTGAACAACTATACAAAAAATCTATTAAGGTATTTGCCAGAAAATCCTATTCTTCTCATCACTGTCCAATTCTTGTGAGGTACAACTTCTTGAGTTTTGAAAATCTTAAAAGTTTTAAAAACAGCTGCCTTATCTATAAAACCCTCAATGGGCTGGCTGGTTAATGGTTTGAACAGAAATATGTCATAAATTAACTACACTGCAAAACATTCACAAATATATTTTATTCTACTAAAAAGATAGATTAGTAAAGGTAAAGGAAAACACATTTTGAATGGAAGTAATGAACTGATGAAAAATATCAAATATCAATTCTTTAATTGCAGGCCTAATCATCCAGTTTTGTAGATGAATAAATAACATGGGAAGAATATTGATCAAAGTTTGAATTCAAATGTTGTGAATAAATGTTCTTTTCCTAGTTGTATCTTATGGCTCAATGATCAGACACAGATACAGGTAAAGGTTCAAGTGAAAGGCAAAAACAGCATCAAAATGTTAACATATAAAGCAACTTGTTTTTACTCCCGAGTGTGATATCCTTCCACATTTCCACTAACTGGCTGATATGACTCTGTCCTCTGTCCCCTGACTTCAGTGTCTCTCAGCTGTCTGTCCCTGCTCTGAACACCCTAAAAGGAAAACAGTCACAATGTCACATGATTTACATGTTTTCTATGTATTTTATTAGTATACAGAAATATATAAAGTAGCACAGATCGTATAGTCCCATACAGGTACAGATCAGTGATAAATGGGTCAAAGACGTATGAGGTTTTCAAAGTAGTAAAAAAATAAAAGAGCTACTAGAGTTCCCTAAAAGGCTTTTTAATGTTCATTGGAGTGTCACCTTTGCACTTATATTAGTTATATTCAAGAATAAAACCAGTAATTCATTTTTATTGTGATTAGTGAGAATATACTGTGGAAAAATGTCATTCAGTGTAACACTAATTGTTGTTTTAACAAAAAGTCTTTTATGTCCATTTATCACAATCATTTGGTTCTATATTTATGTTCAGACTGTCAGAAATATAACTACCCAGAAAACATTATTTCATTTTGAACACCACATATTTGATGCGTCATTGGTACAACTCTAAATGTGTTGAAGGTCTTTAACAAACATTTACTGCCTTGCACTGAATTTCTTTCTTAAATGTTTAAAAATACCTTTTACTACCTTTAAGATTGTTTTTTGTCTCTGTGAGTCAAAAAAGACAAATTACTGCATTTAAATATAAAATATTGGTGTTACACTGTATGACAATATTACGTTACACCGAATGACAAATATCAAAATGGCCCAAAAATATTGATTAAATGTGATTCCTTTAGCAACAACAATAATGATCCTATAAACAATTATCTGCAGCAGCACCAGTATTTTCTTTAAAGTTAAAAACTAAAATCAGGCCGAGATGTTTAAGATGTCGACAGTTTACAGATAATGTGCCTTAAAATACATTCAAATGATATAAAATAGTTATAAATGATAATATCCACTATTAATACAACAACTAAATACAACAAATAAATATGATGCATGATTAAATGTTATAAACTATCACTGTCATTCAGTGTAACGTTTCTGTCATTCAGTGTGACGTTTCTGTCATTCAGTGTAACGTTTGTCATTCAGTGTAACGTTTCTGTCATTCAGTGTAATGTTTCTGTCATTCAGTGTAACGTTTCTGTCATTCAGTGTAACGTTTCTGTCATTCAGAGTAACGTTTCTGTCATTCAGTGTAACGTTTCTGTCATTCAGTGTAACGTTTCTGTCATTCAGTGTAACGCTTCTGTCATTCAGTGTAACGTTTCTGTCATTCAGTGTAACGTTTCTGTCATTCAGAGTAACGTTTCTGTCATTCAGTGTAACGTTTCTGTCATTCAGTGTAACGTTTCTGACACATTTATCAGGCAGTTCCTTTGCTACCTATATAAAGTTAAGACCTTCACCGATAGACATCATCATTAATTATCATATTTAATTTAGCTTTTTAAAAATCATAATATTTAAAGTTTGTTTTCTGAGTCGCACTGAAGGACATTTTTGGACCATGGGTTACAAGCGGGTGAAAAACTGAAATGATCAAATATTACAGAGAGATGTAGTCACATGACCACATGGACAGAGGGTCCTCCAAGGGTCCTTTTCATGATGTCACACACTGTCACATGATCAGCATCATGTGGTATGCTTTAAAATGACTTTTTACCCATCGTTACACTGAATGACATTGGTGACACACACATTTTGGGACAGAAGTTTTTCACATTTTAAAATAAGTTGCATTATTCTACATAGTGTTGCAAACACTTACATAATCATGTCATGTGTGTTAATTTATATTTTAGGATGATTTTTCTACATTTTAAAAACAGTTTTGTCATTAGAATTTAACTCAGGACAGTTACACTGAATGACATTTTGACATTTTAAAGCTCAATAATTAATTTAATACTTTGACACAAACATTCTTCTGAGTGAAAAGAAGGGGAAGGGTTGAGTGTTTTAATATTATATTTATAAATATTTATCTTTTTTTTTTAAATGAATGGCCCAAATACTAAAGACTGACACTAAAACTATTCACAGATCTAAAAGTATGAATGCATGTATTCAAATACATGACTTCCACTCTTATCTATATGCACAACATACAAACATATTTTATAAATGATACTGAGATTTGGTGGTTTATTTCTACCAATGACTCCTTTTATATCTCCCTCTTAATTCATTACAAAATGTAAAAGAAAATACTTTGACTTTTCATCATCAATGACGATGATGTCACTGATCACTTTCAAATGGATTCATTTATTTAACAAGTCACTGACAATAACATAAGTTTTGAATATATCACCTAACCCTTTAAAAGGTAGAAACATACTGATGGAGAGCTAGTGCAATATTAAAATCATGTTTGTTATATTATTATTTCAATTCAAGCGTGTTCAAACCTTCCTCTCATTATCAACAAAGTAAAATGAGCTGAGCTACCTGCAGCTCTGCAGTGCTGCCTCTCCCTGCATCACCACTGTTAGCTTCCAGCTCAACTTCATCTCATCTCTAATATGAAAGCAGTGGACATGAATAAGAAACATACTGATGGGAATGTCAAGAACAAGAACACACAGACAGACTAACTCCTTTCTAGATGTGGAACGTTACTGGTTTAAGTTACATGAGTTAAGTTGATAGAAAAATCCTGTTCTTTAACCATCTTAAATACTTCATTAATTACATTCAGACAAACATCAGACGCAGCTGGAATCAAGTTTCACTTTGAAAAACATTCTCATCTAAAGGTCCACTTACTCTGTATGTCCAAAGCTTTCAGTCACATCTCATGGTCTTCCTCAGTGATGGAGTGATGTCTCAGTTGTCATGGAGATGGTTTAAGTTTGAATGGTTTCAGTAAAGTAGTTAATAAATCAACAGATGATAAACTGCAGCTGTATTGTGTCTCGTTCTCTCCATCAGATGCCTGTGAACTGGAACTGGATCCAAACTCAATGAACAGAAAACTCAAACTGTCTGATAACAACAGGAAGGTGACATGTGTGGAGGAGGTTCAGTCATATCCTGATCATCCAGACAGATTTGATTACTATCATCAGCTGCTGAGTAGAAATGATCTGACTGGTCGCTGTTACTGGGAGGTCGAGTGGAGAGGAAACGTTTCTATATCAGTGAGTTACAGAAGAATCAGCAGGAAAGGACGCAGTGATGACTGTTGGTTTGGAAGGAACGATCAATCCTGGAGTCTGAACTGCTCTGCTGGTGGTTACTATGTCCTTCACAATAACATAGCAACACCCATCTCCTCCTCCTCCTCCTCCTCCTCCTCCTCTGTCTCTAACAGAGTAGCAGTGTATGTGGACTGTCCTGCTGGCACTCTGTCCTTCTACAGAGTCTCGTCTGACACACTGATCCACCTCCACACCGTCAACACCACATTCACTGAACCTATGTATGCTGGGTTTGGGTTCTACGGGTCTGGTTCCTCAGTGTCTCTGTAGGAGGAGCAGTGAGGAGCAGAGAGGAGTAATGAGGAGCAGTGAGGAGTAATGAGGAGCAGAGAGGAGTAATGAGGAGCAGAGAGGAGCAGAGAGGAGTAATGAGGAGCAGAGAGGAGTAATGAGGAGCAGTGAGGAGTAATGAGGAGCAGAGAGGAGAAATGAGGAGTAGAGATCAGCAGTGAGGAGCAAAGAGGAGCAGTGAGGAGCAGTCAGGAGCAGTGAGGAGCAGAGAGGAGAAATGAGGAGCAGAGAGGAGCAGTGAGGAGTAATGAGGAGCAGTGAGGAGTAATGAGGAGCATTGAGGAGCAGAGAGGAGCAGTGAGGAGCAGAGATCAGCAGTGAGGAGTAATGAGGAGCAAAGAGGAGTAATGAGGAGCAGAATGCAGAGCCAAACCAGTGAAGTAAGAATAAATATGTTTTCTGAGTTTGAATGATTTAAAAAATTGTATAAAACTGTCGGAAACACTAACAAACATTTTAACGATAAATTAAAAGATACGAAGAGTTTCAGTTTGATTCATGAGATCAACAAAAACTCATCAGGTTTGAACCAATCAGCTTCCAGTGAGCAGTCTCAAAGCTTTCCAAACCGTTTCCATGGAGACGCCTCAGATGGTAACGAAGCTTCAGGGTCAATCAGATCTCAGTTTGTTCCCGTTGTACCTGAACGCAGCACGATGCCTTCAAGTTCCTCCCTGATGTTTGACTCTCAGGCGGAGCTACGACCTGCTTTCATGGTTTTGTACAGATGTTTTTTTTCTTCTTCATGTGTTTTTCTCCTGCGGCGGTGGGGGGTGGGGGTGGGGGGGGTCATGTGGGGGGGGTCATGTGACGACGGCGCGGTTTTAAAGGACAGTCCACTGTTTTTACGCGGAGGACAAACAGACTTTCTCACAGTTTTAAACTTTTTTTCACTTTAATTTTTTTGCTGAGAAACTGTATAAAAGATTTGAACACAGCTGTATGAAGAGTTGAGTTAAGTTTAAGTGCATTAAATAAATATTTTAATTTGACTTTTTGTTTTATTGAGTTATTGACGCTGTTTGCGGCTGCAGGACACGAGGAGAGAAGATCTAAAATAATGTGATGATGATCTTTAGTGTATTTATATTAAAGATAATCAGCTGGATCACCTGAACATTATGAATCTAAAAGTGAAGAAACATCCAGAATAAGAAAGGAAATATTCTGTTAATAAACCAGATTTTACTTTATTAGTCCCACGATGGGGAAATTTACAGAGTTAAAGCAGAAACGTGGACAGTGGAAAAAAAGCCTCAATAAAAAGATTAAAGAACAAATAACTACAAAAGCAATAAAAGACAATGGTAGTAATATAAATATAGTAAATAATAGAAACATAAAGTAAATAAGTAATATTGATGTTGGGTGATACCTGAGTTGAGATTATTACACAGGTTTAACCCTTCCTTCCTTCCTTCCTTCCGTCCTTCCTCCCCCCTACCTTCCTCCCTTCCTTCTTTCCTCTGTCCATCCTTCCTTCTTTCCTCTATCCTTCCTTCCGTCTTTCCTCCCTCCCTTCCTCCTTTCCTTTCTTCTTCCTCCCTTCCTTCCTTCCTTCCTTCCTTCCTCCCTTCCATCTTTCCTCCATCCTTCCTTCCTCCCTTCCTTCCTTTCTTCCTTCCTTCT
This sequence comes from Scomber colias, assembly GCA_021039105.1. NCBI lineage: Eukaryota > Metazoa > Chordata > Actinopteri > Scombriformes > Scombridae > Scomber > Scomber colias. Next base: position 373,730 of record JAJDFG010000233.1, on the reverse strand, counting down.
TTCCTTCCTCCCTTCCATCCTTCCTTCCTCCATCCCTGCCTTCCTCCTTCCTTCTTCCTCTCTGCCTTCCTCCTTTCCTTCCTTCTTCCTTTCTTCTTCCTCCCTTCCTTCCTCCTTTCCTTCCCTCTTCCTCCCTCCCTTCCTCCTTTCTTTTCTTCTTCCTCCCTTCCTTCCTCCTTTCCTTCCCTATTCCTCCCTTCCTTCCTTCCTTCTTTCTTCCCTTCCATCCTTCCTTTCTCCATCCCTTCCTTCCTCCTTTCCTTCCCTCTTCCTCCCTTCCTTCCTTCCTTCCTTCCTTCCTTCCTTCCTTCCTTCTTCCTCCCTTCCTTCCTTCCTTCCATCTTTCCTCCATCCTTCCTTCCTCCCTTCCTTCCTTCCTTCCTCCCTCCCTCCTTCTCTTTCTTTCCTCCCCCCTACCTTCCTCCCTTCCTTCTTTCCTCTGTCCTCCCTTCCTTCCTCCTTTCCTTCCTTCCTTCTTTCCTCCCTCCCTTCCTCCTTTCCTTTCTTCTTCCTTCCTTCCGTCCTCCTTTCCTTCCTTCCTTCTTTCCTCCCTCCCTTCCTCATTTCCTTCCCTATTCCTCCCTTCCTTCCTTCCTTCTTTCTTCCCTCCCATCCTTCCTTTCTCCATCCCTTCCTTCCTCCTTTCCTTCCCTCTTCCTCCCTTCCTTCTTTCCTTCCTTCCTTCTTTCTTCCCTTCCATCCTTCCTTTCTCCATCCCTGCCTTCCTCCTTTCCTTCCTTCTTCCTCCCTTCCATCCTTCCTTCCTCCATCCCTTCCTTCCTCCCTTCCTTCCTTCCTCCCTTGACTCAAGGACAACAGGAGGGTTAAAGTGAGAATATATAAATATATATTATTACAGTTGGACTGAAAGGAGAAGTAGACCTAAAATCAAATGTATTGATAAAGCACATTTAAAACTAAGACTCTCATAATGAATTAAAAGACAAAGAATAAAAAAGTGTTTGAAGGGATTTAAAAACAGGCGACTGGTCAGCAGACCTGAGAGTGCTGGATGCTTCATGTTCCAGTAAAACATCAGAGAGGAATGTCGATTTGATCTCATGTGGGCCGGACCACTAATAGGAAGGAAGGAAAAGAATACAGGAAGGAAGGAGGAAAGGGAGCAAGGACAGATGGAAGGAAGAGGTGAGAAGACAAGAGGGAAGGAAAAGAAGCAAGGACAGATGGAAGGAAGAGACGACAAGAAGGAAGGGAAGCTTACAGACTCATTACTGACACCTACTGGACTAAAACTGGAACTGCAGCTTGGACCAAAAACCCCAAAACAGATCAATAGTGTATGTTCTTCCTGCCCACTAAAGTGTTATCACATTTGTGGTAGTTTCTGTCATTTTATAATTCATGTTTTGAATATTTGTTGAGGGGTAATCAACCTGTCTCCACCATCCTTGCACTAAAATATTTTCTATAGATGTCAGGAGTAATTGTGGGGTCGCCAGCAGGGGGCAGTGTGGCGCTTATTGTGCTCCGGGGTGCTTTACGTCAGTTTGGTCTGCTTTGCAGCTTTCCTCTTTCTGCTGAGCGAGATGAAAAACGGAGTTTGTCTCACTTATTTCTCCTGTTTCCAGGTTGGTGGAATAGTAAATGAAGCTAAGTAACTGAAGTGTAATATGTTGACATGTCGCTGAATGTTTTAATGTCCGCTAATAAGGCTGTTTTATGAATATGCGGACATATATGTACATAGAGCAGCAGCCGCATTTTCGCGCCTCATGACGTCACCTGTTGCTGAGTCACGTCGGGCAGAGTTTTATTTTTAGCTCCTTCGCCTGATGACGTCACCTGTTGCTGAGTCACGTCGGGCAGAGTTTTATTTTTAGCTGCTTGAACATTTTTGTAAAGTCTAATAGTTTTGAAATGTATGATATTGTGTAAAAAGGTTAAAAGCTAATGTTAAAAACGAATTTTATATATTTTAAAAGTGTTTAAAAACAAGTTAAAAATCTGTCAGCTCATGCATTTTGAAAGAGTAAAATAATTTGAGTTGGAAATGAAAATGCATTTAGGAACCAGATGTAAGTGTTAACAAGCTATGTTTTATATGTAAGTGGTAACAAGCTATGTTTTATATGTAAGTGGTAACAAGCTATGTTTTATATGTAAGTGTTAACAAGCTATGTTTAATATGTAAGTGGTAACAAGCTATGTTTTATATGTAAGTGGTAACAAGCTATGTTTTATATGTAAGTGGTAACAAGCTATGTTTAATATGTAAGTGGTAACAAGCTATGTTTTATATGTAAGTGGTAACAAGCTATGTTTTATATGTAAGTGGTAACAAGCTATGTTTTATATGTAAGTGGTAACAAGCTATGTTTTATATGTTAGTGGTAACAAGCTATGTTTTATATGTAAGTGGTAACAAGCTATGTTTTATATGTAAGTGGTAACATAAGCTTTGTTTGATTTAAAGTTGAAAAGAGACAACTTACAGGGTAACAGTGGTTATTGTCATTTTGATTTATTTAATCACACAAAACTTGTAAGTCAGTATTTGCTGAAAGATGAGAAAAGACAAATAGTATTTTATTTTCAAGTGGTGTTTATTTCATAGAGAACATTGAGTGTTTGTAACAGAGGAGGATTTAAATAGTGAATGTTTTAATAAATCCTCTCCCTCTTTCTGCTGAGCCAGATGAAAAACGGACGCAGAGTTTGCCCCGTCTCACTTATTTCTCCTGTTTCCAGAGAGAGCATATAAGCTGTTTACGTGGTGCCAGCCGGTACCTGTAACATGGTCATAGTGCTTCATTTTAGATACACCCCCAAAATGTGCACACACCAGCCGTGATACCAGCCCACTTTCTGGACCGGCAAGTACGGAGCGAGAGCGCTGAGAAAACAGCCAGGAAGAGGGAAAGGATGAAATCTAGCAGAAACATGGCGATGGCTCCATCATCCCCCAGCCTCAGAGGACAGGAGAGCTGACTGGACCCAGCTACCTCCCTCCTCCCTCCTTTCCTTCCTTACATCCTTCCTTGCTTCCTTCCTCCCTTACTACTTTCCTTCCTTCCTTGCTTCCTTCCTCCCTCCCTCCTCCCTCCTTACTCCTTTCCTCCCTCCCTCCTCCCTCCCTCCTTCCTTCCATCCTTCCTTCCTTCCTCCCTCCCTTCCTTCCACCCTTCCTCCCTCCCTCCCTACTTCGTCCTTTCCTTCCATCCTTCTTGCTTCCTTCCTACTTGCCTTCTTACTCCTTCCTTCCTTCCTCCTTCCTTTCCTTCCTTACATCCTTCCTTGCTTCCTCCCTCCCTCCCTCCTTCCTCCTCCCTCCCAGCTACAGTTAAAACCTGAACCTGCACCTGTGGGACTGCTTCACCAGCCTGGGTCAGTACACCTCAGGACTGGATACCAAACCTTTCCTGACAGAAGGATCCATGCCAGCTGTCTGTGACAAACCTGCAGCAAGAGAGATGGAAGGATTTACAATAAAGTTGTGTGTGTAGCAAACCCTCCCAAAGATGCTTCCTTCCTTCCTCCCTCCTTTCCTCACTTCCTTCCTTGCTTCCTTCCTTCCTCCATCCGTCCTTGCTTCCTTGCTTCCTCCCTCCTTACTCCTCTCCTTCCATCCTTCTTGCTTCCTTCCTTCCTTCCTCCCTCCCTCCTTTCCTCACTTCATTCCATCCTTTCTTGCTTCCTCCCTCCCTCCTCCCTCCTTTCCTCACTTCCTCCCTTGCTTCCTTCCTTCCTCCCTGCTTGCTTCCTTCCTTCCTCCGTCCCTCCTTACTCCTTTCCTTCCATCCTTCCTTCCTTCCTCCCTCCCTCCTTTCCTCCTTTCCTTCCATCCTTCCTCCCTTCCTTCCTCCCTCCCTCCCTTCCTTCCTCCCTCCTCCCTCCCTCCTTCCATCCTTCCTCCCTCCCTCCCATCCTTCCTCCCTCCCTCCCTCCCTTCCTTCCTCCCTCCTCCCTCCTTCCTTCCATCCTTCCTTCCTCCCTCCCTTACTCCTTTCCTCCCTTCCTTCCTCCCTACCCCTCCCTCCCTCCCCCCCTCCCTCCCTCCCTCCCTCCTCCCTCCCTTCCTCCCTCCCTCCTCCCTCCCACCCTTCCTCCCTCCCTCCCCTCCCTCCCCCCTTCCTCCCTCCCTTCCTTCCATCCTTCCTTGCTTCCTCCCTCCCTCCCTCCCTCCCTCCCTCCCTCCCTCCTCCCTCCCTCCTTACTCCTTCCTCCCTCCCTCCCTCCTTCCTTCCATCCTTCTCTCCCTCCCTCCTCCCTTCCTCCCTCCCTCCCTCCCTCCCTCCCTCCTCTCCTTCCATCCTTCCTTGCTTCCCTCCCTCCCTCCCTCCCTCCCTCCCCCCTTCCTTCCTCCCTCCCTCCCTCCTCCCTCCCTCCCATCCTCCCTCCCTCCCTCCTCCCTCCCTCCCTCCTTCCTCCTCCCTCCCTGCTGCAGGGTGGAGCTAACAGCAACAACCTCTTCTAGCAGCTCAAACGGCGGTCGGCGGACCAGCTTACAGACTCATTACTGACACCTACTGGACTAAAACTGGAACTGCAGCTTGGACCAAAAACCCCAAAACAGATCAATAGTGTGTGTTCTTCCTGTTACTCTTCATTTATTAATAAGAAGATTTCCATGATGACTGATGTCTTTCTCCCCACATGATTATTACCTCCCTCCCTCCTTACTCCTTTCCTTCCATCCTTCCTTGCTTCCTCCCTCCCTCCTTACTCCTTTCCTTACAACCATCCTTCCTTGCTTCCTCCCTCCCTCCTTACTCCTTTCTTTCCATACATCCTTCCTTGCTTCCTTCCTTCCTCCCTCCCTCCTTACAACTTTCCTTCCAACCATCCTTCCTTGCTTCCTTCCTCCCTCCCTCCTTACTCCTCCCTCCCTTCCTCAATTCCTTCCATCCTTCCTTGCTTCCTTCCTCCCTCCCTCCTTACTCCTTTCCTTCCAACCATCCTTCCTTCCTTCCTACCTCCCTCCCTCCTTACTCCTTTCCTTCCAACCATCCTTCCTTGCTTCCTCCCTCCCTCCTTACTCCTTTCCTTCCAACCATCCTTCCTTGCTTCCTTCCTCCTTACTCCTTTCCTTCCGCCCATCCTTCCTTCCTTCCTCCCTCCCTTCCTTCCTTTCTCCCTCCCTCCTTACTCCTTTCCTTCCTCACGTCTTTCCTCCCTTCCTCCTTTCCTTGCTTCCTTCCTTCCTACCTCCCTCCCTCCTTACTCCTTTCCTTCCTTCCATCCTTCCTTCCTTCCTCCCTTACTCCTTTCCTTCCTTCCTTCCATCCTTCCTTCCTTCCTTCCTCCCTTACTCCTTTCTTTCCTTCCATCCTTCCTTGCTTTTTCCCTCCTTACTCCTTTCCTTCCATCCTTCCTTCCTTCCTCCCTCCCTCTCTCCTTAGTCTTTTCCTTCCTTACATCCTTCCTTGCTTCCTTCCTCCTTTCCTTCTTTCCATCATTTCTTCCTTCCTTCCTCCCTCTCTCCTTAGTCTTTTCCTTCCTTCCATCCTTCCTTGCTTCCTTACTCCTTTCCTTCCGGTACGGTACGGTACATTTTCAGGCTTTCTATAGTAGGGGATACTACTAACAAAATGACCTTAATTTGTTTACTGCAAATCATCATAATACAGATAATATTCACACTATCACACTTAATTACGGTTGAGTTAATGATTGTACTGTACACGCCGGCAGCTTTCTTGAACCTTGTTCTCTGAGGCTTTGCCAGTTTCTTGCAGTACCTGCTCAGTGTCACATGGTAGATAAAGAAGTCTTTGCTGATTGACCTCACTGACTTTATCTGCCTTACCTTATCTGATGCAGCCTTAAGTACAAGTGCAGACACAAGCCTATTCATTTTCCTCTAGAGGTAACCTGTAGGTAGGACAGAGGTGAGCGCTCTCTCTCTCTGTCACCTGTCTGGAAACACAGAAGAGAAGCAGCGCGAGGACGAGGTAGGCAGTGTATTAATGAAAAACATGATCAATATGATGTGAAGTGAGAAATGAATTTAACCCTGTAGAGCCCAGAGAAATGTGTTAATCTGCAGTGTGTATGATGACAGTGAGGTTTTAGCAGCAGTAACCCTTGTGTTGTCCTCCCGGGTCAAATTGAACCCATCCCTTTTGAATGTTCCTTCTTTCTTTAATTTTTTCTTCCTTCTTTCCCTCCTCCCCTCTTTCTTTGCTCCCTCCTCCTTCCATCCTTCTTTCCTTCCTTCCTTCCTTCCTTCCTCCCTCCCTCCCTACCTCCCTTCCTTCCTTCCTTCCTCCTTTCATTCCTCCCTTCCTTCCTCCCTTCATTATCTCCTAAATTCCTTCCTCCTTTCATCCTTATTACTTTCCTTTCTTCTGTCCATCCTTGACCTGAGGACAACAGGAGGGTTAATGAGGACAGTATGTTTATGAGGACACATGTTAGAATAGTAAACATTAATAATGAACATATTCTCATTTCACACATTTTATACCATCTTGTCACTTTTTGTGTTGTTGGAATATAAAAGACACAAATAATAAAACTATGATCAGACTTTATGATTCAGCTGATAAAGATTTATACTGTCTGTTAATGTTTGACTTCAGTTGTTCCAAAGTTCAGAGCTGCTGTTCTGTGATCAGATTTCCTTAAAGAAGACTTCAGATTAAAGATGAACACAGAGAGATGAGACTGTTTGTGAACCAACAGACCTTAAAAACCTCCTGCTGTGAGTTACATGTTTCTTCTTCTTCTGCTTGTTTAAATGTTGATGGCACTATCGCTGGCTGGTTGAAGCTGCTGATATATTTCACCTTCACTCATCAGCTTCATTCAGATGATTTTCAGCATCTAAAGGAAACGTAGCCGACAGTTTTCATCATGTTTGTGTCAGCAGCTGTTAAAATGATCTGATAACAGTAGAGATGGTAGTTATAGTGATAAATATATATAATGATGAAACGAGTTATATGAGTATGAACATGTAATATACAGTATGTACTCCATATAATATAAAGATTAGACTCATCTTTTGGGTCATTTCATCAAATGGTACAGCACCCTGCCCAACAACTGAACCTGGCTGTTAAAGGGTTTGGGTACGATGACATTCATTGTACTAAACTTTAGATAAATAGGCTAAAGTGATTGACTGTTGTTTTTGTAAAACTGTTTCTTGAAGTCAGTAATTGTGTGTTTGATTCATTTAATTGGTCGTATCAAAGGTCACCTCATTCAGTCATCTTGAACCTGACAAACATTATGACAGTTATTATAATAACTAATCCACAGTTACAACAGAAAGAGTTTGTTTCACAGGTGGGACGGTTAGTGATGAACAGGTAATAAAAGCCATATAATAATATACTATGAAATGTGTTAAAAGAAGGTGACAGAAATACTGTTGAAAACATCTTTTCATTCATGATATTCAGTTATTTAATCAGGCAAATGAAAAGTCAGTGGAACATTCAGAAACTAAGTTATTAAACATTAAAGCTGAGTGAAAGTCTTTAAATAGTTTGTTACTTTGGCTCCATCTGGTGGTGGAATGAATAATGACAGGATGTTAGACAGCAGTGCAGACCTGTGTGATGTGCAGCTGGTTGTAATGAATGAGCATGTTGTTGTGTTTGTGTGAAGGTGTTTCTCTGCTATGGATCAGTGTGAGGACAGAGAGGAGGGAGTCCCTCCCTCTAAAAGCTCTCTGTGTGGGGAACATGACAGCCAGACCAAAGCTCAGAGGTGAGATGAGGATCTCTAACTGTCCATCACTGTTCTCCACTCACATCACTCCACCATCATTATTCACACTCACTGTCACATCTGACACTCAACTACTGAATAATAAGTCACAATAAGTCAGAATGAACTACTAACTTTGTGAGTTAACAAAGAACTCAACCACTGATTAGTCAACTAATCAACTAAGATGAGACAGCATCTTTCATCAGATGACATTTTGATGAACAGGAGAACGTTTCTCATCCACTGTCTTCTTACTGATTTTCATTCTGCTTCTAAAACTTCAGCTGCTGACAGTCTGCTCAACATTCATCTTTTTAAACTCTTTGATTTGTTGTTTGTTTGTATCAGGATGCAGCAGCAGAGAGCAGACTCTCCTGAACCCAGCTGTGTGTCCATGAAGAGTGATGCGTCTATGCCTCATCCTATTACGTTTAAAGATGGACAACCTGCTGATGGAAGGTAAGAAGTTAAAAATGGTTGGTTGGCTGTTTGGGCTGAATAAACCTCCTGTGTTATGTGGGGCGGAGCAGGTGAACCAGGCACAAACACCACAGACAGGTTAAATGGAAACAGCTTTAATGCTCTGAGACCAACAGACAGGCTTACAGACCATAAAGGGAAAGCAGTTCAAATAAGGTTTAAACCAGCAGGAACAGGTAACAAGAGGAACAGGAACAGACAGGAGCAGCATCACAATCTAGTGTCTAGAATGAAAGAAAATGAGTGAGAGCAGTAAATGTAGTGAGGAGCTGATGAGGGAATTACACAGTGGCAGCAGGTGAGCAGGTGGGTTTGAAACTGAAGGCAGGGACAGAAACAGACAGGACAAGACAAACAGAGCTTAAACAGGAATCATGACAGTCGCCCCTCAAGGGACAGCTCCCAAATGTCCCTCCAGGCTGGTCAGGAGGGAGAAAACAAAGAGGAGAAAGAAGGCAGGACAGATGGGCAGGACCACTCTGGAGGCTGAAAGAGCTGCTCAGGACAGAAACTTTGGAGACCAAGGTGTCAACAAAACCATGTAGAAAGGAGACCAAGAAACAGGAGGACCTCAACAGGGGGGCTGATGTTTTGGGAGCTAGCTGGGTGTCTGTGGAGGCAGCAGAGACTCAGTGAAGCTGGACAGCAGAGACTCAGTGAAGCCGGGCAGCAGAGACTCAGTGAAGCCGGACAGCAGAGACTCAGTGAAGCCGGACAGCAGAGACTCAGTGAAGCCGGGCAGCAAAGACTCAGTGAAGCTGGACAGCAGAGACTCAGTGAAGCTGGACAGCAGTTCTTTGGTGTTAACTACATGCTGTTTTCACTTCTTTATTCATATCAGGATGCAGCAGCAGAGAGCAGACTCTCCTGAACCCAGCTGTGTGTCCATGAAGAGTGATCGGTCTATGCCTCATCCTATTACGTTTAAAGATGGACAACCTGCTGATGGAAGGTAAGAATTTAACAGCCAATAATCAGAGCAGCATTTACAGGAGTTCATTTAGTCATCATGACAGAAGATCTTTAATAAGCTGAGTGCAGATTTGAGTCATTAAATGTCCTTAAACATGATGTTTTCTCCACAGAGTTCAGCAGCAGAGCTCAGAGGTTCCCAGTGATCAGTCTGCACAGCAGCATCAAACACAGCTGGACTCCATATTTATGGTGTGTACATGTACAAACACACCTTTTACTATTAACTCCATCAACCACAGATGAAATAGTAAAGTAGCATTCAGGTCCTAACAGTGTCCATGCTGCTCTGTTTAGACCAGCAGGCCTTCAGACTGACACATGAATCACATGTTGTGTTCTACCAGTTTAAATGAAATGTTCACTTTATCTTTCTGTTCCAGCTGCTGGAGGAGAACATCCTCACTTTTGTGAAGAACGAGCTGAAGAGAGTCCAGAGGGGTCTGAGTCCAGATGACCCAGAATGCTTAGAGAGTCAGAGTGAGGATGAGGAGGTGTTGGATCGTGAGGAGGAAGAGCAGAGGAGGAGAAGCAGAGACGCATTTCTGAAGATCACAGTGCACTTCCTGAGGAGAATGAAGCATGAGGAGCTGGCTGAGCGTCTGCAGAGCAGTAAGAGGATTTTAACAGATTTAACATGATGGAGAGGAAATGGAGGCAACATGGGAAAGGTTTATATTTCAAACTCTGCTGTAAATATGCTGCACACATCTGCATCAGATCAGAGGCTGTTTGTCCTCCACTGATGAGCTGAATAAAACTGATGGAGGAGGAAAAACTACACAGACACACTTACATGTTCAGATTTCTAGACTTTCTGTAGGATCCACTCACTGATTTCATTTGTTGTTTGTTCATTCAGGAAGTCGTACTGCAAAGTGTCGACGTAAACTCAAGTCTAACCTGAAGAAGAAGTTCCAGTATCTGTTTGAGGGGATCGCTAAAGCAGGAAACCCAACCCTTCTGAATCAGATCTACACACCGCTCTACATCACAGAGGGAGGGACTGCAGAGGTCAATGATGAACATGAGGTCAGACAGATTGAAACAGCATCCAGGAAACCAGACAGACCAGAAACAACAATCAGACAAGAAAACTTCTTTAAAGCGTCACCTGGAAGAGATGAACCAATCAGAACAGTGATGACAAAGGGAGTGGCTGGCATTGGGAAAACAGTCTTAACACAGAAGTTCACTCTGGACTGGGCTGAAGACAAAGCCAACCAGGACATACACTTCACATTTCCATTCACTTTCAGAGAGCTGAATGTGGTGAAAGAGAAAAAGTACAGCTTGGTGGAACTTGTTCATCACTTCTTTACTGAAACCAAAGAAGCAGGAATCTGCAGGTTTGAAGAGTTCCAGGTTGTGTTCATCTTTGACGGTCTGGATGAGTGTCGACTTCCTCTGGACTTCCACAACACTGAGATCCTGACTGATGTTACAGTGTCCACCTCAGTGGATGTGCTGCTGACAAACCTCATCAGGGGGAAACTGCTTCCCTCTGCTCGCCTCTGGATAACTACACGACCTGCAGCAGCCAATCAGATCCCTCCTGAGTGTGTCGGCATGGTGACAGAGGTCAGAGGGTTCACTGACCCACAGAAGGAGGAGTACTTCAGGAAGAGATTCAGAGATGAGAAGCAGGCCAGCACCATCATCTCCCACATCAAGACATCACGAAGCCTTCACATCATGTGCCACATCCCAGTCTTCTGCTGGATCACTGCTACAGTTCTGGAGCATGTGTTGAAAAGCAGAGAGGGAGGAGAGCTGCCCAAGACCCTGACTGAAATGTACATCCATTTCCTGGTACTTCAGTCCAAACTGAAGAAGGTCAAATATGATGGAGGAGCTGAGACAGATCCACACTGGAGTCCAGAGAGCAGGAAGATGATTGAGTCTCTGGGAAAACTGGCTTTTGAGCAGCTGCAGAAAGGCAACCTGATCTTCTATGAATCAGACCTGACAGAGTGTGGCATCGATATCAGAGCAGCCTCAGTGTGCTCAGGAGTGTTCACACAGGTCTTTAAAGAGGAGAGAGGGCTGTACCAGGACAAGGTGTTCTGCTTCGTCCATCTGAGCCTTCAGGAGTTTCTGGCTGCTCTTCATGTCCATCTGACATTCATCAAGTCTGGAGTCAATCTGTTGGAAGAACAACAAACAACATCCAGGTTGTCTAAAGTCTTTAAAGATAAACCTGAACCAACACATTTCTACCAGAGTGCTGTGGACAAGGCCTTAAAGAGTCCAAATGGACACCTAGACTTGTTCCTCCGCTTCCTCCTGGGTCTTTCACTGCAGACCAATCAGACTCTCCTACGAGGTCTGCTGACACAGACAGGAAGAAGCTCACAGACCAATCAGACTCTCCCACGAGCTCTGCTGACACAGACAGGAAGAAGGTCACAGACCAATCAGACTCTCCCACGAGGTCTGCTGACACAGACAGGAAGAAGCTCACAGACCAATCAGACTCTCCCACGAGGTCTGCTGACACAGACAGGAAGAAGCTCACCGATAAATCAGAAAACAGTCAAGTACATCAAGAAGAAGATCAGTGAGAATGTGTCTGCAGAGAGAAGCATCAATCTGTTCCACTGTCTGAATGAACTGAATGATCGTTCTCTAGTGGAGGAGATCCAACAGTTCCTGAGATCGGGAAATCTCTCCACAGATGAACTGTCTCCTGCTCAGTGGTCAGCTCTGGTCTTCATCTTACTGTCATCAAAAAAAGATCTGGATGTGCTTGACCTGAAGAAATACTCTGCTTCAGAGGAGGCTCTTCTGAGGCTGCTGCCAGTGGTCAAAGCCTCCAACAAAGCTCTGTAGGTGCACACAGAACTATCCAGATTAATGTAGTTTCATCTTTGCTCAATGAAGAAAAGTAATGTTTGCAATTCTTTTGTTCTGCTGATTCTTCTCCAGGTTGAGTGGCTGTAACCTCTCAGAGAGAAGTTGTGCAGCTCTGTCCTCATTTCTCAGCTCCCAGTCCTCTAGTCTGAGAGATCTTGACCTGAGTAACAACAACCTGCAGGATTCAGGAGTGAAGCAGCTTTCTGCCGGACTGGAGAGTCCACACTGTGGACTGGACACCCTCAGGTCAGGATTCAACTGTCTATCAAAGTTTACCCACCAAGCTTTTATTGTCTTTATATATTGGATCTGTGAATTTACTTATTTAAATTCTTCTCCAGGTTGAGTGACTGTCACCTCTCAGAGAGAAGCTGTGCAGCTCTGTCCTCAGTTCTCAGCTCCCAGTCCTCTAGTCTGAGAGATCTGGACATGAGTCACAACAACCTGCAGGATTCAGGAGTGAAGCAGCTTTCTGCTGGACTGGAGAGTCCACACTGTGGACTGGACACCCTCAGGTCAGGATTCAACTGTCTATAAAAGTTTACCCACCAAGCTTTTATTGTCTTTATATATTGGATCTGTGAATTGACTTATTAAAATTCTTCTCCAGGTTGACTGACTGTAACCTCTCAGAGAGAAGCTGTGCAGCTCTGTCCTCAGTTCTCAGCTCCCAGTCCTCTAGTCTGAGAGATCTGGACCTGAGTAACAACAACCTGCCAGATTCAGGAGTGAAGCAGCTGTGTGCTGCACTGGAGAGTCCACACTGTACACTTGAAACTCTCCTACTGCCATCAGAAAAAGATCTGGACGTGTTTGACCTGAAGAAATACTCTGCTTCAGAGGTGGTTCTTCTGAGGCTGCTGCCAATGGTCAAAGCCTCCAACAAAGCTCTGTAAGTACTCAGATAGCTGGCTTCATTTATTATTATTGAGATACTCCGCTGTCTTTTTAAAATAAATTAAATAAGTAACCTATTTCTTGTTTTGTTTTTCTTCATATTTCTAGGTTGAGTGGCTGTAACCTCTCAGAGAGAAGCTGTGCAGCTCTGTCCTCAGTTCTCAGCTCCCAGTCCTCTAGTTTGAGAGATCTGGACCTGAGTAGCAACAACCTGCAGGATTCAGGAGTGAAGCAGCTTTCTGCTGGACTGGAGAGCCCACACTGTGGACTGGACACCCTTAAGTCAGGAGTCAACTGTCTATAAAAGTTTACCCACTTAGCTTTTATTGTCTTTATATATTGGATCTGTGAATTGACTTATTAAAATTCTTCTCCAGGTTGAGTGACTGTCACCTCTCAGAGAGTAGCTGTGCAGCTCTGTCCTCAGTTCTCAGCTCCCAGTCCTCTCGTCTGAGAGATCTGGACCTGAGTAACAACAACCTGACAGATTCAGGAGTGAAGCAGCTGTGTGCTGCACTGGAGAGTCCACACTGTACACTTGAAACTCTCCTACTGCCATCAGAAAAAGATCTGGACGTGTTTGACCTGAAGAAATACTCTGCTTCAGAGGCGGTTCTTCTGAGGCTGCTGCCAATGGTCAAAGCCTCCAACAAAGCTCTGTAAGTACACAGATAGTTGGCTTTACTTATTATTATTTAGATACTCTGCTGTCTTTTTAAAATAAATTAAATAAGTAACCTATTTCTTGTTTTGTTTTTCTTCATATTTCTAGGTTGAGTGGCTGTAATCTCTCAGAGAGAAGCTGTGCAGCTCTGTCCTCAGTTCTCAGCTCCCAGTCCTCTAGTCTGAGAGATCTGGACCTGAGTAACAACAACCTGCAGGATTCAGGAGTGAAGCAGCTTTCTGCTGGACTGGAGAGTCCACACTGTGGACTGGACACCCTCAGGTCAGGAGTCAACTGTCTATAAAAGTTTACCCACTAAGCTTTTATTGTCTTTATATATTGGATCTGTGAATTTACTTATTAAAATTCTTCTCCAGGTTGAGTGACTGTCACCTCTCAGAGAGAAGCTGTGCAGCTCTGTCCTCAATTCTCAGCTCCCAGTCCTCTAGTCTGAGAGATCTGGACCTGAGTAACAACAACCTGCCAGATTCAGGAGTGAAGCAGCTGTGTGCTGCACTGAAGAGTCCACACTGTACACTTGAAACTCTCCTACTGCCATCAGAAAAAGATCTGGACGTGTTTGACCTGAAGAAATATTCTGCTTCAGAGGCGGCTCTTCTGAGGCTGCTGCCAATGGTCAAAGCCTCCAACAAAGCTCTGTAAGTACTCAGATTGTTGGCTTTATTCATTATTATTTAGATACTCTGCTGTCTTTTTAAAATACATTAAATAAGTAACTTATTTCTTGTTTTGTTTTTCTTTATATTTCCAGGTTGAGTGGCTGTAACCTCTCAGAGAGAAGCTGTGCAGTTCTGTCCTCAGTTCTCAGCTCCCAGTCCTCTCGTCTGAGAAATCTTGACCTGAGTGACAACAACCTGCAGGATTCAGGAGTGAAGCAGCTTTCTGCTGGACTGGAGAGTCCACACTGTGGTCTGGACACCCTCAGGTCAGGATTCAACTGTCCATAAAGGTTTACCCACCAAGCTTTTATTGTCTTTATATATTGGATCTGTGAATTGACTTATTAAAATTATTTTCCAGGTTGAGCGGCTGTAACCTCTCAGAGAGAAGCTGTGCAGCTCTGTCCTCAGTTCTCAGCTCCCAGTCCTCTAGTCTGAGAGATCTGGACCTGAGTAACAACAACCTGCAGGATTCAGGAGTGAAGCAGCTTTCTGCTGGACTGGAGAGTCCACACTGTGGACTGGACACCCTCAGGTCAGGATTCAACTGTCTGTCAAAGGTTACCCACCAAGCTTTTATTGTCTTTATATATTGGATCTGTGAATTGACTTATTAAAATTCTTCTCCAGGTTGAGTGACTGTCACTTCTCAGAGAGAAGCTGTGCAGCTCTGTCCTCAGTTCTCAGCTCCCAGTCCTCTAGTCTGAGAGATCTGGACCTGAGTAACAACAACCTGCCAGATTCAGGAGTGAAGCAGCTGTGTGCTGCACTGGAGAGTCCACACTGTACACTTGAAACTCTCCTACTGCCATCAGAAAAAGATCTGGACGTGTTTGACCTGAAGAAATACTCTGCTTCAGAGGCAGTTCTTCTGAGGCTGCTGCCAATGGTCAAAGCCTCCAACAAAGCTCTGTAAGTACTCAGATAGTTGGCTTTATTTATTATTATTTAGATACTCTGCTGTCTTTTTAAAATAAATTAAATAAGTAACCTATTTCTTGTCTTGTTTTTCTTCATATTTCCAGGTTGAGTGGCTGTAATCTCTCAGAGAGAAGCTGTGCAGCTCTGTCCTCAGTTCTCAGCTCCCAGTCCTCTAGTCTGAGAGATCTGGACCTGAGTGACAACAACCTGCAGGATTCAGGAGTGAAGCAGCTTACTGCTGCACTGGAGAGTCCACACTGTGGACTGGAAACCCTCAGGTCAGTTTTATTACTGTGTATATAAAGTAATATTTAAGTTGCCTAATTAAATTATTGTGATCTCACAGTGAACATTGTTGGAATGAAAAATAAGAACTAAGTTAAAATATCAGTACATTTGTCTGAAATCTTCCTTAGATATTCTGTGGAACAATATTTAACTTTAAAGGCATTTCTTCTGCCAACATAAATCAGAATGCAGCCTCCAGCAGGAACATGTGCTTTCTCTCCTACTGCTAACCTAAAATGTATCTGCATGACACCAACGTACAGCAGGGGGCGCTGAGTGTGAACATAAAGGCCTGAAGGACAAAATCCTGTTTATTGATTTGTTGAATGTTTTTAAGGTCATTAGATGAACTGTTGTGTGTGTGTTCAGTCTGTCAGGATGTCTGATCACAGAGGAAGGCTGTGCTTCTCTGGCCTCAGCTCTGAGGTCCAACCCCTCCCATCTGAGAGAGCTGGACCTGAGCTACAATCATCCAGGAGGCTCTGGAGAGAAGATCCTGTCTGCTGGACTGAAGGATCCACACTGGAAACTGTACACTCTCAGGTATGGACAGACAGGTGGACACTCTCAGGTACGGACAGACAGGTGGACACTCTCAGGTATGGACAGACAGGTGGACACTCTCAGGTATGGACAGACAGGTGGACACTCTCAGGTATGGACAGACAGGTGGACACTCTCAGGTATGGACAGACAGGTGGACACTCTCAGGTATGGACAGATGGACAGACACTCTGACTAACTGAGGGACTGTGGTTCATGTTTAATAGTGGATATGAGTGAAGGTGTATGAAGCTGATTGTGTCTTTGTCTCTTCCTCCAGGATGGACCATGGTGGACCGCAGAGACTGAAACCTGGTGTGAGGAAGTGTGAGTGTGTTTTCAGTTTGATTCATGAGAACTTTGATAAAAACTGGATGAAATATGTAAAAGAAGTGAAAAAAGTTCAAAATTATGTAAAATGTGTTCCTAGGTTAGTGTCAAACAAACCGTAGCACCACTTCATACCGCAGCAAAAGGAGGAAGGAAAGCCAATCTAAAAACAACACAACACACTGTAATGGTGCCTAAACACAGCCGGTAGTACTACTTGAACAGAACTTGTCAATGACTCTCTGGATAAAGTCAGTCACCAGTCTCTTTTCCATTGACAGCATGGCCAGTGCCTCTCCTGGGTCATGCTGTTTCAGATCTAAAAGTATGAATGCATGTATTCAAATACATGACTTACACTCTTATCTATATGCACAACATACAAACATATTTTATAAATGATACTGAGATTTGGTGGTTTATTTCTACCAATGACTCCTTTTATATCTCCCTCTTAATTCATTACAAAATGTAAAAGAAAATACTTTGACTTTTCATCATCAATGACGATGATGTCACTGATCACTTTCAAATGGATTCATTTATTTAACAAGTCACTGACAATAACATAAGTTTTGAATATATCACCTAACCCTTTAAAAGGTAGAAACATACTGATGGAGAGCTAGTGCAATATTAAAATCATGTTTGTTATATTATTATTTAAATTCAAGCGTGTTCAAACCTTCCTCTCATTATCAACAAAGTAAAATGAGCTGAGCTACCTGCAGCTCTGCAGTGCTGCCTCTCCCTGCATCACCACTGTTAGCTTCCAGCTCAACTTCATCTCATCTCTAATATGAAAGCAGTGGACATGAATAAGAAACATACTGATGGGAATGTCAAGAACAAGCCAAGAACACACAGACAGACTAACTCCTTTCTAGATGTGGAACGTTACTGGTTTAAGTTACATGAGTTAAGTTGATAGAAAAATCCTGTTCTTTAACCATCTTAAATACTTCATTAATTACATTCAGACAAACATCAGACGCAGCTGGAATCAAGTTTCACTTTGAAAAACATTCTCATCTAAAGGTCCACTTACTCTGTATGTCCAAAGCTTTCAGTCACATCTCATGGTCTTCCTCAGTGATGGAGTGTCTCAGTTGTCATGGAGATGGTTTAAGTTTGAATGGTTTCAGTAAAGTAGTTCATAAATCAACAGATGATAAACTGCAGCTGTATTGTGTCTCGTTCTCTCCATCAGATGCCTGTGAACTGGAACTGGATCCAAACACAATACACAGAAACCTCAAACTGTCTGATAACAACAGGAAGGTGACACGTGTGAAGGAGTATCAGTCATATCCTGATCATCCAGACAGATTTGACTCCTGGTGTCAGCTGCTGTGTAGAAATGATCTGACTGGTCGCTGTTACTGGGAGGTCGAGTGGAGAGGAAGAGTTCATATATCAGTGAGTTACAGAAGAATCAGCAGGAAAGGAGACAGTGAAGACTGTGTGTTTGGATGGAATGATCAGTCCTGGAGTCTGTTCTGCTCTGATGATGATGGTTACTCTGTCTGGCACAATGACAACTATACATCCATCTCCTCCTCCTCCTCCTCCTCCTCCTCCTCCTCCTCTGTCTCTAACAGAGTAGCAGTGTATGTGGACTGTCCTGCTGGCACTCTGTCCTTCTACAGAGTCTCCTCTGACACACTGATCCACCTCCACACCTTCAACACCACATTCACTCAACCTCTGTGTGCTGGGTTTACACTCTGGCCTGGTTCCTCAGTGTCTCTGTAGGAGGAGCAGAGAGGAGCAGTGAGGAGCAAGAGGAGTAATGAGGAGCAGTGAGGAGCAGAGAGGAGTAATGAGGAGTAGAGAGGAGCAGTGAGGAGTAGAAAGCAGCAGTGAGGAGCAGAGGGGAGCAGTGAGGAGTAATGAGGAGTAGAGAGGAGCAGAGAGGAGCAATGAGGAGCAATGAGGAGCAGAGAGGAGTAATGAGGAGTAATGAGGAGTAATGAGGAGCAGAGAGGAGTAATGAGGAGTAGAGAGGAGTAATGAGGAGCAGTGAGGAGTAATGAGGAGCAGAGAGGAGTAATGAGGAGCAGTGAGGAGTAATGAGGAGTAATGAGGAGTAGTGAGGAGTAATGAGGAGCAGTGAGGAGTAATGAGGAGCAGAGAGGAGTAATGAGGAGTAGTGAGGAGCAGAGAGGAGTAATGAGGAGTAGAGAGGAGTAATGAGGAGTAGAGAGGAGTAATGAGGAGTAATGAGGAGTAATGAGGAGCAGAGAGGAGTAATGAGGAGCAGTGAGGAGTATCCAGTAACAATCTGTTGGATTCATTTTGTATTGCAAGTTTATCATTACATGTATTGATTCATCATTTATTAGTAGTGTGTGTAAATCACCTTTAGTCTGGGAAGAATATTTCTAAAATGTCTTATTTTTATCTTTATTTATTCCTTTTCTGAGCATTCTTTAAGGCCAGGTTATTATTTCCTCAATTATAACAGACCTTCAATTTGGTGCTTTTATTTTGAAAGTGTCTCACCGGGGGAAAAAAGGACATGTGGAGTTTTTAACGTCAGTGTGTGTGTATAGTTTAAAGTGTGTCTACCTGACGGGAGGAAACCAGATAATGTTTAATTAGCACCTGGCTGATAAGGGCACAAGGTTTGTGCTCATTTCTTTTATGTCATGTTTAATGTCTAGCTCAAACTGTGTCTGTCATAGTTTGATGCACTTTTATCATTATGTGTTTTAGCTAGCAGGAATGCCAATTAGCATCTTATTGGTTTAGATTAAAGGAGATAAAACCAGTTATTTCATTGATTTGTTTATTGATGCAAAGATGTATTTAGTGTTTTTATATTAGCTTTAAAATATATATAGTTAAAACTGCATATTTGACACAAAACGACAGATTAAAACTTGAGGCCAAAACCAGCCTTGAAGGAGCTTTTCATTCTTTTTAGAAATCCTCCAAAGCTACTGCCTCCTTTCCTTCATTCCTTGATTCCTTCCTTCCTTCCTTCCTCCCTCCCTCCTTGCTCCTTCCTTCCTCCCTCCCTCCTTTCCTCACTTCCTTCCATCCTTCCTCCCTCCCTCCCTCCCTCCTTCCTTACTCCTCCCTCCCAGCTTACAGACTCATTACTGACACCTACTGGACTAAAACTGGAACTGCAGCTTGGACCAAAAACCCCAAAACAGATCAATAGTGTGTGTTCTTCCTGCCCACTAAAGTGTTATCACATGTGTGGTAGTTTCTGTCATTTTATAATTCATGTTTTGAATATTTGTTGAGGGGTAATCAACCTGTCTCCACCATCCTTGCACTAAAATATTTTCTATAGATGTCAGGAGTAATTGTGGGGTCGCCAGCAGGGGGCAGTGTGGCGCTTATTGTGCTCCGGGAGGATTTACGTCAGTTTGGTCTGCTTTGCAGCTTTCCTCTTTCTGCTGAGCGAGATGAAAAACGGAGTTTGTCTCACTTATTTCTCCTGTTTCCAGGTTGGTGGAATAGTAAATGAAGCTAAGTAACTGAAGTGTAATATGTTGACATGTCGCTGAATGTTTTAATGTCCGCTAATAAGGCTGTTTTATGAATATGCGGACATATATGTACATAGAGCAGCAGCCGCATTTTCGCGCCTAATGACGTCACCTGTTGCTGAGTCACGTCGGGCAGTTTTATTTTTAGCTCCTTCGCCTGATGACGTCACCTGTTGCTAAGTCAGGTCGGGCAGAGTTTTATTTTTAGCGCCTTGAACATTTTAATAATGTCTAATAGTTTTGAAATGTATGATATTGTGTAAAAAGGTTAAAAGCTAATGTTAAAAACGAATTTTATATATTTTAAAAACAAGTTAAAAATCTGTCAGCTCATACATTTTGAAAGAGTAAAATAATTTGAGTTGGAAATGGAAAATGCATTTAGGAACCAGATGTAAGTGTTAACAAGCTATGTTTTATATGTAAGTGTTAACAAGCTATGTTTTATATGTAAGTGGTAACAAGCTATGTTTTATATGTAAGTGTTAACAAGCTATGTTTTATATGTAAGTGGTAACAAGCTATGTTTTATATGTAAGTGGTAACAAGCTATGTTTTATATGTAAGTGGTAACATAAGCTATGTTTTATATGTAAGTGGTAACAAGCTATGTTTTATATGTAAGTGGTAACATAAGCTATGTTTTATATGTAAGTGTTAACAAGCTATGTTTTATATGTAAGTGGTAACAAGCTATGTTTTATATGTAAGTGGTAACATAAGCTATGTTTTATATGAAGTTGAAAAGAGACAACTTACAGGGTAATAGTGGTTATTGTCATTTTGATTTATTTAATCACACAAAACTTGTAACTCAGTATTTGCTGAAAGATGAGAAAAGACAAATAGTATTTTATTTTCAAGTGGTGTTTATTTCATAGAGAACATTGAGTGTTTGTAACAGAGGAGGATTTAAATAGTGAATGTTTTAATAAATCCTCTCCCTCTTTCTGCTGAGCCAGATGAAAAACGGACGCAGAGTTTGCCCCGTCTCACTTATTTCTCCTGTTTCCAGAGAGAGCATATAAGCTGTTTACGTGGTGCCAGCCGGTACCTGTAACATGGTCATAGTGCTTCATTTTAGATACACCCCCAAAATGTGCACACACCAGCCGTGATACCAGCCCACTTTCTGGACCGGCAAGTACGGAGCGAGAGCGCTGAGAAAACAGCCAGGAAGAGGGAAAGGATGAAATCTAGCAGAAACATGGCGATGGCTCCATCATCCCCCAGCCTCAGAGGACAGGAGAGCTGACTGGACTATGTTTATTTTTGATGGCAACGTCCCAGCTACAGTTAAAACCTGAACCTGCACCTGTGGGACTGCTTCACCAGCCAGAAGATGACAAAGGACTAAAATCATAGCTCCTCTCTCCTCCGTGGTTCTTCTCCTTCTCCTTCATTCATTTAGTCCTTATATCCTCTGATACAGACCAGTGAAATGCAGAAATTCCATCAGTTTTTTGTTCTCTCTGGAACTGCTTTAGTTAGTAGAGTTGACATATTTCTATTCTTTATAACTTACGTTTTTCTCTCAGTTCAACATTTTGTCAGTTTGGTCTTTCTATAATATTCTCTAAACTATATTATAGCTACTCAGTTCTGTACTATACAATAGTCTATATATTCTACAGACCCTCCCTGATCTACTACCTTATCGTGGTGGAGGGATTTGTGTGTCCCAATGACCCCAAGAGCTCAGTTGTCAGGGGATTTTATGCCCCTGGTAGGGTCTCCCATGGCAAACAGGTCCGGGGGGAGGGGCCAGACAACAGGTAGCTCAAAAAGACCCCTTATGATGAGTTTGATAAATGGATTTCCGTGTCCTTCCCCCCTGGAGCCAGGCCTGGGGTTGGGGATCGGGGGTGAGCACCTGTTGGCCGGAGAAGGGACATGGGACCCCACTCCCACAGACTCACCACCAGTGGGAGGGGCCAAAGTCACACTATCACACTTAATTATGGTTGAGTTAATGATTGTACTGTACACGCTGGCAGCTTTCTTGAACCTTGTTCTCTGAGGCGTTGCCTGTTTCTTGCAGTACCTCACTGACTTTATCTGCCTTACCTTATCTGATGCAGCCTTAAGTACAACTGCAGACACAAGCCTATTCATTTTCCTCTCCCACTGTCTGGGTATACTGAGCATAGAGGTGTTACAACCATCACAACCCGGTCAGACATTGTTTATATAGATAGAGGCACATGGTGGTTTGAAATGAGCACAAATCACATTTTAAGAACCTGATCTTTAATCTAATACAAGTTACATCATTCAAACTTCTGCTAGATTGTGTGTGTGAGGCTGCCTCTGATTGGCTTACCATGAAATCATCACTGACCATCACACCACTATCAGTGACTCATTGCAGTAAGACATCATGGAGGTCACAGTTAGACCTAAATGTTGGAGCAGCATCTAGTAGCTGTTAGTGGCTGCAGTGCAGATGTCATTTAGTTCAATACAAGTTTAGAGTCAGTGAGCACATATTTACACTAATATGTTTGTTTCATGTTTTTACATATTTAAATCTATTAGCAGCTAATGACTCTAATGATGTAATGTCTGATGTCTTCAGTCACACTGTAGATCGACCAATGAGGGCAGAGTGTTAATCTGCAGTGTGTATGATGACAGTGAGGTTTTAGCAGCATTAATGAGGACAGTATGTTTATGAGGACACGTGTTAAAATACTAAACATTAATAATGTACATATTCTCATTTCACATATTTTATACCATCTTGTCACTTTTTGTGTTGTTGGAATATAAAAGACACAAATAATAAAACTATGATCAGACTTTATGATTCAGCTGATAAAGATTTATACTGTCTGTTAATGTTTGACTTCAGTTGTTCCAAAGTTCAGAGCTGCTGTTCTGTGATCAGATTTCCTTAAAGAAGACTTCAGATTAAAGATGAACGCAGAGAGATGAGACTGTTTGTGAACCAACAGACCTTAAAAACCTCCTGCTGTGAGTTACATGTTTCTTCTTCTTCTGCTTGTTTAAATGTTGATGGCACTATCGCTGGCTGGTTGAAGCTGCTGATATATTTCACCTTCACTCATCAGCTTCATTCAGATGATTTTCAGCATCTAAAGGAAACGTAGCCGACAGTTTTCATCATGTTTGTGTCAGCAGGTGTTAAAATGATCTGATAACACTAGAGATGGTAGTTATAGTGATAAATACATAAAATAATGAAAGTAATATGAGTATGAACATGTAATATACAGTATGTACTCCATATAATATAAAGATTAGACTCATCTTTTGGGTCATTTTCAAATGGTACAGCACCCTGCCCAACAACTGAACCTGGCTGTTAAAGGGTTTGGGTACGATGACATTCATTGTACTAAACTTTAGATAAATAGGCTAAAGTGATTGACTGTTGTTTTTGTAAAACTGTTTCTTGAAGTCAGTAATTGTGTGTTTGATTCATTTAATTGGTCGTATCAAAGGTCACCTCATTCAGTCATCTTGAACCTGACAAACATTATGACAGTTATTATAATAACTAATCCACAGTTACAACAGAAAGAGTTTGTTTCACAGGTGGGACGGTTAGTGATGAACAGGTAATAAAAGCCATATAATAATATACTATGAAATGTGAAGGAGAAAAGAGAAGGTGACAGAAATACTGTTGAAAACATCTTTTCTTTTTTTTTTCTTTAATATTTTTATTGGGTTTTCTTTTCTTCAAGGAAAATTAACAACACAACATAAAGGGACTATACATGAAAAAAAGAAGATAGACAGTAACATGAAAACAAAAAGATTAGTACGTGATGATGAGCTATGTGGCAAGCATGTACATAGTGTGCAGTAGCAGAGGTCCACTACATCCAGGAAAAGAATGGAATTAAAGCCTGTTTTTAATGTAGTCGATGAATGGCTTCCAAGTTTTGTTAAAATTGTCTGAGGAGTCCTGTACCATGTATCTCAACTTCTCAAGTTTAAGAAGATGTAGGATTTCCCTCAGCCACTGAGTCCAACTCGGTGGCTGAGGGTTTTTCCAATTAAGGAGGATCAGTCTCCGTGCCAGTAAAGTAACAAATTTAGTAATTTTCAGATTTGTACTGGAGAGATTTTTATTGTTATCTCTCAATACTCCAAAAATGACTGTTACTGGATCTGGTTGAACCACCATTTTAAAAACTTCTGATAATGTTCTGAAAATCGAGCTCCAATAGGTGTGTAAGTAAGGACAGAGCCAAAAAGAGTGTGCTGGAGAACCGGGTGAGAGCCCACATCTATCACATAGAGGGTCCACATTTGGGAACATTTTCGATAGCCTCACCTTAGAAAAGTGAAGGCGATGTAGTATTTTGAATTGGATGCGGGCCATGTCGGGCACAGATCGAGGCTATGTGCACCCCCTCTTGAGCTTTTTTCCATTGCTCAGTTGTTAAGGTAACCCCCAGATCACCCTCCCACGCGGATTTTATAAGGTCTAGTGATAGGCTTTGTTGCTTGGACAAGACATTATAAAAGAAGGAAATAGCACCTCTCTTTGAGGGTTTGAAAGAGAACAAGGTTTCCACAGTGGACTCCTCTGACATGAAAACCTCTTTTCATTCATGATATTCAGTTATTTAATCAGGCAAATGAAAAGTCAGTGGAACATTCAGAAACTAAGTTATTAAACATTAAAGCTGAGTGAAAGTCTTTAAATAGTTTATTACTTTGGCTCCATCTGGTGGTGGAATGAATAATGACAGGATGTTAGACAGCAGTGCAGACCTGTGTGATGTGCAGCTGGTTGTAATGAATGAGCATGTTGTTGTGTTTGTGTGAAGGTGTTTCTCTGCTATGGATCAGTGTGAGGACAGAGAGGAGGGAGTCCCTCCCTCTAAAAGCTCTCTGTGTGGGGAACATGACAGCCAGACCAAAGCTCAGAGGTGAGATGAGGATCTCTAACTGTCCATCACTGTTCTCCACTCACATCACTCCACCATCATTATTCACACTCACTGTCACATCTGACACTCAACTACTGAATAATAAGTCACAATAACTCAGAATGAACTACTAACTTTGTGAGTTAACAAAGAGCTCAACCACTGATTAGTCAACTAATCAACTAAGATGAGACAGTATCTTTCATCAGATGACATTTTGATGAACAGGAGAACGTTTCTCATCCACTGTCTTCTTACTGATTTTCATTCTGCTTCTAAAACTTCAGCTGCTGACAGTCTACTCAAAATTCATCTTTTTAAACTCTTTGATTTGTTGTTTGTTTGTATCAGGATGCAGCAGCAGAGAGCAGACTCTCCTGAACCCAGCTGTGTGTCCATGAAGAGTGACTTCTCTATGGAGCCTCCTCTTTTCTTTAAAGATGGACAACCTGCTGATGGAATGTAAGAATGTAAAAATGGTTGGTTGGCTGTTTGGGCTGAATAAACCTCCTGTGTTATGTGGGGCGGAGAAGGTGAACCAGGCACAAACACCACAGACAGGTTAAATGGAAACAGCTTTAATGCTCAGAGACCAACAGACAGGCATACAGACCATAAAGGGAAAGCAGTTCAAATAAGGTTGAAACCAGCAGGAACATGTAACAAGAGGAACAGGAACAGACAGGAACAGCATCACAATCTAGTGTCTAGAATGAAAGAAAATGAGTGAGAGCAATATATGTAGTGAGGAGCTGATGAGGGAATTACACAGTGGCAGCAGGTGAGCAGGTGGGTTTGAAACTGAAGGCAGGGACAGAAACAGACAGGACAACACAAGGAATCATGACAGTCGCCCCTCAAGGGACAGCTCCCAAATGTCCCTCCAGGCTGGTCAGGAGGGAGAAAACAAAGAGGAGAAAGAAGGCAGGACAGATGGACAGGACCACTCTGGAGGCTGGAAGAGCTGCTCAGGACAGAAACTTTGGAGACCAAGGTGTCAACAAAACCATGTAGAAAGAAGACCAAGAGACAGGAGGACCTCAGCAGGGGGGCTGATGTTTTGGGAGCTGGCTGGGTGTCTGTGGAGGCAGCAGAGACTCAGTGAATCTGGACAGCAGAGACTCAGTGAATCTGGACAGCAGAGACTCAGTGAAGCTGGACATCACAGACTCAGTGAAGCTGGACAGCAGAGACTCAGTGAATCTGGACAGCAGAGACTCAGTGAAGCTGGACAGCAGTTATTTGGTGTTAACTACATGCTGTTTTCACTTCTTTATTCATATCAGGATGCAGCAGCAGAGAGCAGACTCTCCTGAACCCAGCTGTGTGTCCATGAAGAGTGACTTCTCTATGGAGCCTCCTCTTTTCTTTAAAGATGAACAACCTGCTGATGTAAGGTAAGACTTTATCATCCAGTAATCAGAGCAGCATTTACAGGAGTTCATTTAGTCATCATGACAGAACATCTTTAATAAGCTGAGAGCAGATTTGAGTCATTAAATGTCCTTAAACGTGATGTTTTCTCCACAGAGTTCAGCAGCAGAGCTCAGAGGTTCCCAGTGATCAGTCTGCACAGCAGCATCAAACACAGATGGACTCCATATTTATGGTGTGTACATGTACAAACACACCTTTTACTATTAACTCCATCAACCACAGATGAAATAGTAAAGTAGCATTCAGGTCCTAACAGTGTCCATGCTGCTCTGTTTAGACCAGCAGGCCTTCAGACTGACACATGAATCACATGTTGTGTTCTAGCAGTTTAAATGAAATGTTCACTTTATCTTTCTGTTCCAGCTGCTGGAGGAGAACATCATCACTTTTGTGAAGAACGAGCTGAAGAGAGTCCAGAGGACTCTGAGTCCAGATGACCCAGAATGCTTAGAGAGTCAGAGTGAGGATGAGGAGGTGTTGGACGGTGAGGAGGAAGAGCAGAGAAGGAGCAGCAGAGAGGCATTTCTGAAGATCACACTGCACTTCCTAAGGAGAATGAAGCATGAGGAGCTGGCTGAGCGTCTGCAGAGCAGTAAGAGGATTTTAACAGATTTAACATGATGGAGAGGAAATGGAGGCAACATGGGAGAGGTTTATATTTCAAACTCTGCTGTAAAAATGCTGCACATGTCTGCATCAGATCAGAGGCTGTTTGTCCTCCACTGATGAGCTGAATAAAACTGATGGAGGAGGAAAAACTACACAGACACACTTACATGTTCAGATTTCTAGACTTTCTGTAGGATCCACTCACTGATTTCATTTGTTGTTTGTTCACTCAGGATCTCGTGCTGCAAAGTGTCGACGTAAACTCAAGTCTAACCTGGAGAAGAAGTTCCAGTGTCTGTTTGAGGGGATCGCTAAAGCAGGAAACCCAACCCTTCTGAATGAGATCTACACACCGCTCTACATCACAGAGGGAGGGACTGCAGAGGTCAATGATGAACATGAGGTCAGACAGATTGAAACAGCATCCAGGAAACCAGACAGACCAGAAACAACAATCAGACATGAAGACATCTTTAAAGCCTCACCTGGAAGAGATGAACCAATCAGAACAGTGATGACAAAGGGAGTGGCTGGCATTGGGAAAACAGTATTAACACAGAAGTTCACTCTGGACTGGGCTGAAGACAAAGCCAACCAGGACATACACTTCACATTTCCATTCACTTTCAGAGAGCTGAATGTGGTGAAAGAGAAAAAGTACAGCTTGGTGGAACTTGTTCATCACTTCTTTACTGAAACCAAAGAAGCAGAAATCTGCAGGTTTGAAGAGTTCCAGGTTGTGTTCATCTTTGACGGTCTGGATGAGTGTCGACTTCCTCTGGACTTCCACAACACTGAGATCCTGACCGATGTTACAGAGTCCACCTCAGTGGATGTGCTGCTGACAAACCTCATCAGGGGGAAACTGCTTCCCTCTGCTCGCCTCTGGATAACCACACGACCTGCAGCAGCCAATCAGATCCCTCCTGAGTGTGTCGGCATGGTGACAGAGGTCAGAGGGTTCACTGACCCACAGAAGGAGGAGTACTTCAGGAAGAGATTCAGAGATGAGGAGCAGGCCAGCACCATCATCTCCCACATCAAGACATCACGAAGCCTCCACATCATGTGCCACATCCCAGTCTTCTGCTGGATCACTGCTACAGTTCTGGAGAATGTGTTGAAAAGCAGAAAGAGAGGAGAGCTGCCCAAGACCCTGACTGAGATGTACATCCACTTCCTGGTGATTCAGACCAAACTGAAGAAGGTCAAGTATGATGGAGGAGCTGAGACAGATCCACACTGGAGTCCAGAGAGCAGGAAGATGATTGAGTCTCTGGGAAAACTGGCTTTTGAGCAGCTGCAGAAAGGCAACCTGATCTTCTATGAATCAGACCTGACAGAGTGTGGCATCGATATCAGAGCAGCCTCAGTGTACTCAGGAGTGTTCACACAGGTCTTTAAAGAGGAGAGAGGGCTTTACCAGGACAAGGTGTTCTGCTTCGTCCATCTGAGCGTTCAGGAGTTTCTGGCTGCTCTTCATGTCCATCTGACATTCATCAAGTCTGGAGTCAATCTGCTGGCAGAGGAACAAACAACATCCTGGTGGTCTAAAGTCTTTAAAGACAATCCTGAACCAACATGTTTCTACCAGAGAGCTGTGGACGAGGCCTTAAAGAGTCCAAATGGACACCTGGACTTGTTCCTCCGCTTCCTCCTGGGTCTTTCACTGCAGACCAATCAGACTCTCCTACGAGGTCTGCTGACACATATAGGAAGTAGCTCACAGACCAATCAGGAAACAGTTGAGTACATCAAGAAGAAGATCAGTGAGAATGTGTCTGCAGAGAGAAGCATCAATCTGTTCCACTGTCTGAATGAACTGAACGATCGTTCTCTAGTGGAGGAGATCCAACAGTACCTGAGATCAGGAAGTCTCTCCACAGATAAACTGTCTCCTGCTCAGTGGTCAGCTCTGGTCTTCATCTTACTGTCATCAGAAAAAGATCTGGACGTGTTTGACCTGAAGAAATACTCTGCTTCAGAAGAGGCTCTTCTGAGGCTGCTGCCAGTGGTCAAAGCCTCCAACAAAGCTCTGTAGATGCACACATAACTATCCAGATTAATGTAGTTACATGTTTGCTCAATGAAGAAAAGTAATGTTTGCAATTCTTTTGTTCTGCTGATTCTTCTCCAGGTTGAGTTACTGTAACCTCTCAGAGAGAAGCTGTGCAGCTCTGTCCTCAGTTCTCAGCTCCCAGTCCTCTAGTCTGAGAGATCTGGACCTGAGTAACAACAACCTGCAGGATTCAGGAGTGAAGCAGCTTTCTGATGGACTGGAGAGTCCACACTGTGGACTAGAAAATCTCAGGTCAGTTTTATTACTGTGTGTATATAAAGTAATATTTAAGTTGCCTAATGAAATTATTGTGATCTCACAGTGAACATTGTTGAAATTAAAAATAAGAACTAAGTTAAAACATCAGTACATTTCTATTAAATCTTCTTTAGATTTTCTGTGGAACAATATTTAACTTTAAAGGCATTTCTTCTGCCAACATAAATCAGAATGCAGCCTCCAGCAGGAACATGTGCTTTATCTCCTACCAACCTAAAATGTATCTGCATGACACCAACATACAGCAGGGGGCGCTGTGTGTGAAAATAAAGATCTGAAGGACAAAATCCTGTTTATCTAATTCGATGAAGTGTTGTGTGTGTTCAGTCTGTCAGGATGTCTGATCACAGAGGAAGGCTGTGCTTCTCTGGCCTCAGCTCTGTGGGCCAACCCCTCCCATCTGAGAGAGCTGGACCTGAGCTACAATCATCCAGGAGACTTAGGAGAGAAGATCCTGTCTGATGGACTGAAGGATCCACACTGGAGACTGGACACACTCAGGTATGGACAGACAGGTGGACACTCTCAGGTATGGACAGACAGGTGGACACTCTCAGGTACAGACAGACAGATGGACACTCTCAGATATGGACAGACAGGTGGACTCTCTCAGGTATAGACAGACAGGTGGACACTCTCAGGTATGGACAGATGGAGACTCTCAGGTATGGACAGACAGGTGGACACTCTCAGGTATGGACAGATGGAGACTCTCAGGTATGTACAGACAGGTGGAGACTCTCGGGTATGGACACACAGTTGGACACTCGGGAATGAACAGACAGGTGGACACTCTCAGGTATGGACAGACAGATGGACACTCTCAGGTACGGACAGATGAACACACTCAGGTATGGACAGGTGGACACTCTCAGGTATGGACAGATGGACAGACACTCTGTTTAACTGAGGGACTGTGGTTCATGTTTAATGGTGGATATGAGTGAAGGTGTATGAAGCTGATTGTGTCTTTGTCTCTTCCTCCAGGATGGACCATGGTGGACCGCAGAGACTGAAACCTGGTCTGAGGAAGTGTGAGTGTGTTTTCAGTTTGATTCATGAGAACTTTGAGAAAAACTGGATGAAAGAAGAAGTGAGTCCTGGGGTTAGTGTCCAACAAACCGTAGGACCACTTCATACCGCAGCAAAAAAAAACATTTAAAAAAGTAAGAAATTAGAAAATAATCAGTGGAGGCTGGTGACATTTTTATTTGGGGGTGGGGGCAGTTTGATGGCCGGGAGGGGGTTCCTAGGGTTAGTGTCAAACAAACCGTAGCACTACTTCATACCGCAGCAAAAGGAGGAAGGAAAGCCAATCTAAAACAACACAACACACTGTAATGGTGCCTAAACACAGCCGGTAGTACTACTTGAACAGAACTTGTCAATGACTCTCTGGTTAAAGTCAGTCACCAGTCTCTTTTCCATTGACAGCATGGCCAGTGCCTCTCCTGGGTCATGCTGTTTGTGAGAAAAGTTTGAATTCTTTTCATGGTTGAGAAGCACTTCTCAGCTTCCACTGTGGTCATGGGTGATGAGGATCTTTAGGAAAGTGACAGTCTCTGAGAAGACTTCTTCAACATTGTTCTCTCCATAAACAACTGGAATAGATCCACAGCACCACAACAGGCTCTGAACTCGTCCTGCTGTAGATGAGACTAAACTCTGTCTTCAGCTTGCTTCCATTGAGCATCGGGTCGGCCTTCAAGGTGTTGCTCAGTGCATCCTCAGGAAATGTTCAAACCTGTCCCCCAGCAGCAAGGTGGCACTAACTAGGTAGTTTATAAAGGAGAAGTGTTCCCTGGTGTGTCCCAGTATGGTATCTCTGACCCACAGAGACAGGAATAAAACATTATAATCAGACATGACAAAATGTCCATTTCACTCACATCACCTAAAGTTACCAACAGTTAAAGTAAAGTTACCGATAAGTTAATGTGCTTAAAAGAGACACCACCAAATATATTTTAGTTATTGTGTCTTGTGTCAGTCCTGATTTGAATGTAATCTGTTAGTTGTTGCAATACCTGAACAGGACACTAGATGGCGCATTAAGCATTATAAACTGCTGTGATTAAACACAACTTATTTAACTTCTTATTTTAATAATGAACTGTTCCCCAAATCAACTGTAATAGTCAAAATTACTTTTAAACATATTCCATCATTTCTTATCCTGCATTTTAATATTTTACACTTTATTCATATTTATGTCTTTTATAAAGTCTTTGAAAGCCTTTATAATATTAATAACAGGAATAATAGTCCTGTTGGAGCTGCTGGATGCAGCCACTGATATGGACTGAATCTATGTTCCTCTTGTGGAGCTTGCCATAGAGGAGGTCCACATGTGGCCAGATGTGGTGAAACAGCTGCAGACAGAGCTCAGAAATGCTAAAAAACTTATCTTCATGTTATTGTCTTGATGGCTGCAGCTTTCTGTTTGCATTGTTCAGAGAGATGTTTTAGGTGTCGTTCCTCCATCACCTGCTGCTGCTGGAGCTGTAAACCGGCTCGGTCCAAGCTGCTTTTTCTCTTCTAGTGAAAGTCTTGTGAAATGATGTTTTTATAGAGAAATAACAGAATAATCTTCTTTCATTTCTGCGGCTCCACTTTAACATCATCTCCTGAAACTACCGTCAACAGGAGTTTGAGTGACAGCAGCTGACGGGTGGGTGTGAATGACAGCCAGAACCGTCCAATCACAGTAGATTAAAAACATAAAACAACAACAATTTGCTGCCAATAAAAGTGGGCGTGTCCTGGAAAACTGAAGGAAGCCAATCAGAGAGCAGCCTCAGGTCACGTGCT
This sequence comes from Scomber colias, assembly GCA_021039105.1. NCBI lineage: Eukaryota > Metazoa > Chordata > Actinopteri > Scombriformes > Scombridae > Scomber > Scomber colias. The sequence continues at coordinate 341,805 of JAJDFG010000233.1, read as the reverse complement.
TTGTGAAGGGTTTGACTCTCATTGGAATCAATTTATAATGAATGCTGACAGGTGCTGAGAGACTAACAGGTGCATTTTACAAGCTAATACGTTTGATTTCATCATTTTATGTTTTTTATGTTTATTTCAGACATAAACAAACAATTTCAATTCCAAAAGGAAAAAAGAAAATCAACCAAGAATGAAACAAATAAAAGAAGCAAACAATGACATTCTTCTGGCAGTAACTGTGCCTGAAAAGGAGCAGGATGAAGTTTACACTTATTTAATTCCTGCCCCTAATTCACAATCAACATACATTTCTGTACCTGTGTTCCTGTGTAGTATATAGAAATATATTATCATTAATATTATTATCACTATCATTACCGTCTATATCACCATTATTATTTTTACTGTTATTATCTAGTCGTAGTATTATATCTTTATCATCATTATTACCATCATCATCATCATCATCATCATCATCATCATCATCACTACATTGCCACCATTGTCACTATCATAAATATTATCAGCATTAACTCAAAGTAATACAAATAATAGTACACAAAGTACCAAGTCCAATGTCATCCACTCATTTTTGGACACAACCAAATCACATATAATACACATACATATAATATAAATACATATATAATAATAGCATCTTGATTCCTATACCTACTGAAGATCATTTCTTTGTACCTCTTTATAAAAAACCTAATGTTTGGACATTCCCTCAGTTCCACATTTAGACTGATCCATAGCCTCACACCACAAACACAAATACTAAAGTTCCTCCTCATCGTTGGCACGCTAACACTTTTGAAATAAGTATGAGCTCTTAGATTGTAGCCCTCCTCTCTTACACTGAACATTTGTTGGATATTTGCAGGCAGTTGGTTGTTTTTTGCTTTGTACATAGTTTGAGCTATTTGAAATTCCACCAGATCAGCAAACTTCAGTAAATGAGACAGTAAGAATAATGGATTTGAATGATCCCTGTACTCTGCATTATGGATGTTACAAATTGCTCTTTTCTGAAGAATAAACAATGACTGTACATTAGATTTGTAATTATTGGCCCAAACTTCAGCGCAGTAACTTCAGTATGGTGAGCAAGGGCGTAGGAATGAGTTTAACATTGACACATATGGGAAACCTGACAGATCCGTTAATGGTTTGAACAGAAATATGTCATAAATTAACTACACTGCAAAACATTCACAAATATATTTTATTCTACTAAAAAGATAGATTAGTAAAGGTAAAGGAAAACACATTTTGAATGGAAGTAATGAACTGATAAATATCAAATATCAATTCTTTAATTGCAGGCCTAATCATCCAGTTTTGTAGATGAATAAATAACATGGGAAGAATATTGATCAAAGTTTGAATTCAAATGTTGTGAATAAATGTTCTTTTCCTAGTTGTATCTTATGGCTCAATGAACAGACACAGATACAGGTAAAGGTTCAAGTGAAAGGCAAAAACAGCATCAAAATGTTAACATATAAAGCAACTTGTTTTTACTCCCGAGTGTGATATCCTTCCACATTTCCACTAACTGGCTGATATGACTCTGTCCTCTGTCCCCTGACTTCAGTGTCTCTCAGCTGTCTGTCCCTGCTCTGAACACCCTAAAAGGAAAACAGTCACAATGTCACATGATTTACATGTTTCCTATGTATTTTATTAGTATACAGAAATATATAAAGTAGCACAGATCTTATAGTCCCATACAGGTACAGATCAGTGATAAATGGGTCAAAGACGTACGAGGTTTTCAAAGTAGTAAAAAATTAAAAGAGCTAGTAGAGTTCCCTAAAAGGCTTTTTAATGTTCATTGGAGTGTCACCTTTGCACTTATATTAGTTATATTCAAGAACAAAACCAGTAATTCATTTTTATTGTGATTAGTAAGAATATACTGTGGAAAAATGTCATTCAGTGTAACACTAATTGTTGTTTTAACAAAAAGTCTTTTATGTCCATTTATCACAATCATTTGGTTCTATATTTATGTTCAGACTGTCAGAAATATAACTACCCAGAAAACATTATTTCATTTTGAACACCACATATTTGATGCGTCATTGGTACAACTCTAAATGTGTTGAAGGTCTTTAACAAACATTTACTGCCTTGCACTGAACTTCTTTCTTAAATGTTTAAAAATACCTTTTACTACCTTTAAGATTTGTTTTTGTCTCTGTGAGTCAAATAAGACAAATTACTGTATTGAAATATAAAATATTGATGTTACACTGTATGACAATATTACGTTACACCGAATGACACATATCAAAATGGCCCAAAAATATTGATTAAATGTGATTCCTTTAGCAACAACAATAATGATCCTATAAACAATTATCTGCAGCAGCACCAGTATTTTCTTTAAAGTTAAAAACTAAAATCAGGACGAGATGTTTAAGATGTCGACAGTTTACAGATAATGTGCCTTAAAATACATTCAAATGATATAAAATAGTTATAAATGATAATATCCACTATTAATACAACAACTAAATACAACAAATACATATGATGCATGATTAAATGTTATAAACTATCACTGTCATTCAGTGTAACGTTTCTGTCATTCAGTGTAACGTTTCTGTCATTCAGTGTAACGTTTCTGTCATTCAGTGCAACGTTTCTGTCATTCAGTGCAACGTTTCTGTCATTCAGTGCAACGTTTCTGTCATTCAGCGTAACGTTTCTGTCATTCAGCGCAACGTTTCTGTCATTCAGTGCAACGTTTCTGTCATTCAGTGCAACGTTTCTGTCATTCAGTGTAACGTTTGTCATTCAGTGTAACGTTTCTGTCATTCAGTGTAACGTTTCTGTCATTCAGTGTAACGTTTCTGTCATTCAGTGTAACGTTTCTGTCAGTCAGTGCAATGTTTCTGTCATTCAGTGTAACATGTTTAACACTGAAGGACGGATCTCATACATAAACACATTTATCAGGCAGTTCCTTTGCTACCTATATAAAGTTAAGACCTTCACCGATAGACATTATCATTAATTATCATATTTAATTTAGCTTTTTAAAAATCATAATATTTAAAGTTTGTTTTCTGAGTCGCACTGAAGGACATTTTTGGACCATGGGTTACAAGCGGGTGGAAAACTGAAATGATCAAATATTACAGAGAGATGTAGTCACATGACCACATGGACAGAAGGTCCTCTAAGGGTCCTTTTCATGATGCCACACACTGTCACATGATCAGCATCATGTGGTATGCTTTAAAATGACTTTTTACCCATCGTTACACTGAATGACATCGGTGACACACACATTTTGGGACAGAAGTTATTCACATTTTAAAATAAGTTGCATTATTCTACATAGTGTTGCAAACACCTACATAATCATGCCATGTGTGTTAATTTATATTTTATTTTGATTTTTCTACATTTTAAAAACAGTTTGTCATTAGAATTTAACTCAGGACAGTTACACTGAATGACATTTTGACACTTTAAAGCTCAATAATTAATTTAATACTTTGACACAAACATTCTTCTGAGTGAAAAGAAGGGGAAGAGTTGAGTGTTTTAATATTATATTTATAAATATTTATCTTTTTATTTTAAATGAATGGCCCAAATACTAAAGACTGACACTAAAACTATTCACAGATCTAAAAGTATGAATGCATGTATTCAAATACATGACTTACACTCTTATCTATATGCACAACATACAAACATATTTTATAAATGATACTGAGATTTGGTGGTTTATTTCTACCAATGACTCCTTTTATATCTCCCTCTTAATTCATTACAAAATGTAAAAGAAAATACTTTGACTTTTCATCATCAATGACGATGATGTCACTGATCACTTTCAAATGGATTCATTTATTTAACAAGTCACTGACAATAACATAAGTTTTGAATATATCACCTAACCCTTTAAAAGGTAGAAAAATACTGATGGAGAGCTAGTGCAATATTAAAATCATGTTTGTTATATTATTATTTCAATTCAAGCGTGTTCAAACCTTCCTCTCATTATCAACAAAGTAAAATGAGCTGAGCTACCTGCAGCTCTGCAGTGCTGCCTCTCCCTGCATCACCACTGTTAGCTTCCAGCTCAACTTCATCTCATCTCTAATATGAAAGCAGTGGACATGAATAAGAAACATACTGATGGGAATGTCAAGAACAAGCCAAGAACACACAGACAGACTAACTCCTTTCTAGATGTGGAACGTTACTGGTTTAAGTTACATGAGTTAAGTTGATAGAAAAATCCTGTTCTTTAACCATCTTAAATACTTCATTAATTACATTCAGACAAACATCAGACGCAGCTGGAATCAAGTTTCACTTTGAAAAACATTCTCATCTAAAGGTCCACTTACTCTGTATGTCCAAAGCTTTCAGTCACATCTCATGGTCTTCCTCAGTGATGTCTCAGTTGTCATGGAGATGCTTTAAGTTTGAATGGTTTCAGTAAAGTAGTTAATAAATCAACAGATGATAAACTGCAGCTGTATTGTGTCTCGTTCTCTCCATCAGATGCCTGTGAACTGGAACTGGATCCAAACACAATGAACAGAAAACTCAAACTGTCTGATAACAACAGGAAGGTGACACATGTGTATGAGGATCAGCCATATCCTGATCATCCAGACAGATTTGACTACCATCATCAGCTGTTGTGTAGTAATGTTCTGACTGGTCGCTGTTTCTGGGAGGTCGAGTGGAGAGGAAACGTTGATGTATCAGTGAGTTACAGAAGAATCAGCAGGAAAGGAGTCAGTGACTGTGTGTTTGGAAACAATGATCATTCCTGGAGTCTGTGGGGCTCTGATGATGGTTACTCTGTCTGTCACAATAAGATAAAAACACTCATCTCCTCCTCCTCCATCTCCTCCTCCTCCTCCTCTGTCTCTAACAGAGTAGCAGTGTATGTGGACTGTCCTGCTGGCACTCTGTCCTTCTACAGAGTCTCCTCTGACACACTGATCCACCTCCACACCTTCAACACCACATTCACTCATCCTCTGTGTGCTGGGTTTGGGTTCTACGACTATGGTTCCTCAGTGTGTCTGTAGGAGGAGCAGAGAGGAGCAGAGAGAAGTAATGAGGAGCAGTGAGGAGCAGTGAGGAGTAATGAGGAGCAGTGAGGAGCAATGAAGAGCAGAGAGGAGTAATGAGGAGTAGAGAGGAGTAATGAGGAGCAGAGAGGAGTAATGAGGAGCACTGAGGAGTATCCAGTAACAATCTGTTGGATTCATTTTGTATTGCAAGTTTATCATTACATGTATTGATTCATCATTTATTAGTAGTGTGTGTAAATCACCTTTAGTCTGGGAAGAATATTTCTAAAATGTCTTATTTTTATGTTTATTTATTCCTTTTCTGAGCATTCTTTAAGGCCAGGTTATTATTTCCTCAATTAAATGCAAAGATGTATTTAGTGTTTTTATATTAGCTTTAAAATATATATAGTTAAAACTGCATATTTGACACAAAATGACAGATTAAAACTTAAGTAACTTAAGTTAAATATGATTGTACATACAGCGCTCTATTAGAGGTTGTCTTTAGGTTAAAATGGGTTAAAAGGTAATTAACAGTTAAAAATACATCATTTCATTTGGGTGAATGTTGTAAGGCTATGATATGATAAGTTCATCGTTATAAAGAAAGTTCCAAAGTGTCCAAGGTTGGTAAAAATAAAGCCAATGAAGCATCAGTTAAAGAGTGTGAGCATCATTGAGCCGGGGATGCTACAGTGTGTAGTTAATCACATCCAGTCAGTTGTGTGTGTGTCTATTCTTTGAAGTGATACAGGGATCTATTGAACCACAGAGACACCAATTCACAAAGTTGACTGATTGATCAAAATGTATTGATTTATTCAACTTCATTCATTCATTCAATAGTTTTCACCAAATCCGGTAAGTGCTGCCCCTGATTATAGAGCTTCTACATTTAAACATCCTAAACTGCTAAACATTAGAAGAACATCTGTTGGACACTTTTGATTTTCATTCTGTTTCATTTCCTGTTTTCAGCTTTTACTTCTTTACTTTTAGTTTTATTATTTCATTTTTTCTTTTAATACCCCTCCCTCTTTATTTGACATTGACTTTAATTTATGACTTATTATATTTGATTCAGCAAGCCTCAGTGAAGATGGAAGGAAGGAAAAGAATACAGGAAGGAAGGAGGAAAGGGAGCAAGGATAGATGGAAGGAAGAGGTGAGAAGACAAGAGGGAAGGAAAAGAAGCAAGGACAGATGGAAGGAAGAGAAGACAAGAAAGAAGGGAAGTTTACAGACTCATTACTGACACCTACTGGACTAAAACTGGAACTGCAGCTTGGACCAAAAACCCCAAAACAGATCAATAGTGTGTGTTCTTCCTGCCCACTAAAGTGTTTTCACATTTGTGGTAGTTTCTGTCATTTTATAATTCATGTTTTGAATATTTGTTGAGGGGTAATCAACCTGTCTCCACCATCCTTGCACTAAAATATTTTCTATAGATGTCAGGAGTAATTGTGGGGTCGCCAGCAGGGGGCAGTGTGGCGCTTATTGTGCTCCGGGGGGCTTTACGTCAGTTTGGTCTGCTTTGCAGCTTTCCTCTTTCTGCTGAGCGAGATGAAAAACGGAGTTTGTCTCACTTATTTCTCCTGTTTCCAGGTTGGTGGAATAGTAAATGAAGCTAAGTAACTGAAGTGTAATATGTTGACATGTCGCTGAATGTTTTAATGTCCGCTAATAAGGCTGTTTTATGAATATGCGGACATATATGTACATAGAACAGCAGCCGCATTTTCGCGCCTAATGACGTCACCTGTTGCTGAGTCACGTCGGGCAGAGTTTTATTTTTAGCTCCTTCGCCTGATGACGTCACCTGTTGCTAAGTCACGTCGGGCAGAGTTTTATTTTTAGCTCTTTGAACATTTTTGTAAAGTCTAATAGTTTTGAAATGTATGATATTGTGTAAAAAGGTTAAAAGCTAATGTTAAAAACGATTTTTATATATTTTAAAAGTGTTTAAAAACAAGTTAAAAATCTGTCAGCTCATGCATTTTGAAAGAGTAAAATAATTTGAGTTGGAAATGAAAATGCATTTAGGAACCAGATGTAAGTGTTAACAAGCTATGTTTTATATGTAAGTGGTAACAAGCTATGTTTTATATGTAAGTGGTAACAAGCTATGTTTTATATATAAGTGGTAACATAAGCTATGTTTTATATGAAGTTGAAAAGAGACAACTTACAGGGTAACAGTGGTTATTGTCATTTTGATTTATTTAATCACACAAAACTTGTAAGTCAGTATTTGCTGAAAGATGAGAAAAGACAAATAGTATTTTATTTTCAAGTGGTGTTTATTTCATAGAGAACATTGAGTGTTTGTAACAGAGGAGGATTTAAATAGTGAATGTTTTAATAAATCCTCTCCCTCTTTCTGCTGAGCCAGATGAAAAACGGACGCAGAGTTTGCCCCGTCTCACTTATTTCTCCTGTTTCCAGAGAGAGCATATAAGCTGTTTACGTGGTGCCAGCCGGTACCTGTAACATGGTCATAGTGCTTCATTTTAGATACACCCCCAAAATGTGCACACACCAGCCGTGATACCAGCCCACTTTCTGGACCGGCAAGTACGGAGCGAGAGCGCTGAGAAAACAGCCAGGAAGAGGGAAAGGATGAAATCTAGCAGAAACATGGCGATGGCTCCATCATCCCCCAGCCTCAGAGGACAGGAGAGCTGACTGGACTATGTTTATTTTGGATGGCAACGTCCCAGCTACCTCCCTCCTCCCTCCTTTCCTTCCTTACATCCTTCCTTGCTTCCTTCCTCCCTTACTCCTTTCCTTCCTTCCTTCCTCCCTCCCTCCCTCCCTCCTTACTCCTTTCCCTCCTTCCGCCCATCCTTCCTTCCTCCCTTCCTCCCTCCGTCCTTACTCCTTTCTTTCCTTACTTTCTCCCTCCCTCCCTTCCTTCCTTCCTCCCTCACTCCTCCCTCCCTCCTCTCCTTTCTCCCTCCCTTCCTTGCTTCCTCCCTCCTCCCTTCCTCCTTCCTTCCATCCTTACTTGCTTCCTTCCTTCCTCCCTCCCTTCCTCCCACCCTCCTTTCCTTCCATCCTTCCTCCCTTCCTCCCTCCCTCCCTACTTAGTCCTTTCCTTCCATCCTTCTTGCTTCCTTCCTACCTGCCTTCTTACTCCTTCCTTCCTTCCTCCTTCCTTTCGTCACTTCCTTCCATCCTTCTTGCTTCCTTCCTACCTGCTTTCTTACTCCTTGCTTCCTTCCTCCTTCCTTTCGTCACTTCCTTCCATCCTTCTTGCTTCCTTCCTGCCTGCCTTCTTACTCCTTCCTTCCTCCCTCCCTCCTTTCCTCACTTCCTTCCTTCCTACCTCCCTCCCAGGGAGGCAGTTTAACACTAGCAAACCCTCCCAAAGATGCTTCCTTCCTTCCTCCCTCACTGCTTTCCTCACTTCCTTCTTTGCTTCCTTCCTTCCTCCTTCCCTCCTTTCCTCAATTCCTTCCTTGCTTCCTTCCTTCCTCCTTCCCTCCTTGCTTCCTTCCTTCCTCCTTCCCTCCTTGCTTCCTTCCATCCTCCCTCCCTCCCTCCCTCCTTACTCCTCCCTCCCTCCCTCCTTCCTCCCTCCCTCCCCTCCTTTCCTCCCTCCCTTCCTCCCTTCCTTCCTTACTCCCTCCCTCCTCGCTTCCTCCCTCCCCCCCTTCCTCCCTCCCTCCCTCCTTACTCCTCTCCTTCCATCCTTCTTGCTTCCTTGCTTCCTTCCTCCTCCCTCCCTCCTTCCCCCTCCCTCCCTTCCTCCCTCCCTTCGTCCCTTCCTCCCTCCCTCCCTCCCTCTCTCCCTCCCTTCCTCCCTCCTTTCCTCCCTCCCTCCCTCCTTCCTCCCTCCCTCCCTCCCCCCCTCACCATCCCCTCCCTCCCTCCCTCCCTCCCTCCCTCCCTCCTCCCTCCTCCCTCCCTCCCCCCTCCCTCCCTCCTTCCTCCTCCCTCCCTCCTTCCTTCCTCCCTCCCCCCCTCCCTTCCTCCCTCCCTCCCTCTCTCCCTCGTTCCTCCCTCCCTCCTCCCTCCTCCCTCCCTCCCTTCCTCCCTCCCTCCCTCCCTCCGTCCTCCCTCTCTTCCCTCCCTCCCTTCCTCCCTCCCTCCTCCCTCCCTCCTTCCTCCTCCCTCCCTGCTGCAGGGTGGAGCTAACAGCAACAACCTCTTCTAGCAGCTCAAACGGCGGTCGGCGGACCAGCTTACAGACTCATTACTGACACCTACTGGACTAAAACTGGAACTGCAGCTTGGACCAAAAACCCCAAAACAGATCAATAGTGTGTGTTCTTCCTGTTACTCTTCATTTATTAATAAGAAGATTTCCATGATGACTGATGTCTTTCTCCCCACATGATTATTACCTCCCTCCCTCCTCACTCCTTTCCTTCCTTACGTCCTTCCTTGCTTCCTTCCTCCCTCCCTCCTTACTCCTTTCCTTCCTTATATCCTTCCTTACTTCCTTCCACCCTCCCTCCTTACTCATCTCCTTCCGCCCATCCTTCCTTGCTTCCTCCCTCCCTCCCTACTCCTTTCCTTCCGCCCATCCTTCCTTCCTTCCTCCCTCCCTCCTTACTCCTTTCCTTCCTTACGTCCTTCCTCCTTTCCTTGCTTCCTTCCTTCCTACCTCCCTCCCTCCTTACTCCTTTCCTTCCTTCCATCCTTCCTTCCTTCCTCCCTTACTCCTTTCCTTCCTTCCATCCTTCCTTGCTTCCTTCCTCTCTTACTCCTTTTCTTTCCTTCCATCCTTCCTTGCTTTTTCCCTCCTTACTCCTTTCCTTCCATCCTTCCTTCCTACCTCCCTCTCTCCTTAGTCTTTTCCTTGCTTCCTTCCTTCCTCCTTCCCTCCTTGCTTCCTTCCTTCCTCCTTCCCTCCTTGCTTCCTTCCATCCTCCCTCCCTCCCTCCCTCCTTACTCCTCCCTCCCTCCCTCCTTCCTCCCTCCCTCCCCTCCTTTCCTCCCTCCCTTCCTCCCTTCCTTCCTTACTCCCTCCCTCCTCGCTTCCTCCCTCCCCCCCTTCCTCCCTCCCTCCCTCCTTACTCCTCTCCTTCCATCCTTCTTGCTTCCTTGCTTCCTTCCTCCTCCCTCCCTCCTTCCCCCTCCCTCCCTTCCTCCCTCCCTTCGTCCCTTCCTCCCTCCCTCCCTCCCTCTCTCCCTCCCTTCCTCCCTCCTTTCCTCCCTCCCTCCCTCCTTCCTCCCTCCCTCCCTCCCCCCCTCACCATCCCCTCCCTCCCTCCCTCCCTCCCTCCCTCCCTCCTCCCTCCTCCCTCCCTCCCCCCTCCCTCCCTCCTTCCTCCTCCCTCCCTCCTTCCTTCCTCCCTCCCCCCCTCCCTTCCTCCCTCCCTCCCTCTCTCCCTCGTTCCTCCCTCCCTCCTCCCTCCTCCCTCCCTCCCTTCCTCCCTCCCTCCCTCCCTCCGTCCTCCCTCTCTTCCCTCCCTCCCTTCCTCCCTCCCTCCTCCCTCCCTCCTTCCTCCTCCCTCCCTGCTGCAGGGTGGAGCTAACAGCAACAACCTCTTCTAGCAGCTCAAACGGCGGTCGGCGGACCAGCTTACAGACTCATTACTGACACCTACTGGACTAAAACTGGAACTGCAGCTTGGACCAAAAACCCCAAAACAGATCAATAGTGTGTGTTCTTCCTGTTACTCTTCATTTATTAATAAGAAGATTTCCATGATGACTGATGTCTTTCTCCCCACATGATTATTACCTCCCTCCCTCCTCACTCCTTTCCTTCCTTACGTCCTTCCTTGCTTCCTTCCTCCCTCCCTCCTTACTCCTTTCCTTCCTTATATCCTTCCTTACTTCCTTCCACCCTCCCTCCTTACTCATCTCCTTCCGCCCATCCTTCCTTGCTTCCTCCCTCCCTCCCTACTCCTTTCCTTCCGCCCATCCTTCCTTCCTTCCTCCCTCCCTCCTTACTCCTTTCCTTCCTTACGTCCTTCCTCCTTTCCTTGCTTCCTTCCTTCCTACCTCCCTCCCTCCTTACTCCTTTCCTTCCTTCCATCCTTCCTTCCTTCCTCCCTTACTCCTTTCCTTCCTTCCATCCTTCCTTGCTTCCTTCCTCTCTTACTCCTTTTCTTTCCTTCCATCCTTCCTTGCTTTTTCCCTCCTTACTCCTTTCCTTCCATCCTTCCTTCCTACCTCCCTCTCTCCTTAGTCTTTTCCTTCCTTACATCCTTCCTTGCTTCCTCCCCTCCTTTCCTTCTTTCCATCCTTTCTTCCTTCCTTCCTCCCTCTCTTCTTAGTCTTTTCCTTCCTTACATCCTTCCTTGCTTCCTTACTCCTTTCCTTCCGGTACGGTACGGTACATTTTCAGGCTTTCTATTGTAGTAATACAAGTAATATTCACACTATCACACTTAATTATGGTTGAGTTAATGATTGTACTGTACACGCTGGCAGCTTTCTTGAACCTTGTTCTCTGAGGTTTTGCCAGTTTCTTGCAGTACCTGCTCAGTGTCACATGGTAGATAAAGAAGCCATTTCTATGTAATGTGTGGCAAGGTACCAAATTGGGCCAGTAGGTGTCCTCATGGTTTTGGGTGTACACTTCTTTATAGGTAGGAACTTTCTGTCAGGTGTCAGGTGTTGCTAGACGGATGAGCACACAGTTTTTCGACCGCTTCGGGCTCTGTCATGTTTGTTTGTTGTATGTGACAGCTGAATGGACTTTATATGCACTGGCAATGAATACTTGCATAATATTGAAGAACATTGAAACGGTGAGAAATAAAGAACGCATCAAAGGAAAAAGCAAAACCGGAAGCTGTTTGTTTCATTAGACACAAATTATAATAGTGCAGTAGCCAGCGCGTCGATTACTTTTTAGCCTGTCTATGCAGCCCCTCAGTGGCTTTAAGTGTTAGGCTTAGCCGCTACATTCAAGTCGAAAAACTGCTTCACTGTCAGGAGTAGCAGATGATGCTGCAGTTCCCTGCTGATGGGATCCTGGAAAGCGGACATCAGCGTTAACATTGGACATTGTACTTACCTGAAAAACCACCTGTGCGCATACGGCTGTCGGTGAGAGGACGCCGGTAAGTCGGCGAGAGGACGTCGTCGCCTGCTAACGCTGTTAGCATCCATCACCTTTCTGTGGAGCCGGGCCACGCCAGCGTGAGGACATCGGGAGCCGATCTTCAAACGCCGGCTGCACAGGAGTCATTCAACTTGAACATCATGGCGCCCACCGTGAGTAGTAGCGCTACAAATTTATGAATGGCCATTCATGTTTAGGTGCACAGTTGTTCGCTACATACAATCGTGGCGTAAATCCAATGCATTGGTGGTCAAAGCGGGAGGATAATTAACTTCATGAACTTTGCGCGTGTGGGAAAATCATTATGGATGCGCGTGACACTGAGAATGAGCCCGCTGAGGCTATTGCGCAATCGGATGAGATGGACATCAATACTAAAGGTGTTGGTACGAAAAAAGACAAACCAAAACGTGTTGTAACTCTAACTGCTAAAGCCTTTGCTGAAAAGTTTGACAGGCTGCAAGCTACTAGGAAAGCTAAGCTAAATAAAGCAGGTAATTTAAGAGGAAAAATGCAGGTGCTTATGAAAAGCAAAGACAAAGTAAAGGTTCAATGTGCTCTTGATGATCTTGTCAATTTGTGTGATGAAGCCAAATATATTCATGGTTCTTTGATTAATATTTTACCTGATGATGAAAAAGAAAAACACAACATATGGTTTAAAGCAAAAATGATATCCAATGATGAATTTATTTCTCATGTGAAAAAATGGGTCTCATGTGCTGAACTAACATTACATGGTGATGATCATGAGGATGATGATGATGGTGTGAATCCAGATGACAGTATTTCAAATGTGGCAAGCAAGCAGTCAAGTAGAAAAAGCTCCCATAGTGGAAAATCAAGCACTACTTCCTCTGCAAGAATTAAAGCAGAGGTTGAAAGGGCTGAGTTGCTTGCTCACGTGGAAGCTTTACAGAAGATGCATGCTTTGGAGGAACAAGAGCAACAGCTTAAAAGGAAAAAGGAACAGCTTGAGCTGGAAGCTAAGCTAGCTGCATCTGCTGCTAAATTAGCAGTGCTACAGGCCGCTGACACATACAGTGTTTCTAAAGCATCATCAAATGCAATGAACTCCTACCTGGACAAACACAAAAAGGCAACAGACTCGAATAAACTCAATCCAATGGCAAAAGAGTACAGACCTGTAAATGAGAGCAAGCGACAGCCAAAGAATTGGTCACTGCCACCATATGACCCTCCACAAATTGCTATGTTATCACAGCCACGCACAGCACAATTGGAGGCATCCTCACAGCATTTGGAACCCATACTGTCAAACTCTCAGTCAACTGATGAAAGGCAATTTGGAAATATCTGTGCCATAATGGAAAGGCAGAATGAAATAACATCAGCTCTTGTACATCAGCAACGTTTAATGTTATTGCCGGCACGTGATATTCCAATATTTGACGGTGATCCTCTTCATTACATTTCCTTTAAACGAGCATTTGAGCAAGGAGTGGAGGAGAAGGTCAGCAGAGGTGATTGCTTGTATTATCTCGAACAGTTCACCAGAGGGCAGCCAAGGGAACTGGTTCGGAGCTGCCAGCATCTGGCTCCAGAATATGGCTTTGCTCAAGCAAAACGGCTGCTTCAAGAACACTTTGGCAATGAGTACAAGATCGCCACTGCATACATCGAAAAGGTTTTGGCTTGGCCTGCAATAAAGGCAGAGGATGTAAATGCATTACAAGCTTACTCTCTTTTTCTGCGTTCTTGTTGTAATGTCATGGAGAAACTGCAGTACATGAGGGAATTGGACATTCCAAGTACCATGAGAGCTGTCATGTCAAAGCTGCCATTTAAGATGAGAGAACGATGGAGGACTGTTGCTCATGATATACTGGAAGCATCTGAAAATAGAGCTGTTTTCAAGGATCTGGTTGCGTTCATTGAAAAACATGTCCGAATACTATCTGACCCTCTATTCGGTGACATTCGGGATGTATCCTCTGGACCAGCTAGTTCTAGGGTCAGCAACAGGATAAAGTCACAACCGGTGAGTAAGCTGAGAGGAAACAGCTTTGCCACCACCATTGCACCAGTGCAATCAGTTGAGAGTTTCAGCGGCTTAAAGGTAGATTCACTGGCACATGGCTCTGTAGTGAAGTCAACTTGTGTGTGTTGTTCTGGAAGTCACTTACTGGAAAGATGTCAACAGTTTTCAAGGAAAAAACACCGAGACAAAATAGGCTTTCTAAAGGAAAAGGAGCTTTGCTTCGGCTGTTTATGTGCTGGGCACAGGAGTCGAGACTGTGACAAGCGTTTGACCTGCAGGGTGTGTAGTCAAACTCACCCCAGTGTGCTTCATATTGACAAAAAGGACAGAGGTAACACAAACACAAAATATTCCAAGGAGCCTGTGGCATGTAACATCACAGCATCTCCTAAAACTTGTGGTCATACAGGGGCTGGAGACGACCGCTGTCTTCTTTCCATCCTCCCAGTCCAAGTTAAATCCATCAAGGGAGACCGTATCATAAACACATACGCATTTTTGGATCCTGGCAGTACAGCCACCTTCTGTTCAGAACATCTCATGCAGAGGCTCAATCTTGCTGGTAGGCGAACCAATTTTCTCCTACAAACTATGGGACAGGAAAGGGTTGTGCCAACATATTCCCTATCTGGCGTGGAAATAGCTGGTTTGGAGACTAACCTTTTCTATAAACTTCCTGAAGTACTCACCCAGAGGAAGATGCCTGTAAGCATGGACAACATTGTGACGGAAGAGGATCTGGCAAAGTGGCCCTACCTAGCGAAGGTAAAAATCCCCAGCATAAAGGCTAATGTGGATTTGTTGATTGGAAGCAACGCTCCCAAGATGTTGGAACCTTGGGAGGTCGTAAATAGCCAAGGGGAAGGCCCGTATGCTATAAGAACAGCACTGGGATGGGTTATTAATGGCCCTTTGCAAGGAAACGGACGCAGCTTGGAAGGTGAGGTCCCTTCAGTGGTTGTCAACAGGATTTCTGTGAGCAGATTGGAAAAGATGCTAAGTGAGCAGTATAACCATGACTTTAACGAGAGAGTTACAGAGGAAAAGGGGCTCTCAAGGGAGGACATGAGGTTCATGGAGATTGCTGAAAGGTCTGCAATGCTCAGAAAGGGTCATTACAGCTTGAAGTTGCCCTTTAAGAACGATGATGTGTCTCTGCCCAACAACTTCTCTGTGGTGAAACAAAGGTTACTTAGTCTGAAAAGGAAGTTCCTCAACAATGAGCAGTTTTATGAAGAGTATAAAACATATCTCAACGGGATGATCAGTAAGGGCTATGCAGAACAAGTACCTGTGCATCAGCTTGATGGTGGCAGTGGAAAGGTTTGGTATATCCCTCACCATGGTGTTTATCATCCAAGGAAGAGGGCGCTGCGGGTGGTGTTTGACTGCGGTGCAGCATGCAAGGGAACATCATTGAACCAGCAGCTCCTGCAAGGTCCCAACCTCACAAGTACATTGCTTGGGGTCCTCGTTAGGTTCAGGCAGGAACCGGTGGCAGTGATGGGTGACATCCAAGCAATGTTCCATCAGGTCAAGGTTGCTGAGGAGGACAGAGACTTCCTGCGCTTTTTGTGGTGGTTGGAAGGAGATCTGACCAAGGAGTTGGCTGAGTTTCGTATGACTGCCCATCTGTTTGGTGCGGTGTCCTCTCCAAGTTGTGCCAGCTTCGCTTTGAGGAAAACAGCAGATGACAATCAGTCTGACTTTCCAGCTGCAGTGGTTCAAACAGTCAAGGAGAACTTTTATGTTGATGACTGTCTGAAGAGTATGGGCTCTGAAGAGGAAGCCACCCTCATGGTCAAAAATCTTACTTCGCTCTGTCAAAAAGGAGGTTTCACTCTGACCAAATGGGTTAGCAACAATCGCAACATGTTGCAAACTCTTCCTGAGGAACACAGAGCTAAAGATCTACATGAGCTCAATCTGGATAGAGACAAACTTCCTGTGGAAAGAGCTCTTGGGCTGCAGTGGTGTGCTGAGACTGATGCTTTTAACTTCAAGATGGAGGTCCAACAAAAGACTTGCACCAGACGGGGAATGTTGTCTGTCTCTAGTTCCGTGTATGATCCTCTGGGGTTTCTTGCACCAGTTGTGTTGCCTGCTAAAATCATGTTGCAGGAGCTGTGTAGAAGAAATTTGGGATGGGACGAGGCCACACCCCAGGACATCTTGCAGCAGTGGACAAGATGGATGGAGGACCTGGATATGCTCTCTGAGTTTAAGGTCGAAAGGTGCATTAAGCTTTGGACATCCCATACATGCTCAGCTACATCATTTTTCGGACGCCAGTGAAGCAGGATATGGAGTTGTCACTTATCTCAGGATGAAGAACAATAAAAAAGATATCCATGTTGCATTCCTGATGGGTAAGGCTAGGGTTACACCTCTAAAGACTGTTACCATTCCTCGCCTGGAGCTGACTGCTGCCGTTCTGGCTGTTCGTGTTGACCTCATGTTGAAGGCAGAGCTGAGGCTCCAGCTGCAAGAGTCAGTTTTTTGGACAGACAGCACTTCTGTGCTGAAATATATAATGAATGAAGATAAGCGTTTTCATACATTTGTGGCCAACAGGATCTCGACTATTAGAGGAGCCACTAGAACAGCACAATGGCGGTACGTGAGCTCTAAGGAAAATCCTGCGGATGTTGCATCCAGAGGAATGAGAGTTGGAGATTTCATTCATGACAACAGGTGGATTGAGGGTCCAAAGTTCTTGCGTGAACCAGAAGAGGACTGGTCATCAAACATGATCGAGACTGCGATAGCAGCAGATGACATTGAGGTCAAGAAGGAAGCCATGGTGAATGTCATTAATGTGGAGGGTTCACCAAATGCCACTGGTCGGCTAATGGCCTACTTCTCAAGTTGGATGAAGCTCAAGGTGTCTGTTGCCTGGTTCCTTAAGCTGAAAGGCGTTTTGCTGGAGAGATGTCACAGGAGGAGTGAGGCAGAGGCGTCCAATACCGGCAAGCTAAGATCAGACATGCCAAAGGGGCAAGCTTTGTTAGCTACGGATCTTTTGGAGGCCGAGCTTGCCATCATTCAGTACTGCCAGCAACAAAGATTTGGAGACGAGATTGCTGCACTGTCATCTGGGAAAGCTACTGTGAGCAGGCACAGTGTTCTCTACAGGTTGGACCCATATTTGGATAATGGGCTTTTGAGAGTTGGAGGACGGTTGACTAAGGGCTCGCTGCCAGAAGAAACTAAACATCCGCTTCTCCTCTCCAAGGATCAACATGTTGCTACTCTCATCCTAAAGCACATTCATATGCAGCTTGGCCATAGTGGGCGTAATCACACGCTGTCTACACTGAGAAGGAATTACTGGGTCACAAGTGCCAACTCAGCAGTGAGAAAAGTCATAACAGAATGTGGTTTCTGCAGGAGGTATAATGGAAGAATGGTGGAGCAAAAAATGGCAGATTTGCCAAAGGAAAGGATTCTTCCTGATTATCTGCCGTTTACCAATGTTGGCATTGACTATTTTGGACCGATTGTTGTGAGCAAAGGACGAGGCACAGTCAAGCGCTATGGTGTGATTTTCACCTGTCTAACCAGCAGAGCGGTCCATTTGGAGGTGGCTAACTCTTTGGATACAGATGCATGCATCAATGCTCTGCGTCGTTTCATCTGCAGGAGAGGTCAAGTTGCTCATATTCAGTCTGACAATGCAACCAATTTCATCGGAGCAGAGAGAGAGCTAAGGGAGGCGCTCGCATCATTGAATCATGGACAAATCCAAGGAGCTTTGCGGAAGGATGGAGTTAATTGGAGGTTCAATCCTCCAGCAGGTTCACATCATGGTGGAGTCTGGGAGCGTATAATCCGCCTGGTGAGAAGGATTCTGAGTTCAGTGCTTCAACAGCAGAGGCTGAATGACGATGGACTTCAAACAGTAATGTGTGAAGCTGAAGCCATTTTAAACGATCGGCCCATCACCAAACTCTCAGATGATCCAAACGATCTGGAGCCGCTCACCCCCAATCATATCCTGCTCATGAAAGGAAGACCATCCTTACCACCTGGACTGTTTGAGCCACATGATCTATATGTAAAAAGAAGATGGAGGCAGGTCCAGTATATATCTGACCTTTTCTGGAAGAGATGGGTACGGGAATACCTTCCTCTGTTGCAGGAGAGGCAAAAGTGGAATCAGGAAAAGAAGAATCTTAAGCCTGGAGATATTGTGGTTATAATGGATGCTACTGCCCCACGAGGCTCCTGGCCACTAGGAAGAGTCTTGGAGGCTTTTCAGGATAAAAGGGGGCTTGTGCGTTCAGTGCGTCTGCAGACAAAGTCTAGTGTCATTGAACGTCCTGTGACAAAGCTTTGCTTGCTTTATGAGGTTAGGAATTAGCAGGTTAACTCAGATTCCTGTGTATGTGGTACATGAAAGTATCTTGTATTGAAACATGTGTTCATTGTATTATAAAAGATTATGGCTCCATGGTTTGTATTTAAAGGAATTGTATGTCTGGTATCCATTACAATTAGGGGCTGGTATGTAGGAGCCATTTCTATGTAATGTGTGGCAAGGTACCAAATTGGGCCAGTAGGTGTCCTCATGGTTTTGGGTGTACACTTCTTTATAGGTAGGAACTTTCTGTCAGGTGTCAGGTGTTGCTAGACGGATGAGCACACAGTTTTTCGACCGCTTCGGGCTCTGTCATGTTTGTTTGTTGTATGTGACAGCTGAATGGACTTTATATGCACTGGCAATGAATACTTGCATAATATTGAAGAACATTGAAACGGTGAGAAATAAAGAACGCATCAAAGGAAAAAGCAAAACCGGAAGCTGTTTGTTTCATTAGACACAAATTATAATAGTGCAGTAGCCAGCGCGTCGATTACTTTTTAGCCTGTCTATGCAGCCCCTCAGTGGCTTTAAGTGTTAGGCTTAGCCGCTACAGTAGATAAAGAAGTCTTTGCTGATTGACCTCACTCACTTTATCTGCCTTACCTTATCTGATGCAACCTGAAGTACAAGTGCAGACACAAGCCTTCCTTGCTTCCTTCCTTCCTCCCTCCCTCCTTACTCCTTTCCTTCCAACCATCCTTCCTTGCTTCCTTCCTCCCTTACTCCTTTCCTTCCTTCCTTCCTTGCTTCCTTGCTTCCTTCCTCTCTCCCTCCTTACTCCTCCCCCCTCCCTTCCTCCGTCCCTCCCTCCCTCCTTCCCTCCCTTCCTTCCTTCCTTCCTCCCTCCCTCCTTCCTTCCATCCTCCCTACTTCCCTCCCTCCCTCCCTCCCTCCTTTCCTCACCTCTTTCCATCCTTTCTTCCTTCCTTCCTCCCTCTCTCCTTAGTCTTTTCCTTCCTTACATCCTTCCTTGCTTCCTTCCTCCTTTCCTTCTTTCCATCCTTTCTTCCTTCCTTCCTCCCTCTCTTCTTAGTCTTTTCCTTCCTTCCATCCTTCCTTGCTTCCTTACTCCTTTCCTTCCAGTACGGTCCAGTACGATTTCAGGCTTTCTATAGTAGGGATACTACTAACAAAATGACCTTAATTTGTTTGCTGCAAATCATCATAATACACGTAATATTCACACTATCACACTTAATTATGGTTGAGTTAATGATTGTACTGTACACGCTGGCAGCTTTCTTGAACCTTGTTCTCTGAGGTTTTGCCAGTTTCTTGCAGTACCTGCTCAGTGTCACATGGTAGATAAAGAAGTCTTTGCTGATTGACCTCACTGACTTTATCTGCCTTACCTTATCTGATGCAACCTTAAGTACAAGTGCAGACACAAGCCTATTCATTTTCCTCTAGAGGTAACCTGTAGGTAGGACAGAGGTGAGCGCTCTCTCTCTATGTCACCTGTCTGGAAACACAGAAGAGAAGCAGCGCGAGGATGAGGTAGGCAGTGTATTAATGAAAAACATGATCAATATGATGTGAAGTGAGAAATGAATTTAACCCTGTAGAGCCCAGAGAAATGTGTTAATCTGCAGTGTGTATGATGACAGTGAGGTTTTAGCAGCATTAATGAGGACAGTATGTTTATGAGGACACGTGTTAGAATAGTAAACATTAATAATGAACATATTCTCATTTCACACATTTTATACCATCTTGTCACTTTTTGTGTTGTTGGAATATAAAAGACACAAATAATAAAACTATGATCAGACTTTATGATTCAGCTGATAAAGATTTATACTGTCTGTTAATGTTTGACTTCAGTTGTTCCAAAGTTCAGAGCTGCTGTTCTGTGATCAGATTTCCTTAAAGAAGACTTCAGATTAAAGATGAACACAGAGAGATGAGACTGTTTGTGAACCAACAGACCTTAAAAACCTCCTGCTGTGAGTTACATGTTTCTTCTTCTTCTGCTTGTTTAAATGTTGATGGCACTATCACTGGCTGGTTGAAGCTGCTGATATATTTCACCTTCACTCATCAGCTTCATTCAGATGATTTTCAGCATCTAAAGGAAACGTAGCCGACAGTTTTCATCATGTTTGTGTCAGCAGCTGTTAAAATGATCTGATAACAGTAGAGATGGTAGTTATAGTGATAAATATATATAATGATGCAATGAGTTATATGAGTATGAACATGTAATATACAGTATGTACCCCATATAATATAAAGATTAGACTCATCTTTTGGGTCATTTTCAAATGGTACAGCACCCTGCCCAACAACTGAACCTGGCTGTTAAAGGGTTTGGGTACGATGACATTCATTGTACTAAACTTTAGATAAATAGGCTAAAATGATTGACTGTTGTTTTTGTAAAACTGTTTCTTAAAGTCAGTAATTGTGTGTTTGATTCATTTAATTGGTCGTATCAAAGGTCACCTCATTCAGTCATCTTGAACCTGACAAACATTATGACAGTTATTATAATAACTAATCCACAGTTACAACAGAAAGAGTTTGTTTCACAGGTGGGACGGTTAGTGATGAACAGGTAATAAAAGCCATATAATAATATACTATGAAATGTGTTAAAAGAAGATGACAGAAATACTGTTGAAAACATCTTTTCATTCATGATATTCAGTTATTTAATCAGGCAAATGAAAAGTCAGTGGAACATTCAGAAACTAAGTTATTAAACATTAAAGCTGAGTGAAAGTCTTTAAATAGTTTGTTACTTTGGCTCCATCTGGTGGTGGAATGAATAATGACAGGATGTTAGACAGCAGTGCAGACCTGTGTGATGTGCAGATGGTTGTAATGAATGAGCATGTTGTTGTGTTTGTGTGAAGGTGTTTCTCTGCTATGGATCAGTGTGAGGACAGAGAGGAGGGAGTCCCTCCCTCTAAAAGCTCTCTGTGTGGGGAACATGACAGCCAGACCAAAGCTCAGAGGTGAGATGAGGATCTTGAAGGGATAAGATAATCAAATAATCAGAAGCACTCATATAGCTTGAGCTTGCATTTATGCCAGTATAAAAGGCAGTGCTGACATAATCATTTAAGATAGACACATGCACAGGGATGTGTCTGCTGAGTCAGTTCTCGGAAAGTTATCTGCCAAAAATATCTACCAAAAACAGGATATGGCACCAGATGGCCGAAACTGCTGAAATTGCTGAAGCTGCAAAAGAAGGATAAGAAAGTTAAGAGTAACGGTCAAAATTGATAAACAACAGGGCAAGGGCGGGGGAGCGCGGACTGGTGTATAAAAATGGAAATAAGGAACTGTTAGCTCAGATCTCTTTGTGTGTGAGGCGAAGCGCTGTTACACTGTATAACGAGTGATCTCCGCTTTATGCATACTGCGAAATAAACTGATGATTTTCTGAACAACTCTGGTCTTCCTAGCACTTCTTTCTGCGTCAACCAACTCCGGGGAAGCCAGGCAAGGCCAGCTTCAACAATTTGGGGGCTCGTGTCCGGGACGCAGCAAAGAATTGATTCGATCAACTGTCTCCACAACGAAGTGACGGGACACAGGCCGGCTAAAAGAAGGTAAGCAGAAGCCTGTTGATTTCAAAATTCTGCTGATTGGACACCAATTAAATCTAGTGTCCCCGATCTGAGCTTGTAAAGAGACTTTCAAATTGAAGACTTGAGTTGTTTTAATTAAACAGTGAAGGGTATAAACTGACAGAAACAGGTCCTTGGTCGTAGCTGACCCTACCGGTTCTCGACGGGGAACCGGAAAGCCTAGGTGGCTGCTGAGGATTGAAATACTCGGGAAGTGAGGACACCCAAAACATTCTAAAATAGAAGCCTGTTGGCAGTTGATTTAAAGTCCATGGGGTATTAGGACCCCTAAAGCAACAACAAAAGTCAGTATCAAGTAAAATACATGGAAAACATAATACTAACGATTGTGATTTTTTGTGTGTTTGTGTGTGAACAAAACTGTGAGGAAAAGTGGGTGCGGGAAGAATAAAACTCTGAGGTGTCTATGGTAAAAGGATCGTTCAAAGCAGTGTCTTGACAAACCCGACAAACGGACAGAGGAAACCTATGCGGTGTTAACACAATCTGTCCGAGCCGCGGAAACCTAACGGTGATAACGCAAGTGGCCTGGTTTGTCATTTAAAGTCAGTTGCTCGAGTGAACTCTATATAAACTGACTGGCTGCTTGATCTGAGATACCATATAAGGCTTGTTGCTCGGGTGAACTCCATACAAACCGGCCGGCCTCAGAGTTTAGAATCTAAAGACAAATAGAAAGAGACATGGACGGAGAATTTGACAGGGAGATAGACGATGATGGATGGGGTCCCGCGACAGGGGCAGGGAAACCCCTTGAAGAACAGCTAAATAACATATTAGCAGTCGCCACAATATTGGTGCAAGGAAAGAAAAAGGAGAAGAGGCTAGTAGAAATTAAGGACAAGATAGAAAGACTAATTCAGCAAAAAGGCAAGAAGCTATCGGATCCCGGTCCGTTAGGGGCCTGGTTTTGTGAGAAAAAACGGGAATATGCAGCTAGACAGACAGAAGCAGAGGAGAAAGCTAAACAGGCAGGAATAATGAAGCGAGGAAAGTGGGAAAAGGAAGGGCAAGCTCTGAAGGAGGAACACCGAGGATGGTCTGAACTGGAGATCTGGTGGCAAAGTGCGAAGCAGCTGCACACAACTGATAAGAAACAACCCAAACAGGTCCGGAAGGTAAAACCCACACCACACACACATGATCCCCCACCTCCGTACACGCCACCCAGCGCACCCACAGCAGACGGAATGTATCCCACATTACTTGTCACTAAAGGGATATTACAGATAAACGACAGGACAGAGGACTGCGAAGTAGAAAGTAATATCAGTAGCATGGAATATGAGGAAATGACTGATGCACCAGGGTACAAAGAAATAATTACTCGACATATAACACCAAAGGCAGACTCGCGCTGCCAGAAAAGAGAGTCCGACAGCGCACAACCATACGCGTTCGCGGACCAAGCTATCAGGGAAGCTGAAAAGTCTAAGCAGGATAAAGAAAGGCAGTACAGACAAGAGGAAGAAGTACAGAAAGAGATACGAGAACTGAGAGAGAAGTACTTTGAGAAGGAAGTGCAGAGGCGTAGGGACGAACTACAGGGAGCAAAAAATCAGCAGGACTCAGAGAGAAGTGGGGATAAGAAGGGATGCACCCCCACACCAAATAACCATAAACCCGGTGAGAGAGGAACAGCAGAACTGACTCTGGAAGCACATTGGGAAGATGAACCAGATCAGGGAAAAAGGGTGATGGTTAGAGGAGACCTAGAGTATGGATACGAAGGAGGTGACGAGTATGAAGACAAGGGAGAAGGGGGTAGACTGATAGAAAGAGAGGACGAAGAGGAAGAAACCCTCATAGAATTAGAAAATAACACAGCGAGACTAATCAAACAGACAGACAAGGTTCTGCAGGTATTGAGGAAGAAAGGACAACAGTTACAAGAAAAGAGCCATAACATGCAGTTACGCGCCGCGCCACAACAAACACAACTTTATACAGCATATCCCTTAATCGCCTCCTCCGGAAGACAAAAGTATACACCTTTCGGAATAGGCGACGTGCAGGCAATTGTGGACAAATTACCACCAGTGGCCGAAGGAGGCAACTTATGGCTGAGTAAACTGGCAAGCTTGACAGCCGGACAGTCACTGGCCTTAGGAGACTTTAGAGCCGTCATAAGCAGATGTTTGACAAATAGCGATGTGCGCGACATACAGTTAGACTCAGGGATACTCATGAAAGTGGATGAGGAACCTTTCCTGACACACCAACACAAGATAGGGGACGCAATGAGATCAAAGTATCCCCTCCCTCACGCTTCAGTAATGCCCAAAATGAAATGGGATCCCAAACAGAACCCTCGCACTTACATTGAGCAGTGTAAAGACACATGGCTCCATCACACCGGCCAACACCCGGGAAAAGAGGGGTCTCAAAGGGAGTGGTTCAGACAGGCCATATTAGACGGGGTCCCAGGAGAAGTAAGCAACAATATGAAAAATAACCCAGATATGTTGGGAAGTGAGTCAGGTGTATGGGAGAAACATTTAGTTCACCACCTCACCCGCGCACAGGATACATGTGAAAAAGAGCAAGATAACTTAAAAGCACTGCAAACACAGTTACTGAAATTACAGCTCACAGAGGCTAGGCAGAAAACACACAAAAAAGAGAAAGGGGAAACAGCTAAAGTAATGATGGCTGAACAGACAGGCACTCCTGATCTGTACCCCACCCCGCCCTGGGTGCCGTCACATCAGAGACAGGGAGGTTACGGGGGCGGTCCTATGAGGGTGAGAGGAGGTTGGAGGGGCAGAGCCGGAAGAGGCGGACCTTCCAGGGGACAGCCGGGAGGGGGCCGTTGCTACTTCTGCAATGAAACCGGCCACTGGGCTCGAGACTGCCCCCAACTGGGAAGGGGTGGAAGTGACAGTAGGGGACGAGGGCGCACCTCACTTTCACACAACCGCGGCCAGACCCCGCGACCTGTGCCCCCAGTACCTCACCAGATGCCTCAATGGGACACCTGGGATGAGTGGGGCACGTACCAACAACAATGACATGCCCCACAGAGAGACTCAGACAGCATTCGAACGGCAGAACCAATGCTGTCGGTACGAGTTGAACAACAAACTCTGCCATTTCTGGTTGACACTGGAGCAACATGCTCCACAATGAGGAGTGTTCCCAAAGACACCCTGTCAGCCAAATCTATCACCTTAATGGGATTCTCTGGGGAAAAACATACTCTGCCCATAACTAAGCCACTACTCACACAGGTCGGAAATCAGATGGTGAAACATCCATTTGTGCACTCACCTACCGTGCCTATGAATTTATTAGGGAGAGATCTCCTAGTTAAACTAGGTGCATCCATACTGTGTAGTGCAGATGGACTACTAATAACACTTCCAGATGGAACACGACTGCCGTGCTCGGAGCAGCAGACTCCGGGGCAATATCTCCTCCAGCCCTTGAATGAAGAATATGCAGACATATACTGGGGCCAGTTACAACCGGAAACCACAGAACAGGGTGGGATTCTTTCGTCCTACCTGCAGTGGAAACCCTGGATAGCCCTCATGGAACCATACCTCACACCCCCAGACCCACCCCATGTCACCCTGTTTTATGATAGGATGCAGACCGATTGGTACCAAGAAAATTTCCAAGACCAATTAGAGGGCCATGAATGGACCATCGAGTCCAGAAACATTTATGTAGCACCAGAGGGGGTAGCGGCAGCAGTAGTCTTAACTGAGGAACAATCCTCCTGGTACATGATGTCAGAGGAGGCAGCACCCCATGTTTCATTGGCTCTGCATCCTCAACATCAGGCCAAGGAGTTAGGGGGAATAATCAAAAGAGCATTGACACAGACTGATTGGATAGATACTACCATTCCACAGATCCAATACTCTTCAGCAGCAAAAACCTATCGCATTAACGTCACAGGCACAGACACAGCGACCCTAGAACATCTACAAATCACTAGGCAGCATGGTAGGGAACAAACGGATCACCACCTAGCGGCGGGCATGATAGACACACTCCCATCACATCTGTGGGCACAAGGACCGACTGATGTCGGTATAGTAGATTGTACACCCATCACCTTTAAAGTACAGTCAGGGGAACCTCTATGGATAAGGCAGTATCCTCACAAACCTCAAGCTGAGGCAGGGATTAGCGACACCATAGAGGGGCTCCTAGAAAAGGGGGTGTTGGAACCCTCACAGTCACACTGGAACACCCCCATTTTACCTGTAGAAAAGAAAGGGACAGGTAAATACCGCATGGCACATGATTTAAGGGCAATCAATGGCATCCTGACCACTCCCACAGTCCCTGTACCAAATCCATACGTAGCCTTAGCCAACCTAGATCCATCACACAGTTGGTTCACATGTATTGATTTGGCTAACGCTTTCTTCTGCCTACCATTAGCCATGGAATGCAGAGACATCTTCTCATTCTCCTATCGCGGACAGCAGCTCCGCTACACCCGTCTACCTCAAGGCTTTGCATTATCCCCTGGTATCTTTAACCAAACCCTTAAGACACTCCTAAGGGATTGCCCCCTGCCCACAGGCGTCACTTTAGTACAGTATGTAGATGACTTACTACTAGCGGCGCCCGCTGCTACCTCCTGCCTCGAGGCCACTCGTTTAGTGTTACAACATCTGGCTAAAACTGGATTTAAGGTCAGCAAAGCCAAGTTGCAGGTGGCCCGCAAACAGGTCTCATTTCTGGGACGTATGATTTCACAAAAGGGGGCCAGCATGTCCCCCAGCATCGTTCCACCATACTGCATCACCCAAAACCACAGAAGGTTAAAGACATGCTCTCCTTTCTCGGACTAACAGGCTATAGTAGGAATTACATAGCTGACTACACAGGACTCACCAAACCCCTGAGGGAACTGGTGAAAGACAAAGGCATGCGAAATCTTGGTGCCAATTTAGACTGGACTCAGAAAGCAGAGGCTGTTTTCATTGCCCTTAAACAGGCACTGGCTACAGCTGCCGAATTGGCTATTCCTGACTACAGCTCACCCTTTTATTTGGATGTCTCTGGAACAGAACACTGCACCAATGGCATTCTGTTCCAGAGAAAAGGGGGAGTAAGGACTATACTAATGTACATCAGTGTAATGTTAGACAGTCTGGAAAAAAGACATCCACAATGCACTCAACACGCGACAGGAGTAGCCAAACTGATACAAAAAACAGCACACATCGTCATGGGACATCAGCTACAGGTATTGACAACACATAGTGTCGTAGCATACGTAAACTCACAAACATTTACGCTAACACCATTGAGACAGCGACGACTAAGTAAGATTCTAGAGGCACCTAATATCTCCTTTACACATGAAGGGATTAACATGGCAGATCAGATAGGCTCAGGAGAACCACATGAATGCACAGGGAGGGTGTACAAAGAAGAAAAAGTAAGACCAGACTTACAGGCAGAACCAATACAAGGGGCAAAGAACTTGTACACAGATGGATGTTGTTTCAGACATGAACAAGAAGGACTGAAAGCGGCATACGCTGTAATAGAAGAAATACAAGGAGAAATGATAATCAGAAAAGCAGAAATGCTAGAAGGACAGCAGTCAGCACAAAGGGCAGAAGTGGTAGCGGTAATAGAGGCCCTAAAACTCGGACAAGGTCAGGACATCAACATTTTCACAGATTCAGCGTACGCAGTAGGAGCAGTACACGTAGAATTAGGACGATGGATGAGGATAGGTTTTCTGACCGCAACCAATAAACCCATCAAGCACGAGAAAGAAATGAAAGAACTAGCTGAGGCCCTGTTGCTTCCCAACAGTGTGGCAGTCATAAAATGTCGAGGACATGACAGTAGCAATACACTAGTGGCCAAAGGAAATGAGGCTGCAGACAGAGCAGCAAAGCAAGCTGCAGGGTACGAGGTGAAGGCAGTAATGATGACCTCAGAGACAGAGGTAGGGACGGACCCTAACTCTGGCCTAGAGAGGCTAGGACAGTTACAGGCACAAGCCTCTCCACAGGAAAAAACACTATGGAAAGCCAGGGGGGCCATCGAAGTAGAAAAGGTATGGCGGGGACCGGATGGACGGCTCATCCTACCCCCTGGGATAAGACAAAACACATTACTGGAAGCGCACGGAGTGGGGCATGTGGGGGTGGCTCAAATGATGAGGAATTTGGAAAATTGGTGGCATCCATATCTCAAAGATATGGCACACAATTTTGTAAAAACTTGTGAAGTATGTAACCAGTATAACACCAGACCAACCATCAAACCATCGCCAGGTAAATATCCTCTAGAAGCAAAGGCAGGGAAAGAAATAATCATTGACTACACAGATATGATAACCCCAGTCAGAGGTTACAGGTATGTATTGATGTGTGTGGATGCTTATACCGGGTGGCCAGAAGCCTGGCCTACTAAGAACGAGGATAGCAAATCAGTGGTGAAGTTTCTGATCAACCAATACATCCCTAGACATGGATTCCCTGCTAGAGTCCGATCAGATAATGGGACTCACTTTAAGAATCAGGATCTACAGGAAGTGGAAGGGATGTTAGGGTTGAAACATAGGTTTGGTACAGTATATCACCCACAGTCTCAGGGAAAGGTGGAAAGAATGAACCAAACGGTAAAAAACAAATTGGCAAAAATCTGTGCACAGACCAAAATGAATTGGCTAGACGCATTACCACTGGCGCTCCTCTCCATTAGGAGTTCAGTGAATCAGGGTACAGGATTCACACCGCATGAGTTACAGACAGGTAGGGCCTTTCCAGGACCCCAATCTAAGCTATCGGGAGCACTAGATGATGATCAACGTCTAACCACTAAAGCATATTTCCATGAACTGCAGGGTCTCGTTTCAGCTTTCTCCAAACAGGTAGCCAGCAGGAGCGAAGGAGAAGCCACGACCACGTCACCAGAGGCAGGGTGGGTCCTGCTGAGGGTCATCAAACGCAAGTGGTCGGAGCCAAGGTGGACAGGTCCGTACGAGGTGGTCGAGAGAACAACCCACGCGGTGCGGCTGAGAGGAAAAGGTGACACCTGGTTCCACTGGAGTCAGTGCGCGGCGGCAGAAGAGCCACAACGATCCCTAGCAGAGATCTTCGGATCTCTACAAGCTGAGAGCACTGGGCTGGCTAGCCCAGAAGACAAGACCACTGACAAAGGGGCAGAATAATCCCCTAGTGGCAACCAGGGAATAGGGCAGTCTACCCCTATTCTCGAAGAAAGAAGACATCAAAGGGAGGAGGTGAAATAAGCGCTCCTCTCCTGCATGCAGCGTGCCAAGCTGCCAACGAAGGGAGGAGGTGAAAGAAGCGCTCCTCTCCTGCATGTAGCGTGCCAAGCTACCAACAACAGAAGAATAAAGAAGCACAGAGACTCACTAAAGTTTCGCTTAAATTGTCGCTGTGATATGAGTCAAACACAATTGAGTATAATCATTGTAGGTTGGGTAATTGTGATGATTGTGTTCGGGTGGGCATTGAGCAGATTGATTACCACAGGACACACTAGATTGTAAATCAATAAAACCATATATAAAAGAAAAACTTATAAAAATTTGTTGCCAATTGCCACAGAGTTGTGTAATCAGATCACGAGAGGGAGTGTTTGGTCAATGGAAAGGAATCATCATGTCTTTAATGATCTCAGTGTCTACATTTATCGCTATTATGACAGTATGTGGATGTTGTTGTATTCCATGTATCCGCTCTCTCTCGCTCAGGCTAATTACCACAGCTATAGAAGGGAAGGTAGCTGGACACATGATGCCACTGCTAACCCACATAGGGTCTCGTCGGAGCAGTATAGACGACGAATATGTGGAACTTAGGAGATTTGTTGATCTCTAAAGAGAGATCAAAAGGGGGATTGAAGGGATAAGATAATCAAATAATCAGAAGCACTCATATAGCTTGAGCTTGCATTTATGCCAGTATAAAAGGCAGTGCTGACATAATCATTTAAGATAGACACATGCACAGGGATGTGTCTGCTGAGTCAGTTCTCGGAAAGTTATCTGCCAAAAATATCTACCAAAAACAGGATATGGCACCAGATGGCCGAAACTGCTGAAATTGCTGAAGCTGCAAAAGAAGGATAAGAAAGTTAAGAGTAACGGTCAAAATTGATAAACAACAGGGCAAGGGCGGGGGAGCGCGGACTGGTGTATAAAAATGGAAATAAGGAACTGTTAGCTCAGATCTCTTTGTGTGTGAGGCGAAGCGCTGTTACACTGTATAACGAGTGATCTCCGCTTTATGCATACTGCGAAATAAACTGATGATTTTCTGAACAACTCTGGTCTTCCTAGCACTTCTTTCTGCGTCAACCAACTCCGGGGAAGCCAGGCAAGGCCAGCTTCAACAATCTCTAACTGTCCATCACTGTTCTCCACTCACATCACTCCACCATCATTATTCACACTCACTGTCACATCTGACACTCAACTACTGAATAATAAGTCACAATAACTCAGAATGAACTACTAACTTTGTGAGTTAACAAAGAGCTCAACCACTGATTAGTCAACTAATCAACTAAGATGAGACAGCATCTTTCATCAGATGACATTTTGATGAACAGGAGAACGTTTCTCATCCACTGTCTTCTTACTGATTTTCATTCTGCTTCTAAAACTTCAGCTGCTGACAGTCTGCTCAAAATTCATCTTTTTAAACTCTTTGATTTGTTGTTTGTTTGTATCAGGATGCAGCAGCAGAGAGCAGACTCTCCTGAACCCAGCTGTGTGTCCATGAAGAGTGACTTCTCTATGGATCATGGTATTAAGTTTAAAGATGGACAACCTGCTGATGGAAGGTAAGAAGTTAACATCCAGTAATCAGAGCAGCATTTACAGGAGTTCATTTAGTCATCATGACAGAACATCTTTAATAAGCTGAGTGCAGATTTGAGTCATTTAATGTCCTTAAACGTGATGTTTTCTCCACAGAGTTCAGCAGCAGAGCTCAGAGGTTCCCAGTGATCAGTCTGCACAGCAGCATCAAACACAGCTGGACTCCATATTTATGGTGTGTACATTGTACAAACACACCTTTTACTATTAACTCCATCAACCACAGATGAAATAGTAAAGTAGCATTCAGGTCCTAACAGTGTCCATGCTGCTCTGTTTAGACCAGCAGGCCTTCAGACTGACACATGAATCACATGTTGTGTTCTACCAGTTTAACCTCTTAATGCACGCTGTTCCGTCTACGGGACGGGACGGATGTTAGGAGGTAGCCACACGTTCTTCTGAATGTTTTAAACACCAACCCTTAAACATATATATTCATGCCGTACATTGTTGGAAAGCTTAGATTCTCCTGATTCATTCAAGACCACTCACGACTTATATGGTTGCTCACAGCCGTAATAGTATTAGCGATTAGCTCGGCTAGCCACTCAGCTAAAGTAAGCTAACAGCTATAATGCTACATACCTTCAAAGTCTTCCCTTTATCCACAACGATCATCTTATGACTCAGGACTTTCTGTACAGCTCGCCAAGTATCCATTCTTGTGAAATATGAAATCCGTTTCCATAAAACCGGAATACTTTCCTCAATATGTCAACATGTATTTAGTCAAACACGTAACGTAATAACACAAATAACAAACCATATACGGTCCGTTTAGTCATTTCCTGACCTGCACGTCCATCTCAGAGTACACGTGACTAGATGTTTACGACCGTGAGCCTCTCCTGCTTCTGACGACACCACACACAAGCCAATCAGTGTTTAGGATTAGGCAGTACATGTCTCCAAAGCCAATGAGGACATGTGACCGACAACAATGACGACATGGCTTTGATTGACTGCTGTTCCAGCCTATGGAAATATTCAGTGAAATGAAGTTGATAACCTTTTAGCCAATAGTCAGAGGTTTCCAACGGTGTATGACACTAAGCTATCAGGTTTGGCTGTCCATAAACAAACTCCAAGCGTAACCGGCGTGCGCCCTGTGAGTAAAAGAGTTGAACCATATATCATTACGCACACGGCATTTTGGTACACGGTTGGTTCTTCTTCGACTTGACATATGACTTATAACAAAATAAACAGATAGATAGATAGATAGATAAGGCCAAACAAAAAAATATGGTTATATGTAATAATAATAATAATAATAATAATATGGTGTCAGCTTTCATTAGAGACCAAGATTTTGATTGTAGGCAAAGGGGTTGTAGTTATAGGTGTTTGATTGTGGTTATACAGCTTTGGTAACCATGGTAACCAAGTGTCCATTTGGAGTCTCCAAAAAGGACCTGAGGAAAACGCATGGACATACCTGTTGAAAAATAACTCTGAAAAATTCATCTTTTGGTCTTTTGACTCCAAATGTGGACTGCATGAAGCCAAGACCTGTGGCTGTGGCCTCATTGTGTCTATATCCCGCTGAGAGGTCCCTGAATGTCTGTACACACGTCATTGTAAAGGCAAACCTATGGGCGAGTAAACAACCCCATCATTGTAACCTCTGCCACTCTTTGTCAGTAAGTCACAGAATCACACATGTGGGATCTGTGCTGCTCACAACTTGGGCATGTCGTTTAGACTAACAGCATGAAAAACAGGGGCGTGTGTTAAGAGGTTAAATGAAATGTTCACTTTATCTTTCTGTTCCAGCTGCTGGAGGAGAACATCCTCACTTTTGTGAAGAAGGAGCTGAAGAGAGTCCAGAGGGGTCTGAGTCCAGATGACCCAGAATGCTTAGAGAGTCAGAGTGAGGATGAGGAGGTGTTGGACGGTGAGGAGGAAGAGCAGAGGAGGAGAAGCAGAGACGCATTTCTGAAGATCACACTGCACTTCCTGAGGAGAATGAAGCAGGAGGAGCTGGCTGAGCGTCTGCAGAGCAGTAAGAGGATTTTAACAGATTTAACATGATGTAGAGGAAATGGAGGCAACATGGGAGAGGTTTATATTTCAAACTCTGCTGTAAATATGCTGCACACATCTGCATCAGATCAGAGGCTGTTTGTCCTCCACTGATGAGCTGAATAAAACTGATGGAGGAGGAAAAACTACACAGACACACTTACATGTTCAGATTTCTAGACTTTCTGTAGGATCCACTCACTGATTTCATTTGTTGTTTGTTCATTCAGGAAGTCCTGCTGCAAAGTGTCGACGTAAACTCAAATCTAACCTGGAGAAGAAGTTCCAGTGTGTGTTTGAGGGGATCGCTAAAGCAGGAAACCCAACCCTTCTGAATCAGATCTACACACCGCTTTACATCACAGAGGGAGGGACTGCAGAGGTCAATGATGAACATGAGGTCAGACAGATTGAAACAGCATCCAGGAAACCAGACAGACCAGAAACAACAATCAGACAAGAAGACATCTTTAAAGCCTCACCTGGAAGAGATGAACCAATCAGAACAGTAATGACAAAGGGAGTGGCTGGCATTGGGAAAACAGTCTTAACACAGAAGTTCACTCTGGCCTGGGCTGAAGACAAAGCCAACCAGGACATACACTTCACATTTCCATTCACTTTCAGAGAGCTGAATGTGCTGAAAGAGAAAAAGTACAGCTTGGTGGAACTTGTTCATCACTTCTTTACTGAAACCAAAGAAGCAGGAATCTGCAGGTTTGAAGAGTTCCAGGTTGTGTTCATCTTTGACGGTCTGGATGAGTGTCGACTTCCTCTGGACTTCAAAAAAAATAAGATCCTGACTGATGTTACAGAGTCCACCTCAGTGGATGTGCTGCTGACAAACCTCATCAGGGGGAAACTGCTTCCCTTTGCTCGCCTCTGGATAACTACACGACCTGCAGCAGCCAATCAGATCCCTCCTTGGTGTGTCGACATGGTGACAGAGGTCAGAGGGTTCACTGACCCACAGAAGGAGGAGTACTTCAGGAAGAGATTCAGAGATGAGAAGCAGGCCAGCACCATCATCTCCCACATCAAGACATCACGAAGCCTCCACATCATGTGCCACATCCCAGTCTTCTGCTGGATCACTGCTACAGTTCTGGAGGATGTGTTGAAAAGCAGAGAGGGAGGAGAGCTGCCCAAGACCCTGACTGAGATGTACATCCACTTCCTGGTGCTTCAGTCCAAACTGAAGAACATCAAGTATGATGATGGAGCTGAGACGGATCCACACTGGAGGTCAGACAGCAGGAAGATGATTAAGTCTCTGGGAAAACTGGCTTTTGAGCAGCTGCAGAAAGGCAACCTGATCTTCTATGAATCAGACCTGACAGAGTGTGGCATCGATATCAGAGCAGCCTCAGTGTGCTCAGGAGTGTTCACACAGGTCTTTAAAGAGGAGAGAGGACTGTACCAGGACAAGGTGTTCTGCTTCGTCCATCTTAGTGTTCAGGAGTTTCTGGCTGCTCTTCATGTCCATCTGACATTCATCAAGTCTGGAGTCAATCTGCTGGAAGAACAACAAACAACATCCCAGAAGAGATGTTTCTACCAGAGTGCTGTGGACGAGGCCTTAAAGAGTCCAAATGGACACCTGGACTTGTTCCTCCGCTTCCTCCTGGGTCTTTCACTGCAGACCAATCAGACTCTCCTTCGAGATCTGCTGACACAGACAGGAAGTAGCTCAAAGACCAATCAGGAAACAGTTGAGTACATCAAGAAGAAGATCAGTGGGAATCTGTCTGCAGAGAGAAGCATCAATCTGTTCCACTGTCTGAATGAACTGAATGATCGTTCTCTAGTGGAGGAGATCCAACAGTACCTGAGATCAGGAAGTCTCTCCACAGATAAACTGTCTCCTGCTCAGTGGTCAGCTCTGGTCTTCATCTTACTGTCATCAGAAAAAGATCTGGACGTGTTTGACCTGAAGAAATACTCTGCTTCAGAGGAGGCTCTTCTGAGGCTGCTGCCAGTGGTCAAAGCCTCCAATAAAGCTCTGTAGGTGCACACAGAACTATCCAGATCAATGTAGTTTCACCTTTGCTCATCGAAGAAATGCAATGTTTGAAATTCTTTTGTTCTTATTTTTCACACAGAAGAATTGATGATTCAGATTCTTATACTTTATACAAAATAACCTTTTGATTTGATATCATCTGATGTAGATCACATGACATCACTGATATCAGTTAATCTCAGATTCTGATATATTTACATGTTGAAAGTAGAACAGCAAAGACTTGGATCAGCATTAAGATTTATTAGTTTATATCCAGCATCACCAAAAGAAAAACTTGTTTATTATTGTCTCTTCAGATTGAATGGCTGTAACATCTCAGAGAGAAGCTGTGCAGCTCTGTCCTCAGTTCTCAGCTCCCAGTCCTCTAGTCTGAGAGATCTGGACCTGAGTAACAACAACCTGCAGGATTCAGGAGTGAAGCAGCTTTCTGCTGGACTGGAGAGTCCACACTGTGGACTGGAAACTCTCAGGTCAGATCAAGTTATACTTTGTCTTGAAATATTTTCTTAATTATGAGGTTCTGCCTTTATAAGATTAGGATTTCTGATTCACAGTTTATCTTTTCTTTGACTGAGCTTCATCCACTTTACAGCACACATATATTCAGTGAGATAGAGAAACTTTGCTTTAATATCATGGGATTTAGAGAATGATGTGTCTGTTTATCACAGAGTCTGATGTATTTAACTTGTCTCTCCAGACTGACTGACTGTAACCTCTCAGAGAGAAGCTGTGCAGCTCTGTCCTCAGTTCTCAGCTCCCAGTCCTCTAGTCTGAGAGATCTGGACCTGAGGAACAACAACCTGCAGGATTCAGGAGTGAAGCAGCTTTCTGCTGGACTGGAGAGTCCACACTGTGCACTGGAAACCCTCGGGTTAGGATTCAACTGTCTATAAAAGTTTACCCACCAAGCTTTTATTTATTTTTTCTTGGTGGCAATTTTTATTTTGCCAGGCAGTGTATATTGGATCTTTGAATTGACTTATTTAAATTCTTCTCCAGGTTGAGTGACTGTGACCTCTCAGAGAGAAGCTGTGCAGCTCTGTCCTCAGTTCTCAGCCCCCAGTCCTCTAGTCTGAGAGATCTGGACTTGAGTCACAACGAGCTACAGGATTCAGGAGTGAAGCAGCTTTCTGCTGGACTGGAGAGTCCACACTGTGGACTGGAAACTCTCAGGTCAGTTTTATTACTGTGTATATAAAGTCATATTTTTGGCTTCTCCTCAGTTTCTAGTTTACATGAAGAGTTTATGATACCAAAAAGATTTAGTGTACTGTCTGAGCTGAAGTGATGTAACATCAAGTATACAGGAAGTAAAACTCCTTCCACACCAACATGTCAGTCAGGATTTATGTTTCTGTCATTTAATCTTCAATAAAGACTTGATGTGCATTAAGTCATGAAAGTCTAATATAATTGAATTAATAACAGAAAATATACAACACAGAATTACTGTCATGTTCTCTACATGCAGGTTGTTGTGGATTTTTAATGAATTCATCAGTGAGTAGAGAACAGGAGTTCAGGATGTCTTACGTGTTTGAGGCCAAGCACAATAACTTCAGTGTTTTCTGAGTTTAGTAGCAGGAAGTTGCAGGTCATCCAGGCCTTTATGTCCTTAAGGCATGTTTGTTGTTGAGTTACCTGGTTGCATTCATCTGCCTTTATTGAAAGATATAATTGAGTATCGTCTGCATTGTTTCTCATAGTATGACGGTAAATGAAGCATATACAAGGTGAATAGTTTTGGTCCAAGCACTGAACCCTGAGGAACACTGTGTCTAACTTATGTTTGCATGGAGGATTTATCATTAACGTACAAACTGAAATTGATCTGATAGATAGGACTTAAACCAGTTTAATGCAGTTCCTTTGATTTCAACTGAATGTTCAAGTGTAACAGGAAGGCTGCAGAGAGAGACAGATGCAGAGTGAGACAGCTGCAGAGAGAGACAGCTGTAGAGTGAGACAGCTGCAGAGAGAGACAGCTGCAGAGTGAGACAATCCTGTTTGCTTTTTATTATTTTGGACATGTCTTCTTCTCAGTAGGATGTGATTTAAAATGTAACGTAGTACAATACTTCAAACTAAACATACTTAAGTAAAAGTAAAGTTACACATTTTTAAAACTACATTAAAAAGTACAAGTACACAAAAAACGACTCAATTACAGTAAAGTGAGTAAATGTAATGAGTTACTTTCCACCTCTGCTGTCACCTACAGAGTTACACACAGCTGGTGTCTTAGTACTTGACTGTAGAACGGCTCCTCTCAGAACATAAATAAGTGTAAAGTTTGATGTCCTGCCTTATACAGCATGAGGTCTGCACTGTTCATGTTTTTCAGGTATCTTATTTAGAGCCTTAATAGTTGTTCAGTTCTTTAAGGTGTAGAAGTGGCTCACTGTTACTGAATGATACCCAGTGTGACGTGTTACTACCTCCTCTGATTCTATCTGTTATTGTGACCAGTGTTCATGATGGAAGTTCTCCAGTTGGAGGTGCAACTAAGTTCACTCTTTTGGTCATATATTTAGACTCTCTTTCTGATTACACAGGTAATGTAAATCCCTACTTTGGGAATAAGGGGGTGGTGTGTTGTTCTGTGGATGCACAACATATCAGCAGTTTGGACAAATGCCTATACTGATGTCAATCCCCATTTAGATTTCCTTCTAATCTGCATTTCATTTTGACACTCTGGCTAGAAGTACACTTTGTTTAACTGATAAACTAGAGTCAAAATGATACTGGATCAACACTGAGAATGATCTCTGCTCAGGAGATAGGTGTGTGTGTGTGTGTGTGTGTGTGTGTGTGTGTGTGTGTGTGTGTGTGTGTGTGTGTGTGTGTGTGTCTGATTACTTATTCTTATTTTCATTAAGACTACTTAACGTTTCTAGAAGTTACCAAGCTATAGCTATTCCACTCTAGTGTTGCTATGGATACTATACTGGTCAGAAATAGCTGATGCATGATAATATAAATAATGATAGTAGAGTGATGAAAGGTTTCACATTCTCCAGTTGGAATGTATGTGGAGTAAATAACCCAGTCAAGAGAGGGAAGATTGTGACCCTCCTAAAGTCATAGGCCTCAGACATTATGTTCCTGCAGGAGACTCACTTGAAGAACAGCTGGCATGGCTGTCGGTGGCTCATTATATATATATCATAACTCATGTGTGTCGACTGAGGGCTACCTGGTTGATCCTGCCAGTAGCATATGGCTGTCGGTGGCTCATTATATATATCATAACTCATGTGTGTCTTGTGCAATGACCACAAAGTCTATTCTCTTCAGTCTGTCAGGATGTCTGATCACAGAGGAAGGCTGTGCTTCTCTGGCCTCAGCTCTGAGGTCCAACCCCTCCCATCTGAGAGAGCTGGACCTGAGCTACAATCATCCAGGAGACTCAGGAGAGAAGATCCTGTCTGCTGGACTGAAGGATCCACACTGGAGACTGGACACTCTCAGGTACGGACAGTCAGGTGGACACTCTCAGGTATGGACAGACAGGTGGACACTCTCAGGTATGGACAGACAGGTGGACACTCTCAGGTATGGACAGACAGATGGACACTCTCAGGTACGGACAGGTGGACACTCTCAGGTTTGGACAGACAGGTGGACACTCTCAGATATGGACAGACAGGTGGACACCATCAGGTATGGACAGACAGGTGGACACCATCAGGTATGGACAGACAGGTGGACACTCTCAGGTATGGACAGGTGGACACCCTCAGGTATGGACAGACAGGTGGACACTCTCAGGTAACGACAGATGGACAGACACTCTGACTAACTGAGGGACTCTGGTTCATGTTTAATGGTGGATATGAATGAAGGTGTATGAAGCTGATTGTGTCTTTGTCTCTTCCTCCAGGATGGACCATGGTGGACCGCAGAGACTGAAACCTGGTCTGAGGAAGTGTGAGTGTGTTTTCAGTTTGATTCATGAGAACTTTGAGAAAAACTGGATGAAATATGTAAAAGTGAAAAAAGTTGAAAACAATGGAAAATGTGTTTAGTCAGAAATGGGCGTGGCCTGAACTGACATTTATCTTGAACCAATGAATCCATGAAACAGAAATTTCCTTCTGTTGGTCACAGTTCAGGAGTTAAAAGAGAAATGCTTTATAAATGTCCACATGGTGGCACTACCTGCTCCAAAATGTCCCTCATGTCTCTCCTGCAGATAAAGTTCACTCATTGGGGGTTGAGCATAGCTCAGCGGGTAGAGCACCCGCCCCATGTGTTGAGGTTATAGTCCTTGTTGCAGGTGATCCCGGTTCAAATCCCGAGATGAGTGATCTTATCCTGCGTGTCATTCCCCCTCTCTCTACCTCCTGTTTCCTGTCTATCTCCACTGTCCTGTACATTGCAGGCCAAAAAAGCCTGAAAAAATATACTTAAAAAAAAAATGTTCATTCATTTATACTGACTTCAGCTGTTTGGAGCATTTTGGTGGTGGTGGTGTGGATAGATAGATAGATAGATAGATAGATAGATAGATAGATAGATATATAGTTAGTAACTTTATTGATCCCTTGGGGAGGTTCCCCTCAGGAAATTTAAGTTCCAGTGCAACATCGCAATAAGTACAGGTTGAATAAGAACACACAAAGTAGTATAAAAACACACATCTTACACAGTAAAAACACACATTATAAATACCGGGAGAAGTGCAAAACAGTGTGCAAATTGCGAGTATATGCATTGTAAATATATATATATATATATGTGTGTGTACAGGAAAGTATATATGTATATGTACAGGAGGTAGCAACAGGTTTTGGTAACTGAAGGATAAGTTACGACTGTAGTCAAGTGAGTATTACATTTAAGTATCCAGTAATAAATAATAATAAATAAAAGAGAGAGTCTGTATGAGTTTTCAGGTGCTCCTCCTGTAATGTGTCCTGTTTCCTCCCCCTGCCACTGTGGAGTTGTACAGTTTGATGGCACGGGGGAGTCTGTTAGTGTTGGTCCTGGGGAGCAGCAGCCTGTCGCTGAACAAGCTTCTCTGGTTGGTGATGGCCGTGTGCAGAGGATGGCTGGCATTGTCCATAATGGCCAGCAGTTTGTTCAATGTTCTTTCCTCTGCCACTGACACCAAAGAGTCCAGCTTCATGCCGACCACAGAGCCGGCACGCCTGATCAGCTTGTCCAGCCTGGAGGAGTCTTTCTTTGTCGTGCTGCCTCCCCAGCACACCACAGCATAAAACAGGACACTGGCGACCACTGACTGGTAGAACATCCACAGGAGTTTGCTGCAGATGTTGAAGGATCTCAGCCTCCTCAGGAAGTAAAGCCTGCTCTGCCCCTTCCTGTAGAGGTGGTCAGTGTTCTTAGACCAGTCCAGCTTGTTGTCCAGCACCAGCCCGAGGTACCTGTAGCTGCCCACCACCTCAACGTCTGCCCCCTCAATCTGGACCGGCTGAGGGGGAGGTCTAGATTTCCCAAAGTCTATGACCAGTTCTTTGGTTTTGGAGGTGTTGAGCTGCAGGTGGTTAGCCTGGCACCAGACGACAAAGTCCCTCACCAGACTCCTGTACTTCTCCACCTGGTCCTCCCTGATACACCCCATGATGGCCATGTCATCCGCAATCCGGGGGGGGGGGGGGGGGGGGGGGGGGGGGGGGTCCTAGGGTTAGTGTCACCGTAGCACCACTTCATACCGCAGCAGAAGGATGAAGGAAAGCCAATCTAAAAGCAACACAACACACTGTAATGGTGCCTAAACACAGCCGGTAGTACTACTTGAACACAACTTGTCAATGACTCTCTGGTTAAAGTCAGTCACCAGTCTCTTTTCCATTGACAGCATGGCCAGTGCCTCTCCTGGGTCATGCTGTTTCTGAGAAAAGTTTGAATTCTTTTCATGGTTGAGAAGCACTTCTCAGCTTCCGCTGTGGTCATGGGTGATGAGGATCTTTAGGAAAGTGACAGTCTCTGAGAAGACTTCTTCAACATTGTTCTCTCCATAAACAACTGGAATAGATCCACAGCACCACAACAGGCTCTGAACTCGTCCTGCTGTAGATGAGACTAAACTCTGTCTTCAGCTTGCTTCCATTGAGCATCGGGTCGGCCTTCAAGGTGTTGCTCAGTGCATCCTCAGGAAATGTTCAAACCTGTCCCCCAGCAGCAAGGTGGCACTAACTAGGTAGTTTATAAAGGAGAAGTGTTCCCTGGTGTGTCCCAGTATGGTATCTCTGACTCACAGAGACAGGAATAAAACATTATAATCACACATGACAAAATGTCCATTTCACTCACATCACCTAAAGTTACCAACAGTTAAAGTAAAGTTACCAATAAGTTAATGTGCTTAAAAAGAGACACCACCAAATATATTTTAGTTATGTCATCAACTCGGTGCACTTTTAGCCTTGTGAACTTGAATTAAAAAAGTTATTCAAAACTCAGCTAGTTTTAAGATCTGTAAGAGGACAAACTTAGATTACAAGACAAAATGTTAATTTTGGACATTTTTCTGACCTGCATTGAACTAATGTAATTTCTACCACATCTCAATATACAATTATTTAATTATAAATAACTTTTACCACTCTAGAATTTTCTGAGAGCCTTTTTTGTAACTATTTTTACC
This sequence comes from Scomber colias, assembly GCA_021039105.1. Taxonomy (NCBI): domain Eukaryota; kingdom Metazoa; phylum Chordata; class Actinopteri; order Scombriformes; family Scombridae; genus Scomber; species Scomber colias. The sequence continues at coordinate 300,239 of JAJDFG010000233.1, read as the reverse complement.
AGTTTTTCTATAATGTACAATAATCATAAATCTGTCCAATCGCAGTAGATTAAAAACATAAAACAACAACAATTAGCTGCCAATAAAAGTGGGGCGTGTCCTAGAAAACTGAAGGAAGCCAATCAGAGAGCAGCCTCAGGTCACGTGCTTGTGAAGGGTTTACATTGACTCTCATTGGAATCAATTTATAATGAATGCTGACAGGTGCTGAGAGACTAACAGGTGCATTTTACAAGCTAATACGTTTGATTTCATCATTTTATGTTTTTTATGTTAATGTTTATTTCAGACATAAACGAACAATTTCAATTCCAAAAGGAAAAAAAGAAAATCAACCAAGAATGAAACAAATAAAAGAAGCAAACAATGACATTCTTCTGGCAGTAACTGTGCCTGAAAAGGAGCAGGATGAAGTTTACACTTATTTAATTCCTGCCCCTACTTCACTTACATTTCTGTACCTGTGTTCCTGTGTAGTATATAGAAATATATTATCATTAATATTATTATCACTATCATTACCGTCTATATCACCATTATTATTTTTACTATTATTATCTAGTCGTAGTATTATACCTTTATCATCATTATTACCATCATCATCATCATCATCATCATCATCATCATCATCATCATCACTACTTTGCCACCATTGTCACTATCATAAATATTATCAGCATTAACTCAAAGTAATACAAATAATAGTACACAAAGTACCAAGTCCAATGTCATCCACTCATTTTTGGACACAACCAAATCACATATAATACACATACATATAATATAAATACATATATAATAATACCATCTTAATTCCTATACCTACTGAAGATCATTTCTTTGTACCTCTTTATAAAAAACATAATGTTTGGACATTCCCTCAGTTCCACATTTAGACTGATCCATAGCCTCACACCACAAACACAAATACTAAAGTTCCTCCTCATCGCTGGCACGCTAACACTTTTGAAATAAGTGTGACCTCTTAGATTGTAGCCCTCCTCTCTTACACTGAACATTTGTTGGATATTTGCAGGCAGTTGGTTGTTTTTTGCTTTGTACATAGTTTGAGCTATTTGAAATTCCACCAGATCAGCAAACTTCAGTAAATGAGACAGTAAGAATAATGGATTTGAATGATCCCTGTACTCTGCATTATGGATGTTACAAATTGCTCTTTTCTGAAGAATAAACAATGACTGTACATTAGATTTGTAATTATTGGCCCAAACTTCAGCGCAGTAACTTCAGTATGGTGAGCGGCGTAGGAATGAGTTTAACATTGACACATATGGGAAACCTGACAGATCCGTTAATGGTTTGAACAGAAATATGTCATAATTAACTACACTGCAAAACATTCACAAATATATTTTATTCTACTAAAAAGATAGATTAGTAAAGGTAAAGGAAAACACATTTGAATGGAAGTAATGAAGTGATAAATATCAAATATCAATTCTTTAATTGCAGGCCTAATCATCCAGTTTTGTAGATGAATAAATAACATGGGAAGAATATTGATCAAAGTTTGAATTCAAATGTTGTGAATAAATGTTCTTTTCCTAGTTGTATCTTATGGCTCAATGAACAGACACAGATACAGGTAAAGGTTCAAGTGAAAGGCAAAAACAGCATCAAAATGTTAACATATAAAGCAACTTGTTTTTACTCCCGAGTGTGATATCCTTCCACATTTCCACTAACTGGCTGATATGACTCTGTCCTCTGTCCCCTGACTTCAGTGTCTCTCAGCTGTCTGTCCCTGCTCTGAACACCCTAAAAGGAAAACAGTCACAATGTCACATGATTTACATGTTTCCTATGTATTTTATTAGTATACAGAAATATATAAAGTAGCACAGATCTTATAGTCCCATACAGGTACAGATCAGTGATAAATACTAAAGACCTAACACTAAAACTATTCACAGATCTAAAAGTATGAATGCATGTATTCAAATACATGACTTACACTCTTATCTATATGCACAACATACAAACATATTTTATAAATGATACTGAGATTTGGTGGTTATTTCTACCAATGACTCCTTTTATATCTCCCTCTTAATTCATTACAAAATGTAAAAGAAAATACTTTGACTTTTCATCATCAATGACGATGATGTCACTGATCACTTTCAAATGGATTCATTTATTTAACAAGTCACTGACAATACATAAGTTTTTGAATATATCACCTAACCCTTTAAAAGGTAGAAACATACTGATGGAGAGCTAGTGCAATATTAAAATCATGTTTGTTATATTATTATTTCAATTCAAGCGTGTTCAAACCTTCCTCTCATTATCAACAAAGTAAAATGAGCTGAGCTACCTGCAGCTCTGCAGTGCTGCCTCTCCCTGCATCACCACTGTTAGCTTCCAGCTCAACTTCATCTCATCTCTAATATGAAAGCAGTGGACATGAATAAGAAACATACTGATGGGAATGTCAAGAACAAGCCAAGAACACACAGACAGACTAACTCCTTTCTAGATGTGGAACGTTACTGGTTTAAGTTACATGAGTTAAGTTGATAGAAAAATCCTGTTCTTTAACCATCTAAATACTTCATTAATTACATTCAGACAAACATCAGACGCAGCTGGAATCAAGTTTCACTTTGAAAAACATTCTCATCTAAAGGTCCACTTACTCTGTATGTCCAAAGCTTTCAGTCACATCTCATGGTCTTCCTCAGTGATGGAGTGTCTCAGTTGTCATGGAGATGGTTTAAGTTTGAATGGTTTCAGTAAAGTAGTTAATAAATCAACAGATGATAAACTGCAGCTGTATTGTGTCTCGTTCTCTCCATCAGATGCCTGTGAACTGGAACTGGATCCAAACACAATGCACAGAGAACTCAAACTGTCTGATAACAACAGGAAGGTGACACGTGTGGAGGAGGATCAGTCATATCCTGATCATCCAGACAGATTTGACTCCTGGCCTCAGCTGCTGAGGTAGAAATGATCTGACTGGTCGCTGTTACTGGGAGGTCGAGTGGAGAGGAGGAGTTTATATATCAGTGAGTTACAGAAGAATCAGAAGGAAAGGAGACAGTGAATGTTTGTTTGGAAGAACGATCAGTCCTGGAGTCTGAGCTGCTCTGATGGTGGTTACTATGTCTGGCACAATAACAACTATACATCCATCTCCTCCTCCTCCTCCTCCTCCTCCTCTTCCTCCCCCTCAAACTTCTCCTCCTCTGTCTCTAACAGAGTAGCAGTGTATGTGGACTGTCCTGCTGGCACTCTGTCCTTCTACAGAGTCTCCTCTGACACACTGATCCACCTCCACACCTTCAACACCACATTCACTCAACCTCTGTGTGCTGGGTTTACAGTCGGGTCTGGTTCCTCAGTGTCTCTGTAGGAGGAGCAGTGAGGAGCAGAGAGGAGCAGAGAGGAGTAATGAGGAGCATAGAGGAGCAGAGAGGAGCAAAGAGGAGTAATGAGGAGCAGAGAGGAGCAAAGAGGAGTAATGAGGAGCAGAGAGGAGCAAAGAGGAGCAGTAAGGAGTAATGAAGAGCAGTGAGGAGCAGAGAGGAGTAATGAAGAGCAGAGAGGAGCAGGGAGGAGCAGAGAGGAGCAGTGAGGAGTAGTGAGGAGCAGTGAGGAGCAGTGAGGAGTAATGAGGAGTAGAGGAGTAATGAGGAGCAGAGAGGAGCAGTAAGGAGCAGAGAGGAGCAGTGAGAAGCAGACAGGAGAAATGAGGAGCAGAGAGGAGCAGAGAGTAGAAATGAGGATCAGAGAGGAGCAAAGAGGAGCAGTGAGGAGTAATGAGGAGCAGTGAGGAGTAATGAGGAGCAGAGAGGAGCAGAGAAGAGCAAAGAGGAGCAGAGAGGAGTAATGAGGAGCAGAGAGGAGTAGAGAGGAGAAATGAAGAGCAATGAGGAGCAGTGAGGAGTAATGAGGAGTAATGAGGAGCAGAGAGTAGCAGTGAGGAGCAGAGAGGAGTAATGAGGAGCAGAGAGGATCAGAGAGGAGTAATGAGGAGCAGAGAGGAGCAGAGAGGAGTAATGAGGAGCAGTGAGGAGTAATGAGGAGCAATGAGGAGCAGAGAGGAGCAGTGAGGAATAATGAAGAGCAGAGAGGAGCAGTGAGGAGCAGAGAGGAGCAGAGAGGAGAAATGAGGAGCAGAGAGGAGCAGTGAGGAGTAATGAGCAGAGAGGAGCAGAGAGGAGAAATGAGGAGCAGAGAGGAGCAGAGAGGAGTAGTGAGGAGTAATGAGGAGCAGAGAGGAGTAATGAGGAGCAGTGAGGAGCAGTGAGGAGTAATGAGGAGCAGAGATGAGTAATGAGGAGCAGAGAGGAGTAATGAGGAGCAGAGAGGAGTAATGAGGAGCAGTGAGGAGTAATGAGGAGCAGAGAGGAGTAATAAGGAGCAGAGAGGAGTAATGAGGAGCAGAGAGGAGTAGTGAGGAGCAGAGAGGAGTAATGAGGAGCAGAGAGGAGTAATGAGGAGCAGTGAGGAGTAATGAGGAGCAGTGAATAGCAGAGAGGAGTAATGAGGAGTAATGAGGAGCAGAGAGGAGTAATGAGGAGCAGTGAGGAGTAATGAGGAGCAGAGAGGAGTAATGAGGAGTAGTGAGGACCAGAGAGGAGTAATGAGGAGCAGTGAGGAGTAATGAGGAGCAGAGAGGAGTAATGAGGAGCAGTGAGGAGTAATGAGGAGCAGAGACGAGTAATGAGGAGTAGTGAGGAGCAGAGAGGAGTAATGAGGAGTAGTGAGGAGCAGAGAGGAGTAATCAGGAGCAGTGAGGAGTAATGAGGAGCAGTGAGGAGTAATGAGGAGCAGAGAGGAGTAATGAGGAGCAGTGAGGAGTAATGAGGAGTAATGAGGAGCAGAGAGGAGTAATGAGGAGCAGAGAGGAGTAATGAGGAGCAGAGAGGAGTAATGAGGAGCAGAGAGGAGTAATGAGGAGCAGTGAGGAGTATCCAGTAACAATCTGTTGGATTCATTTTGTATTGCAAGTTTATCATTACATGTATTGATTCATCATTTATTAGTAGTGTGTGTAAATCACCTTTAGTCTGGGAAGAATATTTCTAAAATGTCTTATTTTTATGTTTATTTATTCCTTTTCTGAGCATTCTTTAAGGCCAGGTTATTATTTCCCCAATTATAACAGACCTTCAATTTGGTGCTTTTATTTTGAAAGTGTCTCACCGGGGGAAAAAAGGGCATGTGGAGTTTTTAACGTCAGTGTGTGTGTATAGTTTAAAGTGTGTCTACCTGACGGGAGGAAACCAGATAATGTTTAATTAGCACCTGGCTGATAAGGGCACAAGGTTTGTGCTCATTTCTTTTATGTCATGTTTAATGTCTAGCTCAAACTGTGTCTGTCATAGTTTGATGCACTTTTAGCATTATGTGTTTTAGCTAGCAGGAATGTCAATTAGCATCTTATTGGTTTAGATTAAAGGAGATAAAACCAGTTATTTCATTGATTTGTTTATTGATGCAAAGATGTATTTAGTGTTTTTATATTAGCTTTAAAATATATATAGTTAAAACTGCATATTTGACACAAAATGACAGATTAAAACTTAAGTAACTTAAGTTAAATATGATTGTACATACAGCGCTCTATTAGAGGTTGTCTTTAGGTTAAAATGGGTTAAAAGGTAATTAACAGTTAAAAATACATCATTTCATTTGGGTGAATGTTGTAAGGCTATGATATGATAAGTTCATCGTTATAAAGAAAGTTCCAAAGTGTCCAAGGTTGGTAAAAATAAAGCCAATGAAGCATGAGTTAAAGAGTGTGAGCATCATTGAGCCGGGGATGCTACAGTGTGTAGTTAATCACATCCAGTCAGTTGTGTGTGTGTCTATTCTTTGAAGTGATACAGGGATCTATTGAACCGCAGAGACACCAATTCACAAAGTTGACTGATTGATCAAAATGTATTGATTTATTCAACTTCATTCATTCATTCAATAGTTTTCACCAAATCCGGTAAGTGCTGCCCCTGATTATAGAGCTTCTACATTTAAACATCCTAAACTGCTAAACATTAGAAGAACATCTGTTGGACACTTTTGATTTTCATTCTGTTTCATTTCCTGTTTTCAGCTTTTACTTCTTTACTTTTAGTTTTATTATTTCATTTTTTCTTTTAATACCCCCCCCCCCCCCCCCCCCCCCCCCTGCTCTTTATTTGACACTGACTTTAATTTATGACTTCCTTATTATATTTGATTCATCTTTTATTGCCTTTGATTTGATTTGGGTATTGTTCATTTTTGACATGTTTTAAAATCCTACCTCTGATGTTTCCTCACTGATTGATTGATTGATTCCTCACTTCCTTCCATCCTTCCTTGCTTCCTACCTCTGATGTTTCCTCACTGATTGATTGATATCAAATAAAAGCAGTTCAAGCAGAAATGTGAGGTAGATTATTAAAAGGTCAAAACAAATATTAACACTAGAATAAAAGAATGAAATAGCAAAAATAGAGCAGACATAAACAGCAGGTTAACAGAATAAAAGCATCAAACAGCCTCAAACATAGAAATAAAAGACAGATGAATACATCAATAAAAGGTGTGAAGTTAATGAATGTATGACGTAACTGTAAATGTGAATAAAGTGAATGAATTGAGTGTTAACTAACTAATCTAACAGTGACTTTGATCTTAATGCTGAGAAACAGGAAGTGATGAGAATTCATGCTTTAAATCAGGCGTGTTAATTTGATCTCATGTGGGCCGGACCACTAACAGGAAGGAAGGAAGGAAGGCGGTGAGAAGACAAGAGGGAAGGAAAAGAAGCAAGGACAGATGGAAGGAAGAGGTGAGAAGACAAGAGGGAAGGAAAAGAAGCAAGGACAGATGGAAGGAAGAGAAGACAAGAAGGAAGGGAAGCTTACAGACTCATTACTGACACCTACTGGACTAAAACTGGAACTGCAGCTTGGACCAAAAACCCCAAAACAGATCAATAGTGTGTGTTCTTCCTGTCCACTAAAGTGTTATCACATTTGTGGTAGTTTCTGTCATTTTATAATTCATGTTTTGAATATTTGTTGAGGGGTAATCAACCTGTCTCCACCATCCTTGCACTAAAATATTTTCTATAGATGTCAGGAGTAATTGTGGGGTCGCCAGCAGGGGGCAGTGTGGCGCTTATTGTGCTCCGGGGGGCTTTACGTCAGTTTGGTCTGCTTTGCAGCTTTCCTCTTTCTGCTGAGCGAGATGAAAAACGGAGTTTGTCTCACTTATTTCTCCTGTTTCCAGGTTGGTGGAATAGTAAATGAAGCTAAGTAACTGAAGTGTAATATGTTGACATGTCGCTGAATGTTTTAATGTCCGCTAATAAGGCTGTTTTATGAATATGCGGACATATACGTACATAGAGCAGCAGCCGCATTTTCGCGCCTGATGACGTCACCTGTTGCTGAGTCACGTCGGGCAGAGTTTTATTTTTAGCTCCTTCGCCTGATGACGTCACCTGTTGCTAAGTCACGTCGGGCAGAGTTTTATTTTTAGCTCCTTCGCCTGATGACGTCACCTGTTGCTAAGTCACGTCGGGCAGAGTTTTATTTTTAGCTCCTTGAACATTTTTGTAAAGTCTAATAGTTTTGAAATGTATGATATTGTGTAAAAAGGTTAAAAGCTAATGTTAAAAACGAATTTTATATATTTTAAAAGTGTTTAAAAACAAGTTAAAAATCTGTCAGCTCATGCATTTTGAAAGAGTAAAATAATTTGAGTTGGAAATGGAAAATGCATTTAGGAACCAGATGTAAGTGGTAACAAGCTATGTTTTATTTGTAAGTGGTAACAAGCTATGTTTTATATGTAAGTGGTAACAAGCTATGTTTTATATGTTAGTGTTAACATAAGCTATGTTTTATATGTAAGTGGTAACAAGCTATGTTTTATATGTAAGTGTTAACAAGCTATGTTTTATATGTAAGTGGTAACATAAGCTATGTTTTATATGTAAGTGGTAACATAAGCTATGTTTTATATGTAAGTGGTAACATAAGCTATGTTTTATATGTAAGTGGTAACAAGCTATGTTTTATATGTAAGTGGTAACAAGCTATGTTTTATATGTAAGTGGTAACAAGCTATGTTTTATATGTAAGTGGTAACAAGCTATGTTTTATATGTAAGTGGTAACATAAGCTATGTTTTATATGTAAGTGGTAACAAGCTATGTTTTATATGTAAGTGGTAACATAAGCTATGTTTTATTTGAAGTTGAAAAGAGACAACTTACAGGGTAACAGTGGTTATTGTCATTTTGATTTATTTAATCACACAAAACTTGTAAGTCAGTATTTGCTGAAAGATGAGAAAAGACAAATAGTATTTTATTTTCAAGTGGTGTTTATTTCATAGAGAACATTGAGTGTTTGTAACAGAGGAGGATTTAAATAGTGAATGTTTTAATAAATCCTCTCCCTCTTTCTGCTGAGCCAGATGAAAAACGGACGCAGAGTTTGCCCCGTCTCACTTATTTCTCCTGTTTCCAGAGAGAGCATATAAGCTGTTTACGTGGTGCCAGCCGGTACCTGTAACATGGTCATAGTGCTTCATTTAAGTTACACCCCCAAAATGTGCACACACCAGCCGTGATACCAGCCCACTTTCTGGACCGGCAAGTACGGAGCGAAAGCGCTGAGAAAACAGCCAGGAAGAGGGAAAGGATGAAATCTAGCAGAAACATGGCGATGGCTCCATCATCCCCCAGCCTCAGAGGACAGGAGAGCTGACTGGACTAGGTTTATTTTTGATGGCAACGTCCCAGCTACCTCCCTCCTCCCTCCTTTCCTTCCTTACATCCTTCCTTCCTTCCTCCCTCCCTTCCTTCCACCCTCCTTTCCTTCCACCCTTCCTCCCTCCCTCCTTACTCCTTTCCTTCCTTCCATCCTTCCTTACATCCTTCCTTCCTTCCTTCCTCCTCCCTCCCAGCTACAGTTAAAACCTGAACCTGCACCTGTGGGACTGCTTCACCAGCCTGGGTCAGTGCACCTCAGGACTGGATACCAAACCTTTCCTGACAGAAGGATCCATGCCAGCTGTCTGTGACAAACCTGCAGCAAGAGAGATGGAAGGATAATGGAAGGAAATAAAGTTGTGTGTGTAGCAAACCCTCCCAAAGATGGTAAGAGACTCCACTGATGGTTTGAACATTTATTGCTGTTCCACAAAACCAGCTCCCCCAATCCCTGCAATTATAATCACACTGCTCTAATCTCCTCAGGTGTAAAGACCCATAGTCAGCTTTGTAAACAGGATGGTCTACATACATGAAGCTGCTGCAGCAGTCCTGTAACCTAGTGAGCATTATATACAGTAAGTATCAAGGTATGTGGCAAATGTTATCTGCAGTCAGATGAATTAGAGAAGCTAATGAAGAAAAACAAGAATAAACAATATATAAAACAAGAAAGCTGACAGACAGTGTCAGGCTGAGGTGGAGGAGCAGTGAGTTCTGTCAAGTTTCAAACAGGATGAAAAAGTCACTTGTTGCACGTTATGTGGACATGGAGCAAAATATAGTTTACAAAACACTGAAAATGAATTTGCATTTAAAGCTACAGACACAGAAACAGCCTGTTCTGAAATGGACTGAAACAGAGGGGTAATAGAGATGCAAAATGTGTCATCTGAGGAGTATTTTCAGCAAGCAGCTTCAAATACATGCTTTATGGACCTCAGAAACCTAGATTAACTTATTGAAAAAAGCATAATATGGCCCCTTTAATTCCACTACTAACACACTAAATAATAATAATAATAATAATAATAATATGTGCTTCTGTTAATCTATTTCTGAGAGCAGGACCTCAGTCTGAGAGCTCATAAAGCTTTTCTTCTTAATCTTTAGTGTCATTTTCATGAATGGAGTTTTCTCTACAACCTGCTGGATTTCTGACCTCATGGTATTTTGAGAGTGTCGATCATGTTCATTTATTATGTTAGGGGTGGAACAGTTCACAAAATCCACATTTCGGTTCATCAATCTCAACCAATCAATCTTTATTTGTATAGCACCAAATCACAACAAAGTCATCTCAAGGCTCTTTCCACATAGAGCAGGTCTAAACCGAACTCTTCAGGTTTCATTTAAAGAGACCCACCATTCCCACATGAGCAGCACCTTTTAACAGGAAGAACCCTCAGAACCAGACTCAGAGTGGGAGAACATCTTTTAACAGGAAGAACCCTCAGAACCAGACTCAGAGTGGGAGAACATATTTTAACAGGAAGAACCCTCAGAACCAGACTCAGAGTGGGAGAACCCTCAGAACCAGACTCAGAGTGGGAGAACATCTTTTAACAGGAAGAACCCTCAGAACCAGACTCAGAGTGGGAGAACATCTTTTAACAGGAAGAACCCTCAGAACCAGTGGGAGAACATCTTTTAACAGGAAGAACCCTCAGAACCAGACTCAGAGTGGGAGAACATCTTTTAACAGGAAGAACCCTCAGAACCAGACTCAGAGTGGGAGAACATCTGCCTCGACTGGTTGGTTCAGTTTACGTAGTTTTCTTCTTCTTTTTTTTACACTTAATTTCTTCTATTCTGAAACCAGATATCATCATGAAGGCAAGAGTGCAATAAAAAAATCCAGGGAGAAGCAGTTTAACAGTAACCGACAGACTGTCATGTATCTATCAAAGAGAACGGCTGCAGGTGGCGCCAAATCATGAACATACAAAACAAAACACACTTCCTAACCCAACAGATCCAAACTGACTCACTATAGCTGAAATAAACAAAATAAAAACCTAATCTTACCTGAAATAAACCATACTCTGACCAGGCAGTCTAATTACTGCCCAGGACCTGAAACCACTAAATTAATACCTCAAAATAATTCACATTATTTTACACTGACGGAGGAAAAGATCATAATATAAAGAGCTGTCACCTGAAGACCAGAATGCATGCACCATAATACATTCATTAGTTTGATGAAGCTACTAAAAATGTCCTGTGTCATATCAAACACACATATTCAGGTAAAGTCATGGACTGAAAAGCTTGTAGTTTTTGTTTAAACTGAGTTATTAACATTATAAAAACTCAAACAGTCTGTCTGACAGTTGTGGCGGTTCTAGTATTAAACTACTCTCCCTTCTTATGCTCTTGCCTTGATGATGACATCCGGTCTCACAATATGAAAAAACTGGTCTTTTTTGTCTGTTTGCCAGTGATTTGATTTTGTTTTTATTATTAAATATGAAAATAAAATAAAACCAACTTTAAACATTCTGCTCATCCCTTTTTGACCAGGATAAAGAAAAACATCTGGTTCATTTAGAACAGGTGGGATTCATCATGTTCACACAGCTCATTTACAACTGTTTCCAGGTGATACAAGTGTTTGGTGAATCCAACGTGACACACTCAGACAGATCCACCTCCTGAATAAAATAGAAATAAAAATAGGAACATGTTCCTGCATCTGGCCCAATGAGAGCTGTAAGGGGCATTAACTGGTTCTGCCACAAGAGGGAGGCATTGAGCTGTGATCTGGAGGGAGATAGAAACAGTCTGACTCAGCAGTATCTCTCCCACTACTGTTGAGCCTCTTTTATCTGAAGCAGCAACAGGTGGAAAGGAATGACAGGGCTGACCACAGTACCAGCAACTCTTAGCATTTATTCAGCTACACTGCAGACACAGGCATGACTTGATGAACTCTGGTTTATTCCTGCAGTGTAACCAGAGAGAGCAAAACACTGTTACATGCTGGATTTTATCTTCATGACAACACTCCTCTCACAGTCATGTTCATGCAGACTGCTGATGCACTTGAACTCAAAACATGTAACTGAAATAAAAATAAAAATGAATAAAATATAAGTGAAAAACAAATGTTGTTGCTTTGTTTTTCTAATTACATGACATCAAAGTACATTACACTATTAACTTTGGTACTCAAAACTCATTTTACAACTAATTTACACAACAGAAAACACCACAGTCACATCACTGAACAATATTAGAATGATTTTTGCCTTTAATTTAACATTCAAACTTAAAAATCTAAATTTTCGATGAGTCTTAAATAGTCTACAAACCTCTGCAGTCAAGTTCAGAGACTGAGGAGAGACAGGAGCTACCACCACATATCCTCTAGCCTTATATATTTTACTTAAAAAAATAATAAGAGCACAAAGATGCAAACTTATGCAGAACTCTCATTACCAAGAACAATGAAAATAATCAAACTTGAGATTATAAAGGAACACTGGCCACAAGAAATAAATACAAAAGTTACTTTCCACTTATTATTTATGACGTTTTCTGTTACATGAGCTTGGCTGGACCAAGTTGTATAGGCTCGGTGTGGAAGAGACAGATGCAGTCAGGGGAGATAAACGAGGTCAAGTAGAAGGTGTGATGAGGTTATCTAACCTGTTTCCTCCCTCCGACGCTCACGGTGGCTGTTAACGACACAGATGGAGGTTGATGAGCTGGTCCAACCGGTCAGGCTCCTCCTTTGACACCAGCTCATCTTTCATACTTTCATTAAAAGAATGCTGAAACACACCTTGGAGTGTTTCCTCATTCCAGACACTCCCAGCAGAGAGACTCCTTCACAAACTGCAGCAGTCTTTTAGGCAGATCAAAAATCTTCCTCTGAAATCAGAAATGATCAGAGATTACTTCTCCCACACCGCCAGAGCCCAGCTGCTGCAGACCCCCGGAGGCCCCCATCAGGTAAAATACTTTAACCTCATCAGGTAATCTACTTTAACCCCATCAGGTAATCTACTTTAACCCCATCAGGTAATCTACTTTAACCCCATCAGGTAATCTACTTTAACCCCATCAGGTAAAATACTTTCACCCCATCAGGTAAAATACTTTAACCCCATCAGGTAATCTACTTTAACCCCATCAGGTAATCTACTTTAACCTCATAAGGTAAAATACTTTCACCCCATCAGGTAATCTACTTTAACCCCATCAGGTAATCTACTTTAACCTCATCAGGTACTCTACTTTAACCCCATCAGGTAATCTACTTTAACCTCATCAGGTAATCTACTTTAACCTCATCAGGTAATCTACTTTAACCCCATCAGGTAATCTACTTTAACCCCATCAGGTAAAATACTTTAACCTCATATCCTCTAGCCTTCACAATAAAAACAAAACATTACACAAATATTTTACTTTAAAAAATAATAATAAGAGCACAAAGATGCAAACTTATGCAGAACTCTCATTACCAAGAACAATGAAAACAATCAAACTTGAGATTATAAAGGAACACTGGCCACAAGAAATAAATACAAAAGTTACTTTCCACTTATTATTTATGACTTTTTCTGTTACTTGAGCTTGTCTCAACCAAGTTGCATAGGCTCGGTGTGGAAGAGACAGATGCAGTCGGGGGAGATAAACGAGGTGAAGTAGAAGGTGTGATGAGGTTATCTAACCTGTTTTCTCCCTCCGACGCTCACGGTGGCTGTTGACGACACAGATGGAGGTTGATGAGCTGGTCCAACCGGTCAGACTCCTCCTTTGACACCAGCTCATCTTTCATACTTTCATTAAAAGAATGCTGAAACACACCTTGGAGTGTTTTCCTCATTCCAGACACTCCCAGCAGAGAGACTCTAACACAAACTCTGCAGCAGTCTTTTAGGCAGAGCGATCAAAAATCTTCCTCGTCTCACTCTGAAATCAGAAACGATCACAGATTGCTTCTCCCACACCACCAGAGCCCAGCTGCTGCAGACCCCCGGAGGCCCCCATCAGGTAATCTACTTTAACCTCATCAGGTAATCTACTTTAACCTCATCAGGTAAAATACTTTAATCCCATCAGGTAATCTACTTTAACCCCATCAGGTAAAATACTTAAACCTCATCAGGTAATCTACTTTAACCCCATCAGGTAACCTACTTTAACCTCATCAGGTAATCTACTTTAACCCCATCAGGTAATCTACTTTAACCCCATCAGGTAATCTACTTTAACCCCATCAGGTAATCTACTTTAACCTCATCAGGTAATCTACTTTAACCCCATCAGGTAATCTACTTTAACCCCATCAGGTAATCTACTTTAACCCCATCAGGTAATCTACTTTAACCCCATCATGTAAGATACATTAACTCAATGTTTGTTCTTTTGCTGTGTGCTCCGTACCGTCCTGGGTGTCTCCTCATATCAAAATCTGCTACTGGAAAGAAAGTCCAACAATGTGCAGACAGACTGTAAGACATCTTGAATTGGTTTAACTTGAGAATACAAGTTCATCTGCTGTCTAGAAAATGACCTTTGTTTCAACTAAGTCATTAAATGTATTAGAGTTGATTAGTTTAAGGAGGAGAGAGAGGAATTGTGAGGAGTAATGAGGAGCAGTGAGGCACTTTTAATGTCCAACGCTGTGTAATATTACTGTTTCATGTCTTTCCTCACTTCCTTCCTACCTCCCTCCCTCCTTACTCCTTCCTTCCTTCCTACCTCCGTCCCACCTTACTCTTTTCCTTCCATCCTTCCATCCATCCTTGCTTCCTTCCTGTGCAATATTACTGTTTCATGTATAAAACCAGTTTACATTCAGCTGTGTAATATACATTGTTAAGTTCTGAGTGTTTTCTACCAACACAACTCCTCTCCTTCCATCCTTCTTGCTTCCTTCCTCCTCTCCTTCCATCCTACCAACACAACTCTGCCCAAAGTAGAAACATGGCTGCATCCATTCTTGAAGGATGCAAAGGACAACTCAATTCTTCTTCTTCTTTGTTGTTTTATTTTCTTAAATGCTGGTTTTAATGGACATGAACAGTTGAGTAGGGTTAGGGTTAGGATTAGAACAGATCATCTTATAGCTGTTAGTGTAGTAGTAGTTAGTTAGTACTATAATATAATATATGATATGATATACTAAAATATATAATATAATAATCATAAAAAGGAAAGGACTGTAACACACCTGTTCCTAATGATGAACTAGTAATGAAGCAGCTGAAGCTCGTTAAGACGTTTGATAATGAGTTTTAATAATATATAATAATTAGAATCAGTGGTTTATAGTCTCTCTCTGAGTCCATGGTGGGCGGGACTAAAACACAGGTGAGTGCTCTCTCTCTCTCTCACCTGTCTGCAAACACGGAAGAGAAGCAGCGCGAGGAAGAGGTAGGCAGTGTATTAATACAAATATGACGAATATGATGTAAAGTGAGAAATGTATTGAACCCTGTAGAAAGCAGAGAAATCTCTCCGTATCACTGTAATGAAGGTTTCCAGACAACTGATCGCAGATATAATGACGTCATCACGACATTAAGCAGGCCGCTGGTTTGGCTGCTAGTTATTAGTGATGGCGGATCGATACCTAAATATACATATTTCCATCCTAATATAACTTTCAGAGACCGGATGTAGTTAAACACACAGGAACAAACTCAGTATGAAGCACTATGTAAACTTTCACTGAGCGCTAATACTCGTGCTGCGTTCAGGTTCTGTGGGACATCTCTAGTGATGTTAAAATGTTCATATTTCGGGGTTCTGGACTCCTGTATCCATATCGGTATCAGGACACTAAACTTACTGATTATAGCCTCATGTTATATTTATTGTTATAGGACCATCTCCAAGTGGAATATAGTTAGTCCCAGTTTGGTTAGAGTACGGGCCTTTGTTTCTAATCCTTTTTCTTTACTTTCACTTTGTTTTTCTTTTCTTGTCATTATTTAAAGCTGCTTGGTGCAGTTCTTGAGCTCTATCTAAATCATCCAGGAGTTATGAGCTCCATATAAATTCAGAGATGTCCTTTTTGTGTGTTTCTAGTATAACACTGGTTGCCTGTATTTCAGTGGATACTTGCTGATGATGTGTGATCTTCTGAGAGTGTACTGCTGTTTTCTTTTCTCTAGTTTTGAGTTCAACGCTTTATTAGGAGCCTCCATTCCTGCCTGTGTATTTCAGCTGCATGTTTTTAAAGTGTTACTGAGCAGTTAGCTGTTCATGTGTGAACTCTGTCACACTATTACTAATAATAATGTACATTGATATTAATATTACTACTGTACTGCCCATTGTTCCACTATGACAGCACTATGTAAACTTTCACTGATGCTAATACTATAAAATGAGTTATATGAGTATGAACATGTAATATACAGTATGTACTCCATATAATATAAAGATTTGACTCATCTTTTGGGTCATTTTCAAATGGTACAGCACCCTGCCAACAACTGAACCTGGCTGTTAAAGGGTTTGGGTACGATGACATTCATTGTACTAAACTTTAGATAAACAGGCTAAAGTGACTGACTGTTGTTTTTGTAAAACTGTTTCTTGAAGTCAGTAATTGTGTGTTTGATTCATTTAATTGGTCGTATAAAAGGTCACCTCATTCAGTCATCTTGAACCTGACAAACATTATGACAGTTATTATAATAACTAATCCACAGTTACAACAGAAAGAGTTTGTTTCACAGGTGGGACGGTTAGTGATGAACAGGTAATAAAAGCCATATAATAATATACTATGAAATGTGTTAAAAGAAGGTGACAGAAATACTGTTGAAAACATCTTTTCATTCATGATATTCAGTTATTTAATCAGGCAAATGAAAAGTCAGTGGAACATTCAGAAACTAAGTTATTAAACATTAAAGCTGAGTGAAAGTCTTTAAATAGTTTGTTACTTTGGCTCCATCTGGTGGTGGAATGAATAATGACAGGATGTTAGACAGCAGTGCAGACCTGTGTGATGTGCAGCTGGTTGTAATTAATGAGCATGTTGTTGTGTTTGTGTGAAGGTGTTTCTCTGCTATGGATCAGTGTGAGGACAGAGAGGAGGGAGTCCCTCCCTCTAAAAGCTCTCTGTGTGGGGAACATGACAGCCAGACCAAAGCTCAGAGGTGAGATGAGGATCTCTAACTGTCCATCACTGTTCTCCACTCACATCACTCCACCATCATTATTCACACTCACTGTCACATCTGACACTCAACTACTGAATAATAAGTCACAATAACTCAGAATGAACTACTAACTTTGTGAGTTAACAAAGAGCTCAACCACTGATTAGTCAACTAATCAACTAAGATGATCAATCAATCATTATTTATAAAGCGCCAAATCACAACAAAGTTATCTCAAGGCACTTTACACATAGAGCAGGTTCTAAACCGAACTCTTCAGGTTTTAACTTTAAAGAGACCCAACATTCCCACATGAGCAGAAAAAACTCCCTTTTAACAGGAAGAAACCTCAGGCAGAACCAGACTCAGAAGTGGGCGGACATCTGCCTCGACCGGTTGGGGTAGAGAGGAGAGAGAGGAAGGATAGAAGAGAGAAGTGAAAATCAACAATGAGGCCAGAAGGTCCGGGACTGGAATCCGTCATCCAGACGTCTACAGGCCCAGATTAGCTGTGAGACCAGAAAGCACAGACAACTCCGGGGATGAAGTTTAGCTTATTGATGCATTAATAGAACATGAATGTTAATGGATATAGATGGATGGATAGAGAGAGAGAGGGAGAGGAGAGAGGAGCTCAGTGCATCATGGGGGTCCCCCAGCAATCTAAGCCTATGGCAGCATAAGTTAAGAGCTCAAAGAGCCCTAACTATAAGCTTTATCAAAAAGGAAAGCCTACTCTTAAATGTAGGGAGGGTGTCTGGCCCCCGGACCAAATCTGGAAGATGGTTCCACAGGAGAGGAGCCTGATAACTGAAGGCTCTGCCTCCTGTTCTACTTTTAGAGATACTAGGAACCACAAGTAGACCTGCATGCTGGGAGCGCAGTGTTCTAGTAGGTACATAAGGTACTATCAGTTCTTTAAGATATGATGGAGCCTGACCATTGAGAGCTTTGAAGGTGAGGAGAAGGATTTTTCTATTCTGAATTTTACAGGAAGCCAATGCAGTGAAGCCAAGATGGGAGTAATATGATCTCTCTTTCTAGTTTTTGTCAGAACACTCGCAGCTGCATTCTGGACCAGCTGGAGAGTCTTTAGAGACTTGTTAGGACAGCCTGATAATAATGAATTGAGACAGTATCTTTCATCAGATGACATTTTGATGAACAGGAGAACGTTTCTCATCCACTGTCTTCTTACTGATTTTCATTCTGCTTCTAAAACTTCAGCTGCTGACAGTCTGCTCAAAATTCATCTTTTTAAACTCTTTGATTTGTTTGTTTGTATCAGGATGCAGCAGCAGAGAGCAGACTCTCCTGAACCCAGCTGTGTGTCCATGAAGAGTGACTGGTCAATGCCTCGTCCTATCACGTTTAAAGATGGACAACCTGCTGATGGAAGGTAAGAAGTTAAAAATGGTTGGATGGCTGTTTGGGCTGAATAAACCTCCTGTGTTATGTGGGGCGGAGCAGGTGAACCAGACACAAACACCACAGACAGGTTAAATGGAAACAGCTTAAAAGCTCAGAAACCAACAGACAGGCTTACAGACCATAAAGGGAAAGCAGTTCAAATAAGGTTGAAACCAGCAGGAACAGGTAACAAGAGGAACAGGAACAGACAGGAACAGCATCACAATCTAGTGTCTAGAATGAAAGAAAATGAGTGAGAGCAGTAAATGTAGTGAGGAGCTGATGAGGGAATTACACAGTGGCAGCAGGTGAGCAGGTGGGTTTGAAACTGAAGGCAGGGACAGAAACAGACAGGACAACACAAACAGAGCTTAAACAGGAATAATGACAGTCGCCCCTCAAGGGACAGCTCCCAAATGTCCCTCCAGGCTGGTCAGGAGGGAGAAAACAAAGAGGAGAAAGAAGGCAGGACAGATGGGCAGGACCACTCTGGAGGCTGAAAGAGCTGCTCAGGACAGAAACTTTGGAGACCAAGGTATCAACAAAACCATGTAGAAAGGAGACCAAGAGACAGGAGGACCTCAGCAGGGGGGCTGATGTTTTGGGAGCTGGCTGGTTGTCTGTGGAGGCACTGGGCAGCAGAGACTCAGTGAAGCTGGACAGCAGAGACTCAGTGAAGCTGGGCAGCAGAGACTCAGTGAAGCTGGACAGCAGAGACTCAGTGAAGCTGGGCAGCAGTTCTTTGGTGTTACCTACATGCTGTTTTCACTTCTTTATTCATATCAGGATGCAGCAGCAGAGAGCAGACTCTCCTGAACCCAGCTGTGTGTCCATGAAGAGTGACTGGTCAATGCCTCGTCCTATTACGTTTAAAGATGGACAACCTGCTGATGGAAGGTAAGAATTGAACATCCAGTAATCAGAGCAGCATTTACAGGAGTTCATTTTGTCATCATGACAGAACCTCTTTAATAAGCTGAGTGCAGATTTGAGTCATTAAATGTCCTTAAACGTGATGTTTTCTCCACAGAGTTCAGCAGCAGAGCTCAGAGGTTCCCAGTGATCAGTCTGCACAGCAGCATCAAACACAGCCGGACTCCATATTTATGGTGTGTACATGTACAAACACACCTTTTACTATTAACTCCATCAACCACAGATGAAATAGTAAAGTAGCATTCAGGTCCTAACAGTGTCCATGCTGCTCTGTTTAGACCAGCAGGCCTTCAGACTGACACATGAATCACATGTTGTGTTCTACCAGTTTAAATGAAATGTTCACTTTATCTTTCTGTTCCAGCTGCTGGAGGAGAACATCCTCACTTTTGTGAAGAACGAGCTGAAGAGAGTCCAGAGGGGTCTGAGTCCAGATGACCCAGAATGCTTAGAGAGTCAGAGTGAGGATGAGGAGGAGTTGGACGGTGAGGAGGAAGAGCAGAGGAGGAGCAGCAGAGAGGCATTTCTGAAGATCACAATGCACTTCCTGAGGAGAATGAAGCAGGAGGAGCTAGCTGAGCGTCTGCAGAGCAGTAAGAGGATTTTAACAGATTTAACATGATGGAGAGGAAATGGAGGCAACATGGGAGAGGTTTATATTTCAAACTCTGCTGTTAATATGCTGCACACATCTGCATCAGATCAGAGGCTGTTTGTCCTCCACTGATGAGCTGAATAAAACTGATGGAGGAGGAAAAACTACACAGACACACTTACATGTTCAGATTTCTAGACTTTCTGTAGGATCCACACACTGATTTCATTTGTTGTTTGTTCATTCAGGAACTCGTGCTGCAAAGTGTCGACGTAAACTCAAGTCTAACCTGGAGAAGAAGTTCCAGTGTCTGTTTGAGGGGATCGCTAAAGCAGGAAACCCAACCCTTCTGAATCAGATCTACACACCGCTCTACATCACAGAGGGAGGGACTGCAGAGGTCAATGATGAACATGAGATCAGACAGATTGAAACAGCATCCAGGAAACCAGTCAGACCAGAAACAACAATCAGACATGAAGACATCTTTAAAGGCTCACCTGGAAGAGATGAACCAATCAGAACAGTGATGACAAAGGGAGTGGCTGGCATTGGGAAAACAGTCTTAACACAGAAGTTCACTCTGGACTGGGCTGAAGACAAAGCCAACCAGGACATACACTTCACATTTCCATTCACTTTCAGAGAGCTGAATGGGCTGAAAGAGAAAAAGTACAGCTTGGTGGAACTTGTTCATCACTTCTTTACTGAAACCAAAGAAGCAGGAATCTGCAGGTTTGAAGAGTTCCAGGTTGTGTTCATCTTTGACGGTCTGGATGAGTGTCGACTTCCTCTGGACTTCCACAACACTGAGATCCTGACTGATGTTACAGAGTCCACCTCAGTGGATGTGCTGCTGACAAACCTCATCAGGGGGAAACTGCTTCCCTCTGCTCGCCTCTGGATAACCACACGACCTGCAGCAGCCAATCAGATCCCTCCTGAGTGTGTCGGCATGGTGACAGAGGTCAGAGGGTTCACTGACCCACAGAAGGAGGAGTACTTCAGGAAGAGATTCAGAGATGAGGAGCAGGCCAGAACCATCATCTCCCACATCAAGACATCACGAAGCCTCCACATCATGTGCCACATCCCAGTCTTCTGCTGGATCACTGCTACAGTTCTGGAGCATGTGTTGAAAAGCAGAGAGGGAGGAGAGCTGCCCAGGACCCTGACTGAGATGTACATCCACTTCCTGGTGCTTCAGTCCAAACTGAAGAACGTCAAGTATGATGGAGGAGTTGAGACAGATCCACACTGGAGTCCAGAGAGCAGGAAGATGATTGAGTCTCTGGGAAAACTGGCTTTTGAGCAGCTTCAGAAAGGCAACCTGATCTTCTATGAATCAGACCTGACAGAGTGTGGCATCGATATCAGAGCAGCCTCAGTGTGCTCAGGAGTGTTCACAGAGATCTTTAAAGAGGAGAGAGGGCTGTACCAGGACAAGGTGTTCTGCTTTGTCCATCTGAGTGTTCAGGAGTTTCTGGCTGCTCTTCATGTCCATCTGACATTCATCAAGTCTGGAGTCAATCTGCTGGAAGAAGAACAAACAACATCCTGGTCTGAAGCGTTCGGAGACAAATCAACACGTTTCTACCAGAGTGCTGTGGACGAGGCCTTAAAGAGTCCAAATGGACACCTGGACTTGTTCCTCCGCTTCCTCCTGGGTCTTTCACTGCAGACCAATCAGACTCTCCTACGAGGCCTGCTGACTCAGACAGGAAGTAGGTCAGAGACCAATCAGAAAACAGTCAAGTACATCAAGGAGAAGATCAGTGAGAATTTGTCTGCAGAGAGAAGCATCAATCTGTTCCACTGTCTGAATGAACTGAAGGATCGTTCTCTCGTGGAGGAGATCCAACAGTACCTGAGATCAGGAAGTCTCTCCGCAGATGAACTGTCTCCTGCTCAGTGGTCAGCTCTGGTCTTCATCTTACTGTCATCAGAAAAAGATCTGGACGTGTTTGACCTGAAGAAATACTCTGCTTCAGATGAGGCTCTTCTGAGGCTGCTGCCAGTGGTGAAAGCCTCCAACAAAGCTCTGTAGGTGCACACAGAACTATCCAGATTAATGTAGTTTCATCTTTGCTCAATGAAGAAAATTAATGTTTGCAATTTTTTTGTTCTGCTGATTGTTCTCCAGGTTGAGTGGCTGTAACCTCTCAGAGAGAAGCTGTGCAGCTCTGTCCTCAGTTCTCAGATCCCAGTCCTCTAGTCTGAGAGATCTGGACCTGAGTAACAACAACCTGCAGGATTCAGGAGTGAAGCAGCTTTCTGCTGGACTGGAGAGTCCACACTGTGGACTGGAAAATCTCAGGTCAGATCAAGTTATACATTTGTCTTGAAATATTTTCTTAATTATGAGGTTCTGCCTTTCTAAGATTAGAATTTCTGATTCACAGAAGTTTTCCATCTGTATTTTATTCATCACACAAAATAAAATATTTTAATTTTCCAGTTTATCTTTCTTTGACTGAGCTTCATCTACTTTACAGCACACATATATTCAGTGAGATAGAGAAACTGCTCTTTGCTTTAATATCATGGGATTTAGAGAATTACATGTCTGTTCATCACAGAGTCTGATGTATTTAACTTGTCCTTCCAGGTTGAGTCTCTGTAACCTCTCAGAGAGAAGCTGTGCAGCTCTGTCCTCAGTTCTCAGCTCCCAGTCCTCTAGTCTGAGAGATCTGGACTTGAGTAACAACAACCTGCAGGATTCAGGAGTGAAGCAGTTTTCTGCTGGACTGGAGAGTCCACACTGTGGTCTGGATACTCTCAGGTCAGTTTTATTACTGTGTATATAAAGTCATATTTTTGGCTTCTCCTCAGTTTCTAGTTTACATGAAGAGTTTATGATACCAAAAAGATTTAGTTTACTGTCTTGAGTTGAAGTGATGTAACATCAAGTATACAGTAAGTAGTTAAGTAGTTAGGGCGGCTGTGGGCAGGAGGTAGAGCGGTCGTCCTCCAATTGGAAGATTGGTGGTTTGATTCCCGGCTCCTCCAGTCCACATGTCGATGTGTCCTTGGGCAAGACACTTAACCCCAAAATTGCTCCCGTTGCTGTGCCAACGACGTGTGGATGTGTATGAATGGTTAGATCCCCCTGATGGCAGGTTGGCACCCTGCGTGGTAGCTCCTTCCATCAGTGTATGAATGTGTGTGAAAGGGTAATATGACATGTCATGTAAAGCGCTTTGAGTGGTCGCACAGACTAGAAAGGCGCTATATAAGTACAGTCCATTTACCATTTAAGTACAACTCCTTCCACACCAACATGTGAGTCAGGATTTATGTTTCTGTCATTTAATCTTCAATAAAGACTTGATGTGCATTAAGTCATGAAAGTCTAATATAATTTAATTAATATAAAATATGCAACACTGAATTACTGCCATGTTCTCTACATGCAGGTTGTTGTGGATTTTTAATGAATTCATCAGTGAATAGACAACAGGAGTTCAGGATGTCTTACGTGTTTGAGGCCAAGCACAATAACTTCAGTGTTTTCTGAGTTTAGTAGCAGGAAGTTGCAGGTAATCCAGGCCTTTATGTCCTTAAGGCATGTTTGTTGTTGAGTTAACTGGTTGCTTTCATCTGCCTTTATTCAAAGACTTAATTGAGTATCATCTGCATTGTTTCTCATAGTATGACGGTAAATGAAGCATATATAAGGTGACTAGTTTTGGTCCAAGCACTGAACCACCGTGTCTAACTTATGTTTGCATGGAGGATTTATCATTAACGTACAAACTGAAGTCGATCTGATAGATAAGACTTAAACCAGTTTATTGCAGTTCCTTTGATTCCAACTGAATGTTCAAGTCTCTGTAACAGGAAGGCTGCAGAGTGAGACAGCTGCAGATAGAGACAGCTGCGGAGTGAGACAGCTGTAGAGAGAGACAGCTACAGAGAGAGACAGCTGCAGAGTGAGACAATCCTGTTTGCTTTTTATTATTTTGGACATTTCTTCTTCTCAGTAGGATGTGATTTAAAATGTAACGTAGTACAATACTTCAAACTAAACATACTTTAGTAAAAGTAAAGTTACAGATTTTTAAAACTACTTTAAAAAGTACAAGTACACAAAAAAATGACTCGATTACAGTAAAGTGATTAAATGTCATGAGTTACTTTCCACCTCTGCTGTCACCTACAGAGTTACACACAGCTGGTGTCTTAGTACTTGGCTGTAGAACGGCTCCTCTCAGAACACAAATAAGTGTAAAGTTTGTTGTCCTGCCTTATACAGCATGAGGTCTGCACTGTTCATGTTTTTCAGGTATCTTATTTAGAGACTTAATAGTTGTTCAGTTCTTTAAGGTGTAGAATGGCTCACTGTTACTGAATGATACCCAGTGTGACGTGTTACTACCTCCTCTGATTCTATCTGTTATTGTGACCAGTGTTCATGATGGAAGTTCTCCAGTTGGAGGTGCAACTAAGTTCACTCTTTTGGTCATATATTTAGACTCTTTCTGATTACACAGGTAATGTAAATCCCTACTTTGGGAATAAGGGGGTGGTGTGTTGTTCTGTGGATGCACAACATATCAGCAGTTTGTCCAAATGTCTATACTGATGTCAATCCCCATTTAGATTTCCTTCTAATGCATTTCATTTTGACTCTCTGGCTAGAAGTACACTTTGTTTAACTGATAAACTAAGTCAAAATGATACTGGATCAACACTGAGAATGATCTCTGCTCAGGAGATAGGTGTGTGTGTGTGTGTGTGTGTGTGTGTTAGGCATGGGATGATAACCGTGTTCAAGGTATACCGTGATTTGAAAAAGTCACGATGACCGAAACCGGTCATACCGTTGCTAAGGTATGAGCTGTTTTTTATCTGGTCAAAGACAGGAAGTGCTGGTCAAAGACAGGAAGTGCTGGTCAGAAATCCCTCAGGTGGAGCAGCTGCAGCGTAGAGTATCACCTCACACTGTCATTACAGATTCAGGTTAAATTAACATGTCTGTCTTTATTTTTCTTCCTTTTAGGAACATTTTAGAGCTGTAATCGCAATACCGTCATACCGTGAAACCGTGATATTTTTTCTTATGGTTATCATACTGCCAGAATCTCATACCGGCCCATGCCTAGTGTGTGTGTGTGTGTGTGTGTGTTATATTACTGTGGCAACCTTTCTAGAAGTTACCAAGCTGTCGGATCAAAGATGGGAGGCCATCAGAAGGTTTGGGAGGGACAGGAAGGCCTTTCACTCTAGTGTTGCTATGGATACTATACTGGTCAGATATAGCTGATGCATGATAATATAAATAATGATAGTAGAAGGATGAAAGGGTTCACATTCTCCAGTTGGAATGTATGTGGAGTAAATAACCCAGTCAAGAGAGGGAAGGTTGTGACCCTCCTGAAGTCATCGGCCTCAGACATTATGTTCCTGCAGGAGACTCATTTGAAGAACAGCTGGCATGGCAGGTTAAGAGCAAAGTGGATAGAGGAAGTGTATCATTCCACCTTTTCATCCATAGTGAGAGATGCAGTCATTTTATGAAGTAAAGGTGCGGACATCGGGGTCGGTGGCTCATTAAAAAATCATAACTCGAGCTGCTTAATTTAGTTGTAGCTCTTGTGCAATGACCATAAAGTCTATTCTATTCTATTCAGTCTGTCAGGATGTCTGATCACAGAGGAAGGCTGTGCTTCTCTGGCCTCAGCTCTGAGGTCCAACCCCTCCCATCTGAGAGAGCTGGACCTGAGCTACAATCATCCAGGAGACTCAGGAGAGAAGATCCTGTCTGCTGGACTGGAGGATCCACACTGGAGACTGGACACTCTCAGGTATAGACAGACAGACAGATGGACACTCTCAGGTATGGACAGACAGGTGGACTCTCTCAGGTATAGACAGACAGGTGGACACTCTCAGGTATGGACAGACAGGTGGACAGTCTCAGGTATGGACAGACAGTTGGACACTCTCAGGTATGGACAGACAGGTGGACACTCAGGTATGGACAGACAGGTGAACACTCTCAGGTATGGACAAATGGACAGACACTCTGACTAACTGAGGGACTGTGGTTCATGTTTAATGGTGGATATGAGTGAAGGTGTATGAAGCTGATTGTGTCTTTGTCTCTTCCTCCAGGATGGACCATGGTGGACCGCAGAGACTGAAACCTGGTCTGAGGAAGTGTGAGTGTGTTTTCAGTTTGATTCATGAGAACTTTGAGAAAAAATGGATGAAATATGTAAAAGAAGTGAAAAAAGTTCAACATGATGGAAAATGTGTTTAGTCAGAAATGGGCGTGGCCTAAACTGACATTTATCTTGAACCAATGAATCCATGAAACAGACATTTGCTTCTGTTGGTCACAGTTCAGGAGTTAAAAGAGAAATGTTTTATAAATGTCCACATGGTGGCGCTACCTGCTCCAAAATGTCCCTCATGTCTCTCCTGCAGATAAAGTTCATTCATTCATACTGACTACTGGGGGGGTGCAGTTTGCTATGGGGGGTGGCGTCTTAGGGTTAGTGTCAAACAAACCGTAGCACCACTTCATACCGCAGCTTGCTTCCATTGAGCATCGGGTCGGCCTTCAAGGTGTTGCTCAGTGCATCCTCAGGAAATGTTCAAACCTATCCCCCAGGAGCAAGGTGGCACTAACTAGGTAGTTTATAAAGGAGAAGTGTTCCCTGGTGTGTCCCAGTAAGGCAAGGCAAGGCAAGGCAGTTTTATTTATATAGCGCATTTCATACACAATGGCAATTCAATGTGCTTTACATAAAACAGAAAAACATGTCATTTGAGAAACTTAAAACATACAATTAACCCCCACCCCACCCCCCCATAATAAAAACAAAGTACAGAAAAATTGAAAGACATAAATAAAATGATTGCAGCATAAAATAATAAATTAGCTTTAAAATCATTAAAAGGACATAGAGTGCAAATGAAAGTGTGCAAATGAAAGATTAAAATGTAAAGTGCTTTAAAAGAGCTCAATTGTAAGCACAGGAGAAGAGAAATGTTTTTAACCTGGATTTAAAAGTGTTCACTGTTGGGGCTGATTTCAGTTCTGCTGGTAGTTTGTTCCAGTTGTGTGCAGCATAACAGCTAAAAGCTGCTTCACCATGTTTAGTTTGAACTCTGGGCTCAACTATCTGACCTGAGTCAGTAGATCTCAGAGCTCTACTGGGTTTATATTCTACTAACATGTCATTCATGTATTCTGGACCTAAACCATTCAGTGATTTGTAGACCAGTAGCAGAACTTTAAAATCTATTCTATAGCTGACTGGGAGCCAGTGTAAAGACTTTAGAACTGACTGGGAGCCAGTGTAAAGACTTTAGAACTGGAGTAATGTGCTCTGATCTCTTTGTTCTTGTTCAAACTGGAGCTGCAGCGTTCTGAATGAGCTGCAGCTGTTTAATGCTTTTTTGTGGGAGTCCAGTCAGAAGACCGTTACAGTAGTCGAGTCTACTTGAGATGAAAGCATGAATCAACTTCTCCTGGTCTGTTTGAGACATAAAACCCTTCACTCTGGATATGTTCTTAAGCTGATAGAAGGCTGTTTTGGTGATTGATTTGATGTGACTGCTGAAAGTCAAATCTGAGTCTATCAGCACGCCAAGGTTTCGGACTTGGTCCGTAGTTTTTAGAGAGAGTGACTCGAGATGTTTACTGACAGCAATCCTCTTCTCTTTATTGCCAAAAACAATGACCTCAGTTTTGTCCTGATTTAATTGAAGGAAATTTTGGTTCATCCAATTAGTTACTTGCTCTAAACAGTGACACAATGACTGTATTGGACTGTAGTCATCTGGGGACAGTGCCAGGTATATCTGTGTGTCATCTGCATAACTGTGATAGTCTACATTAGAGTTCTGCACAATTTGACCCAAGGGCAGCATATATAGACTGAACAGAAGGGGTCCAAGAACTGACCCCTGACCCAAGGGTAGCATATATAGACTGAACAGAAGGGGTCCAAGAACTGACCCCTGAGGAACTCCACATGTCATAGCCACTCGATCAGATTCATAACTTCCAACGGTCACAAAATAACTCTGCTCTTCCAAGTAGGACCTGAACCAGTCTAGGACTGTTCCGCTGAGTCCTGCCCAAGTTTCCAACCTGTTCAACAGTATACTGTGATCCACAGTGTCAAACGCAGCACTGAGATCCAACAGGACCAGAACTGACACCTTGCCTGAGTCAGTGTTCAACCTTATGTCATTTAACACTCTAATAAGAGCTGTTTCTGTACTGTGGTTAGGTCGGAAACCTGATTGAAATTTGTCAAAAAGGCCACTGGAGTTCAAGAAATTACTGAGTTGATTAAAAACCACTTTCTCAACGATCTTGGCTATAAAAGGAAGATTTGAGATAGGTCTGTAGTTGGTTAACATGGAAGCATCCAGCGTTCTCTTTTTTAAGAGTGGCTTAATGGCAGCTACTTTTAGGAGTTTAGGAAACACACCTGATTTAAGTGAGCTATTTATTACTTGTCGCAAATCTGTTTGGACAGAGTTCACAATAGTTTTAAAGAAATCTGATGGCATTGTGTCAAGACAGCATGTTGATGGTTTTAGATGCTGCACTGTTTCCTCTATGGTTTTTTGGTCAACTGTTTTAAATTCTGACATTGCAGTTGAGTTATTCCTGGGAGGTCTTAGGGATTGCATCATTTTATTGTTTTGTTGATTTGTGTTGATATTTAACCTTATGGACTGGATTTTTTCACTGAAAAAGCAAGCGAATTCATTGCATTTTTCTGTGGAAAGGAGTTCTGGAGCTATCTGTTTAGGGGGGTTTGTAAGCTTATCAACTGTAGCAAACAGAGTACGAGTGTTATTGATGTTCTTATTAATTATTTCAGAAAAGTGTTGCTGTCTAGCTTTGAGTAACTCATATTTAAAATTACAAAGACTTTGTTTGTAGAGGTCAAGGTGAATTTGAAGTTTAGTTTTTCTCCACTTACGCTCTGCCTTCCTGCATGCTGTTTTTAAAGCCTTTATCATCATAGTGTTCCTCCATGGTGTTTTCTTTCTGCTCAAGGTTGTCTTAGTTTTAATAGGTGCAACAGCATCCATGACATTTGAGATTTTCCAGTTAAATTTATCCAGGAGTTCATCAACTGACTCTGCACTCACAGTTGGTGACATAGCTATAGCCTCCATAAACTTTGCACTGGTATTCTCATTTATGTACCTTCTCCTAACAGACACAGAGGTTAACTGAACATTTGGAATGATCTGTAAGTCAAAGAACACACAGAAATGATCAGAAAGAGCCAAGTCCTTAACATCAACAGAAGAAATATCAACACCTTTAGAGATAACCAGATCCAGAGTGTGGCCTCGAGTGTGTGTGGGCCCTTTCACATGTTGCAAGAGGCCAAAAGTGTCAAGTAGAGCAGAGAGTTCTTTGGCGTTACTGTCCATGTTATTGTCTACATGAATGTTAAAATCCCCTGTTATGATAAAAAAGTTGTAGTCAGTGCAGATAACTGACAGCAGTTCAGCAAACTCATCAATGAGTTTTCCTGAGTATCTTGGAGGTTTATAAATGATTAAAAAAAGAACTTTTGGATCACCTTTTAATAAAAAACAGAGATGTTCAAAAGAGCTAAAATCACCTAATGTAATTTCCTTGCACTGAAATACAGATTTAAAGATGGCAGCAACTCCCCCGCCTTTCTTACCAGTTCGACACTTGTTCATAAAACTAAAATTTGTTGGTGCTGCCTCATTGAGAATAGCACAACAGCTACATTCAGTCAGCCATGTTTCACTAAGAAGTAAAAAATCAAGATCATAGGTCATAATGGCAAGGCAAGGCAAGGCAAGGCAGTTTTATTTATATAGCGCATTTCATACACAATGGCAATTCAATGTGCTTTACATAAAACAGAAAAACATGCAATTTGAGAAACTTAAAACATACAATTAACCCCCCCCACCCCCCCATAATAAAAACAAAGTACAGAAAAATAGAAAGACATAAATAAAATGATTGCAGCATAAAATAATAAATTAGCTTTAAAATCATTAAAAGGACAAAGAGTGCAAATGAAAGATTAAAATGTAAAGTGCTTTAAAAGAGCTCAATCATAAGCACAGGAGAAGAGAAATATTTTTAACCTGGATTTAAAAGTGTTCACTGTTGGGGCTGATTTCAATTCTGCTGGTAGTTTGTTCCAGTTGTGTGCAGCATAACAGCTAATGACGTTATTAACTAGCAGTGATTTGTTGGCTAGCGATCTGATATTGAGTAGAGCTAACCTTGTGGAGATAACAGGAGACACTGGTATATTTTGAGGTTGACATGCTATACTTAATAAATTAGCAGATTTAATTGAACTCTTGTTATTTCTCACCAGTTTAACCATTCTTCTGTTACCTGTCATCACAGGGATTGAGAAAACTACCTGAACTCCATAGGGCCCTGACTTTTCCTGGGGGAGAACATAATTGGTATCAGTATTGCAGCCTGGACCCGGCACATATCAGTCAGACTCACAGATGATCTGAGTCAAAGGAGGTGGGGGGGCTCTGTGACTCTTGGATGATGGTTGTTTCCAGCGTGGTGGAATGGGAGGGGCTTGACGATGGGGGAAGTTGAGGGGAGAAAAAATGGGATTTGGGCATGGTGTGAGTTTGATTCCAACACTGACAAGGTCATTCATCCTGTCGGTGAAATCCAGAAGTGGGGAGTCCTGACTGAGTGGAGAGAATGAAAGGCTGGTGGGTGAAAGTTGGGAGTCTCCAGGTGGGGCTAGGGGAGACTCCACTTGTCGGGTTGTTGGGGCTGGGGGAGACTCCACTTGTCGGGTTGTTGGGGCTGGGGGAGACTCTACTTGTCGGGTTGTCGGGGCTGGGGGAGACTCCTTCTGTTGGGTTGTTGGGGCTGGGGGAGACTCCTCCTGTTGGGTTGTTGGGGCTGGGGGAGACTCCTCCTGTTGGGCTGTTGGGGCTGGGGGAGACTCCTCCTGTCGGGTTGTTGGGGCTGGGGGAGACTCCTCCTGTCGGGTTGTTGGGGCTGGGGGAGACTCCTCCTGTTGGGCTGTTGGGGCTGGGGGAGACTCCTCCTGTTGGGTTGTTGGGGCTGGGGGAGACTCCTCCTGTTGGGCTGTTGGGGCTGGGGGAGACTCCTTGTGTTGGGGCAAGGATGATGACATTAAATCCTCTCTCTGGGTGTGCTGACTTTCATGGTCAGTCCTTATCTCAGGCGGTAACAATTCTTCTCCAGAACGCTGTCTTATCTGTTGTTTTGGATTGTCTTGTCTTGTCTTGTCCTTGGCAGGGACTGCTGGTGACTGACGCACAAAATCAAAAATGTTGTAGCTTAACAGCTGTACTCCTGACTTGTTAAGGCAAAATCCATCTGCCTTAAAGAGGTGTCTGCGTTCCCAAAAAATGTTGAAATTGTCAATAAAATTCACTGATTGAGCAGCACACGTATCTTTGAGCCATCTGTTGAGCATCATCAGCCTGCTGAATCTCTCGTCTCCTCGCCGAACTGTCGGTAGAGGTCCACTGATAAACACCTCAGTATTCAGACATCGAACTTTGTTCAGCAGATCATTAAAATCCCGTTTCAATACCTCTGATTGTTGCTTGATAACATCAAGCGCTCCTGTGTGTATGACGAGAGATTTCACTGTCGGATGCTCAGCAGTGATTTCCAGAATTTTCTCTGCGATATCGGACACCATGTCGTTGGTAAAACAGAGTACTTTGGTGTTTTTGTTGAAAAAGTGTTTTATCATATTCACAGCTCCGTCACCCACTATCAGTGTCTGAGGCCCAGTGGTTAGCTCTTTCTGCGGCCTTTTAGTTTTTGATTTAGCCACATACCTTTCTCTGGTGCTGGAAGATGACCTCTCTTTTGGGGAGTCAGGGTCTTTTAAAAGTGGAGCAAATCTGTTCTCTAGTAGAATCCCTGTGTCTTGGGTCGGTTTGCTCTTACTTTTTGTTTTTGCCACAGTCCAAGGCTGTTTTCTCCTTGGTACTGGGGTTGAAGAGACCCTCCTGTGCGATAGCAGTGCAGGCCACTCAGTTTCATCACGAGCCTCCGGGTGCTGGGTTCTGCCTGTTAACCGTCTTCCCATATCTAAGGGAAGCGATGATTTATTCTTTGGCTTTGCACCAAGAGAGTTCGAGGGAGGACTACTGGTTGATTTACTGCCGTAACCACCAGCCTCCTGCTTCTTGGTGGTGCTAATTAGCTGTCTGTTAGCCTGCTCCTGTCCACTGATTTGGGTCATCTGTAGAGTGGTTTCATTCCCATATTGTCCATTCAGTTTTACGGATGTCCTGTAAAACTGAAGGAAGCCAATCAGAGAGCAGCCTCAGGTCACATGCTTGTGAAGGGTTTACATTGACTCTCATTGGAATCAATTTATAATGAATGCTGACAGGTGCTGAGAGACTAACAGGTGCATTTTACTAGCTAATACGTTTGATTTCATCATTTTATGTTTTTTATGTTCATGTTTATTTCAGACATAAACGAACAATTTCAATTCCAAAAGGAAAAAAGAAATTCAACCAAGAATGAAACAAATAAAAGAAGCAAACAATGACATTCTTCTGGCAGTAACTGTGCCTGAAAAGGAGCAGGATGAAGTTTACACTTATTTAATTCCTGCCCCTAATTCACAATCAACTTACATTTCTGTACCTGTGTTCCTGTGTAGTATATAGAAATATATTATCATTAATATTATTATCACTATCATTACCGTCTATATCACCATTATTATTTTCACTGTTATTATCTAGTCGTAGTATTATATCTTTATCATCATTATTATCATCATCATCATCATCATCATCACTACATTGCCACCATTGTCACTATCATAAATATTATCAGCATTAACTCAAAGTAATACAAATAATAGTACACAAAGTACCAAGTCCAATGTCATCCACTCATTTTTGGACACAACCAAATCACATATAATACACATACATATAATATAAATACATATATAATAATAGCATCTTAATTCCTATACCTACTGAAGATCATTTCTTTGTACCTCTTTATAAAAAACGTAATGTTTGGACATTCCCTCAGTTCCACATTTAGACTGATCCATAGCCTCACACCACAAACACAAATACTAAAGTTCCTCCTCATCGTTGGCACGCTAACACTTTTGAAATAAGTATGACCTCTTAGATTGTAGCCCTCCTCTCTTACACTGAACATTTGTTGGATATTTGCGGGCAGTTGGTTGTTTTTTGCTTTGTACATAGTTTGAGCTATTTGAAATTCCACCAGATCAGCAAACTTCAGTAAATGAGACAGTAAGAATAATGGATTTGAATGATCCCTGTACTCTGCATTATGGATGTTACAAATTGCTCTTTTCTGAAGAATAAACAATGACTGTACATTAGATTTGTAATTATTGGCCCAAACTTCAGCGCAGTAACTTCAGTATGGTGAGCAAGGGCGTAGGAATGAGTTTAACATTGACACATATGGGAAACCTGACAGATCCGTTAATGGTTTGAACAGAAATATGTCATAAATGAACTACACTGCAAAACATTCACAAATATATTTTATTCTACTAAAAAGATAGATTAGTAAAGGTAAAGGAAAACACATTTTGAATGGAAGTAATGAAGTGATAAATATCAAATATCAGTTCTTTAATTGCAGGCCTAATCATCCAGTTTTGTAGATGAATAAATAACATGGGAAGAAAATTGATCAAAGTTTGAATTCAAATGTTGTGAATAAATGTTCTTTTCCTAGTTGTATCTTATGGCTCAATGAACAGACACAGATACAGGTAAAGGTTCAAGTGAAAGGCAAAAACAGCATCAAAATGTTAACATATAAAGCAACTTGTTTTTACTCCCGAGTGTGATATCCTTCCACATTTCCACTAACTGGCTGATATGACTCTGTCCTCTGTCCCCTGACTTCAGTGTCTCTCAGCTGTCTGTCCCTGCTCTGAACACCCTAAAAGGAAAACAGTCACAATGTCACATGATTTACATGTTTCCTATGTATTTTATTAGTATACAGAAATATATAAAGTAGCACAGATCTTATAGTCCCATACAGGTACAGATCAGTGATAAATGGGTCAAAGACGTATGAGGTTTTCAAAGTAGTAAAAAAATAAAAGAGCTAGTAGAGTTCCCTAAAAGGCTTTTTAATGTTCATTGGAGTGTCACCTATGCACTTATATTAGTTATATTCAAGAATAAAACCAGCAATTCATTTTTATTGTGATTAGTAAGAATATACTGTGGAAAAATGTCATTCAGTGTAACACTAATTGTTGTTTTAACTAAAAGTCTTTTATGTCCATTTATCACAATCATTTGGTTCTATATTTATGTTCAGACTGTCAGAAATATAACTACCCAGAAAACATTATTTCATTTTGAACACCACATATTTGATGCGTCATTGGTACAACTCTAAATGTGTTGAAGGTCTTTAACAAACATTTACTGCCTTGCACTGAATTTCTTTCTTAAATGTTTAAAAATACCTTTTACTACCTTTAAGATTAGTTTTTGTCTCTGTGAGTCAAAAAAGACAAATTACTGTATTTAAATATAAAATATTGGGGTTACACTGTATGACAATATTTCATTACACCAAATGACACATATCAAAATGGCCCAAAAATATTGATTAAATGTG
This sequence comes from Scomber colias, assembly GCA_021039105.1. Classification (NCBI taxonomy): domain Eukaryota; kingdom Metazoa; phylum Chordata; class Actinopteri; order Scombriformes; family Scombridae; genus Scomber; species Scomber colias. Next base: position 265,761 of record JAJDFG010000233.1, on the reverse strand, counting down.
ATTCCTTTAGCAGCAACAATAATGATCCTATAAACAATTATCTGCAGCAGCACCAGTATTTTCTTTAAAGTTAAAAACTAAAATCAGGACGAGATGTTTAAGATGTCGACAGTTTACAGATAATGTGCCTTAAAATACGTTCAAATGATATAAAATAGTTATAAATAATAATATCCACTATTAATACAACAACTAAATACAACAAATAAATATGATGCATGATTAAATGTTATAAACTATCACTGTCATTCAGTGTAACGTTTCTGTCATTCAGTGTAACGTTTCTGTCATTCAGTGTAACATGTTTAACGCTGAAGGACGGATCTCATACATAAACACATTTATCAGGCAGTTCCTTTGCTACCTATATAAAGTTAAGACCTTCACCGATAGACATTATCATTAATTATCATATTTAATTTAGCTTTTTAAAAATCATAATATTTAAAGTTTGTTTTCTGAGTCGCACTGAAGGACATTTTTGGACCATGGGTTACAAGCGGGTGAAAAACTGAAATTATGAAATATTACAGAGAGATGTAGTCACATGACCACATGGACAGAGGGTCCTCTAAGGGTCCTTTTCATGACGTCACACACTGTCACATGATCAGCATCATGTGGTATGCTTTAAAATGACTTTTTACCCATGGTTACACTGAATGACATTGGTGACGCACACATTTTGGGACAAAAGTTATTCACATTTTAAAATAAGTTGCATTATTCTACATAGTGTTGCAAACACTTACATAATCATGCCATGTGTGTTAATTTATATTTTAGGATGATTTTTCTACATTTTAAAAACAGTTTTGTCATTAGAATTTAACTCAGGACAGTTACACTGAATGACATTTTGACATTTTAAAGCTCAATAATTAATTTAATACTTTGACACAAACATTCTTCTGAGTGAAAAGAAGGGGAAGGGTTGAGTGTTTTAATATTATATTTATAAATATTTATCTTTTTATTTTAAATGAATGGCCCAAATACTAAAGACTGACACTAAAACTATTCACAGATCTAAAAGTATGAATGCATGTATTCAAATACATGACTTCCACTCTTATCTATATGCACAACATACAAACATATTTTATAAATGATACTGAGATTTGGTGGTTTATTTCTACCAATGACTCCTTTTATATCTCCCTCTTAATTCATTACAAAATGTAAAAGAAAATACTTTGACTTTTCATCATCAATGACGATGATGTCACTGATCACTTTCAAATGGATTCATTTATTTAACAAGTCACTGACAATAACATAAGTTTTGAATATATCACCTAACCCTTTAAAAGGTAGAAACATACTGATGGAGAGCTAGTGCAATATTAAAATCATGTTTGTTATATTATTATTTAAATTCAAGCGTGTTCAAACCTTCCTCTCATTATCAACAAAGTAAAATGAGCTGAGCTACCTGCAGCTCTGCAGTGCTGCCTCTCCCTGCATCACCACTGTTAGCTTCCAGCTCAACTTCATCTCATCTCTAATATGAAAGCAGTGGACATGAATAAGAAACATACTGATGGGAATGTCAAGAACAAGCCAAGAACACACAGACAGACTAACTCCTTTCTAGATGTGGAACGTTACTGGTTTAAGTTACATGAGTTAAGTTGATAGAAAAATCCTGTTCTTTAACCATCTTAAATACTTCATTAATTACATTCAGACAAACATCAGACGCAGCTGGAATCGAGTTTCACTTTGAAAAACATTCTCATCTAAAGGTCCACTTACTCTGTATGTCCAAAGCTTTCAGTCACATCTCATGGTCTTCCTCAGTGATGGAGTGTCTCAGTTGTCATGGAGATGGTTTAAGTTTGAATGGTTTCAGTAAAGTAGTTAATAAATCAACAGATGATAAACTGCAGCTGTATTGTGTCTCGTTCTCTCCATCAGATGCCTGTGAACTGGAACTGGATCCAAACACAATGAACAGATTCCTCAAACTGTCTGATAACAACAGGAAGGTGACACGTGTGGAGGAGTATCAGTCATATCCTGATCATCCAGACAGATTTGACTACTATCCTCAGCTGCTGTGTAGAAATGTTCTGACTGGTCGCTGTTACTGGGAGGTCGAGTGGAGAGGAACAGTTTATATATCAGTGAGTTACAGAAGAATCAGCAGGAAAGGATTCAGTGAAGACTGTTGGTTTGGAGAGAACGATCAGTCCTGGAGACTGAACTGCTCTGATGGTGGTCATTACTCTGTCTGTCACAATAAGAGAGAAACGTCCATCTCCTCCTCCTCCCCCTCCTCCTCCTCCTCCTCCTCCTCCTCCTCCTCCTCCTCCTCTGTCTCTAACAGAGTAGCAGTGTATGTGGACTGTCCTGCTGGCACTCTGTCCTTCTACAGAGTCTCCTCTGACACACTGATCCACCTCCACACCTTCAACACCACATTCACTCAACCTCTGTGTGCTGGGTTTACAGTCTGCTCTAGTTCCTCAGTGTCTCTGTAGGAGGAGCAGAGAGGAGCAGAGAGGAGTAATGAGGAGCAGTGAGGAGTAATGAGGAGTAGTGAGGAGCAGTGAGGAGTAATGAGGAGCAATGAGGAGTAGTGAGGAGCAGAGAGGAGCAGAGAGGAGTAATGAGAAGCAGAGAGGAGTAATGAGCAGTAATGAGGAGTAGTGAGGAGCAGTGAGGAGTAATGAGGAGCAAAGAGGAGTAGTGAGGAGCAGAGAGGAGTAATGAGAAGCAGTGAGGAGCAGAGAGGAGTAATGAGGAGCAGTGAGGAGCAGTGAGTAGTAATGAGGAGCAGTGAGGAGCAGAGAGGAGTAATGAGGAGCAGTGAGGAGTAATGAGGAGCAGAATGCAGAGCCAAACCAGTGAAGTAAGAATAAATATGTTTTCTGAGTTTGAATGATTTAAACAATTATATAAAACTGTCGGAAACACTAACGAACATTTTTAACGATAAATTAAAAGATACGATGAGTTTCACTTTGATTCACGAGAACAACAAAAACTCGTCAGGGTTTGAACCAATCAGCTTCCAGTGAGCAGTCTCAAAGCTTTCCAAACCGTTTCCATGGAGACGCCTCAGATGGTAACGAAGCTTCAGGGTCAATCAGATCTCAGTTTGTTCCCGTTGTACCTGAACGCAGCACGATGCCTTCAAGTTCCTCCCTGATGTTTGACTCTCAGGCGGAGCTACGACCTGCTTTCATGGTTTTGTACAGATGTTTTATTTCTTCTTCATGTGTTTTTCTCCTGCGGCGGTGGGGGGGGTGGGGGGGGGTCATGGGGGGGGTGGGGGGTCATGTGATGACGGCGCGGTTTTAAAGGACATTCCACTGTTTTTACGCGGAGGACAAACAGACTTTCTCACAGTTTTAAACTTTTTTTCACTTTAATTTTTTTTGCTGAGAAACTGTATAAAAGATTTGAACACAGCTGTATGAAGAGTTGAGTTAAGTTTAAGTGCATTAAATAAATATTTTAATTTGACTCTTTGTTTTATTGAGTTATTGACGCTGTTTGCGGCTGCAGGACACGAGGAGAGAAGATCTAAAATAATGTGATGATGATCTTTAGTGTATTTATATTAAAGATAATCAGCTGGATCACCTGAACATTATGAATCTAAAAGTGAAGAAACATCCAGAATAAGAAAGGAAATATTCTGTTAATAAACCAGATTTTACTTTATTAGTCCCACGATGGGGAAATTTACAGAGTTAAAGCAGAAACGTGGACAGTGGAAAAAAAGCCTCAATAAAAAGATTAAAGAACAAATAACTACAAAAGCAATAAAAGACAATGGTAGTAATATAAATATAGTAAATAATAGAAACATAAAGTAAATAAGTAATATTGATGTTGGGTGATACCTGAGTTGAGATTATTACACAGGTTTAACCCTTCCTTCCTTTCTTCCTTCCTTCCTTCCTTCCTTCCTTCCATCTTTCCTCCATCCTTCCTTCCTCCCTTCCTTCCTTCCTTCCTTCCTCCCTCCTTCTCTTTCTTTCCTCCCCCCTACCTTCCTCCCTTCCTTCTTTCCTCTGTCCTCCCTTCCTTCCTCCTTTCCTTCCTTCCTTCTTTCCTCCCTCCCTTCCTCCTTTCCTTTCTTCTTCCTTCTTTCCTCCTTTCTTTTCTTCTTCCTCCCTTCCTTCCTCCTTTCCTTCCCTATTCCTCCCTTCCTTCTTTCTTCCCTTCCATCCTTCCTTTCTCCATCCCTTCCTTCCTCCTTTCCTTCCCTCTTCCTCCCTTCCTTCTTTCCTCCCTTCCTCCCTTCCATCCTCCCTTCCTCCATCCCTTCCTTCCTCCCTTCCTCCATCCCTTCCTTCCTCCTTTCCTTCCTTCTTCCTCCCTTCCTTCGTTCCTTCTTTCCTTCCTTCCTCCCTTCCATCCTTCCTTCCTCCATCCCTTCCTTCCTCCTTTCCTTCCTTCTTCCTTCCTTCCTTCCTTCCTCCCTTGACTCAAGGACAACAGGAGGGTTAAAGTGAGAATATATAAATATATATTATTACAGTTGGACTGAAAGGAGAAGTAGACCTAAAATCAAATGTATTGATAAAGCACATTTCAAACTAAGACTCTCATAATGAGTTAAAAGACAAAGAATAAAAAAGTGTTTGAAGGGATTTAAAAACAGGCGACTGGTCAGCAGACCTGAGAGTGCTGGATGCTTCATGTTCCAGTAAAACATCAGAGAGGAATGTCGATTTGATCTCATGTGGGCCGGACCACTAATAGGAAGGAAGGAAAAGAATACAGGAAGGAAGGAGGAAAGGGAGCAAGGACAGATGGAAGGAAGAGGTGAGAAGACAAGAGGGAAGGAAAAGAAGCAAGGACAGATGGAAGGAAGAGAAGACAAGAAGGAAGGGAAGCTTACAGACTCATTACTGACACCCAGTGGACTTACACTGGAACTGCAGCTTGGACCAAAAACCCCAAAACAGATCAATAGTGTGTGTTCTTCCTGCCCACTAAAGTGTTGTCACATTTGTGGTAGTTTCTGTCATTTTATAATTCATGTTTTGAATATTTGTTGAGGGGTAATCAACCTGTCTCCACCATCCTTGCACTAAAATAGTTTCTATAGATGTCAGGAGTAATTGTGGGGTCGCCAGCAGGGGGCAGTGTGGCGCTTATTGTGCTCCGGGGGGCTTTACGTCAGTTTGGTCTGCTTTGCAGCTTTCCTCTTTCTGCTGAGCGAGATGAAAAACGGAGTTTGTCTCACTTATTTCTCCTGTTTCCAGGTTGGTGGAATAGTAAATGAAGCTAAGTAACTGAAGTGTAATATGTTGACATGTCGCTGAATGTTTTAATGTCCGCTAATAAGGCTGTTTTATGAATATGCGGACATATATGTACATAGAGCAGCAGCCGCATTTTCGCGCCTGATGACGTCACCTGTTGCTGAGTCACGTCGGGCAGAGTTTTATTTTTAGCTCCTTCGCCTGATGACGTCACCTGTTGCTAAGTCACGTCGGGCAGTGTTTTATTTTTAGCCTCTTGAACATTTTTGTAAAGTCTAATAGTTTTGAAATGTATGATATTGTGTAAAAAGGTTAAAAGCTAATGTTAAACACGAATTTTATATATTTTAAAAGTGTTTAAAAACAAGTTAAAAATCTGTCAGCTCATGCATTTTGAAAGAGTAAAACAATTTGAGTTGGAAATGGAAAATGCATTTAGGAACCAGATGTAAGTGTTAACAAGCTATGTTTTATATGTAAGTGGTAACAAGCTATGTTTTATATGTAAGTGGTAACAAGCTATGTTTTATATGTAAGTGATAACAAGCTATGTTTTATATGTAAGTGGTAACAAGCTATGTTTTATATGTAAGTGGTAACAAGCTATGTTTTATATGTAAGTGGTAACAAGCTATGTTTTATATGTAAGTGGTAACAAGCTATGTTTTATATGTAAGTGGTAACAAGCTATGTTTTATATGAAGTTGAAAAGAGACAACTTACAGGGTAACAGTGGTTATTGTCATTTTGATTTATTTAATCACACAAAACTTGTAACTCAGTATTTGCTGAAAGATGAGAAAAGACAAATAGTATTTTATTTTCAAGTGGTGTTTATTTCATAGAGAACATTGAGTGTTTGTAACAGAGGAGGATTTAAATAGTGAATGTTTTAATAAATCCTCTCCCTCTTTCTGCTGAGCCAGATGAAAAACGGACGCAGAGTTTGCCCCGTCTCACTTATTTCTCCTGTTTCCAGAGAGAGCATATAAGCTGTTTACGTGGTGCCAGCCGGTACCTGTAACATGGTCATAGTGCTTCATTTTAGATACACCCCCAAAATGTGCACACATCAGCCGTGATACCAGCCCACTTTCTGGACCGGCAAGTACGGAGCGAGAGCGCTGAGAAAACAGCCAGGAAGAGGGAAAGGATGAAATCTAGCAGAAACATGGCGATGGCTCCATCATCCCCCAGCCTCAGAGGACAGGAGAGCTGACTGGACTATGTTTATTTTTGATGGCAACGTCCCAGCTACAGTTAAAACCTGAACCTGCACCTGTGGGACTGCTTCACCAGCCAGAAGATGACAAAGGACTAAAATCATAGCTCCTCTCTCCTCCGTGGTTCTTCTCCTTCTCCTTCATTCATTTAGTCCTTATATCCTCTGATACAGACCAGTGAAATGCAGAAATTCCATCAGTTTTTTGTTCTCTCTGGAACTGCTTTAGTTAGTAGAGTTGACATGTTTCTATTCTTTATAATTTACGTTTTTCTCTCAGTTCAACATTTTGTCAGTTTGGTCTTTCTATAATATTCTCTAAACTATATTATAACTACTCAGTTCTGTACTATAAAATAGTCTATATATTCTACAGACCCTCCCTGATCTACTACCTTATCGTGGTGGAGGGGTTTGTGTGTCCCAATGACCCCAGGAGCTCAGTTGTCGGGGGATTTTATGCCCCTGGTAGGGTCTCCCATGGCAAACAGGTCCGGGGAGAGGGGCCAGACAACGGGTAGCTCAAAAAGATCCCTTATGATGAGTTTGATAAATGGATTTCCGTGTCCCTCCCCCCTGGAGCCAGGCCTGGGGTTGGGGATTCGGGGCGAGCGCCTGGTGGCCGGAGAAGGGACATGGGACCCCACTCCCACAGACTCACCACCAGTGGGAGGGGCCAAAGTCACACTATCTCACTTAATTATGGTTGAGTTAATGATTGTACTGTACACGCTGGCAGCTTTCTTGAACCTTGTTCTCTGAGGCGTTGCCCGTTTCTTGCAGTACCTCACTGACTTTATCTGCCTTACCTTATCTGATGCAGCCTTAAATACAAGTGCAGACACAAGCCTATTCATTTTCCTCTCCCACTGTCTGGGTATACTGAGCATAGAGTTACAACCATCCCAACCCGGTCAGACATTGTTTAAATAGATAGAGGTGGTTTGAAATGAGCACAAATCACATTTTAAGAACCTGATCTTTAATCTAATACAAGTTACATCATTCAAACTTCTGCTAGATTGTGTGTGTGAGGCTGCCTCTGATTGGCTTACCATGAAATCATCACTGACCATCACACCACTATCAGTGACTCATTGCAGTAAGACATCATGGAGGTCACAGTTAGACCTAAATGTTGGAGCAGCATCTAGTAGCTGTTAGTGGCTGCAGTGCAGATGTCATTTAGTTCAATACAAGTTTAGAGTCAGTGAGCACATATTTACACTAATATGTTTGTTTCATGTTTTTACACATTTAAATCTATTAGCATCTAATGACTCTAATGATGTAATGTCTGATGTCTTCAGTCACACTGTAGATCGACCAATGAGGGCAGAGTGTTAATCTGCAGTGTGTATGATGGCAGTGAGGTTTTAGCAGCATTAATGAGGACAGTATGTTTATGAGGACACGTGTTAGAATAGTAAACATTAATAATGAACATATTCTCATTTCACATGTTTTATACCATCTTGCCACTTTTTGTGTTGTTGGAATTATAGTAAATCTGCACGATTCCTTAACTTCAGTAATCTTTAAGTATGAGATGGAGAACAGAAGTCGTCGAACAGCCAACTGGGATCTTTATTGCAGATACTCAGCAAACAGTACAAACAGCAAATGGCAGACTCTTTATACGTGGCGTGCGGTGGCGTGAGGGTGTCTCACGTCATTGTGTGCGCACCAGTTCAGCCTGACCCGGCATGTCCGGCCAGTGTTCGATTTCCTGGAATTCTCCTATGTGATGGTGACCCGATCTTCCTGGGAATATTAATATGGTGTAAAACAACTCCTTATTAGGGGTTGATGATATCAACTTTTGCCTCTACTAGTGTTTTTTCACTCACATATCTGCCTCTACATAGTATAAAAGACACAAACAATAAAACTATGATCAGACTTTATGATTCAGCTGATAAAGATTTATACTGTCTGTTCATGTTCAAGTTCAGAGCTGCTCTTCTGTTATCAGATTTCCTTAAAGAAGACTTCAGATTAAAGATGAACACAGAGAGATGAGACTGTTTGTGAACCAACAGACCTTAAAAACCTCCTGCTGTGAGTTACATGTTTCTTCTTCTTCTGCTTGTTTAAATGTTGATGGCACTATCGCTGGCTGGTTGAAGCTGCTGATATATTTCACCTTCACTCATCAGCTTCATTCAGATGATTTTCAGCATCTAAAGGAAACGTAGCCGACAGTTTTCATCATGTTTGTGTCAGCAGCTGTTAAAATGATCTGATAACAGTAGAGATGGTAGTTATAGTGATAAATATATATAATGATGAAATGAGTTATATGAGTATGAACATGTAATATACAGTATGTACTCCATATAATATAAAGATTAGACTCATCTTTTGGGTCATTTTCAAATGGTACAGCACCCTGCCAACAACTGAACCTGGCTGTTAAAGGGTTTGGGTACGATGACATTCATTGTACTAAACTTTAGATAAATAGGCTAAAGTGATTGACTGTTGTTTTTGTAAAACTGTTTCTTGAAGTCAGTAATTGTGTGTTTGATTCATTTAATTGGTCGTATCAAAGGTCACCTCATCCAGTCATCTTGAACCTGACAAACATTATGACAGTTATTATAATAACTAATCCACAGTTACAACAGAAAGAGTTTGTTTAAGAGGTGGGACGGTTAGTGATGAACAGGTAATAAAAGCCATATAATAATATACTATGAAATGTGTTAAAAGAAGGTGACAGAAATACTGTTGAAAACATCTTTTCATTCATGATATTCAGTTATTTAATCAGGCAAATGAAAAGTCAGTGGAACATTCAGAAACTAAGTTATTAAACATTAAAGCTGAGTGAAAGTCTTTAAATAGTTTGTTACTTTGGCTCCATCTGGTGGTGGAATGAATAATGACAGGATGTTAGACAGCAGTGCAGACCTGTGTGATGTGCAGCTGGTTGTAATGAATGTTGTTGTGTTTGTGTGAAGGTGTTTCTCTGCTATGGATCAGTGTGAGGACAGAGAGGAGGGAGTCCCTCCCTCTAAAAGCTCTCTGTGTGGGGAACATGACAGCCAGACCAAAGCTCAGAGGTGAGATGAGGATCTCTAACTGTCCATCACTGTTCTCCACTCACATCACTCCACCATCATTATTCACACTCACTGTCACATCTGACACTCAACTACTGAATAATAAGTCACAATAACTCAGAATGAACTACTAACTTTGTGATTTAACAAGGAGCTCAACCACTGATTAGTCAACTAATCAACTAAGATGAGACAGCATCTTTCATCAGATGACATTTTGATGAACAGGAGAACGTTTCTCATCCGCTGTCTTCTTACTGATTTTCATTCTGCTTCTAAAACTTCAGCTGCTGACAGTCTGCTCAAAATTCATCTTTTTAAACTCTTTGATTTGTTGTTTGTTTGTATCAGGATGCAGCAGCAGAGAGCAGACTCTCCTGAACCCAGCTGTGTGTCCATGAAGACTGACTGGTCTATGGGTGGTCTTGTTAAGTTTAAAGATGGACAACCTGCTGATGGAAGGTAAGAACTTAAAAATGGTTGGTTGGCTGTTTGGGCTGAATAAACCTCCTGTGTTATGTGGGGCGGAGCAGGTGAACCAGGCACAAACACCACAGACAGGTTAAATGGAAACAGCTTTAATGCTCAGAAACCAACAGACAGGCTTACAGACCATAAAGAGAAAGCAGTTCAAATAAGGTTGAAACCAGCAGGAACAGGTAACAAGAGGAACAGGAACAGACAGGAACAGCATCACAATCTAGTGTCTAGAATGAAAGAAAATGAGTGAGAGCAGTTTATGTAGAGAGGAGCTGATGAGGTAATTACACAGTGGCAGCAGGTGAGCAGGTGGGTTTGAAACTGAAGGCAGGGACAGAAACAGACAGGACAACACAAACAGAGCTTAAACAGGAATCATGACAGTCGCCCCTCAAGGGACAGCTCCCAAATGTCCCTCCAGGCTGGTCAGGAGGGAGAAAACAAAGAGGAGAAAGAAGGCAGGACAGATTGACAGGACCACTCTGGAGGCTGAAAGAGCTGCTCAGGACAGAAACTTTGGAGACCAAGGTGTCAACAAAACCATGTAGAAAGGAGAGCAAGAGACAGGAAGACCTCAGAAGGGGGGCTGATGCTTTGGGAGCTGGCTGGGTGTCTGTGGAGGCAGCAGAGACTCAGTGAAGCTGGACAGCAGAGACTCAGTGAAGCTGGGCAGCAGAGACTCAGTGAAGCTGGGCAGCAGAGACTCAGTGAAGCTGGACAGCAGAGACTCAGTGAAGCTGGACAGCAGACACTCAGTGAAGCTGGACAGCAGAGACTCAGTGAAGCTGGACAGCAGAGACTCAGTGAAGCTGGACAGCAGAGACTCAGTGATGCTGGGCAGCAGTTCTTTGGTGTTAACTACATGCTGTTTTCACTTCTTTATTCATGTCAGGATGCAGCAGCAGAGAGCAGACTCTCCTGAACCCAGCTGTGTGTTCATGAAGAGTGACGACTCTATGGGTCGTCCTATTAAGTTTAAAGATGTTCAACCTGCTGATGGAAGGTAAGAATTTAACATCCAGTAATCAGAGTAGCATTTACAGGAGTTCATTTAGTCATCATGACAGAACATCTTTAATAAGCTGAGTGCAGATTTGAGTCATTAAATGTCCTTAAACGTGATGTTTTCTCCACAGAGTTCAGCAGCAGAGCTCAGAGGTTCCCAGTGATCAGTCTGCACAGCAGCATCAAACACAGCTGGACTCCATATTTATGGTGTGTACATGTACAAACACACCTTTTACTATTAACTCCATCAACCACAGATGAAATAGTAAAGTAGCATTCAGGTCCTAACAGTGTCCATGCTGCTCTGTTTAGACCAGCAGGCCTTCAGACTGACACATGAATCACATGTTGTGTTCTACCAGTTTAAATGAAATGTTCACTTTATCTTTCTGTTCCAGCTGCTGGAGGAGAACATCGTCACTTTTGTGAAGAATGAGCTGAAGAGAGTCCAGAGGGGTCTGAACCCAGATGACCCAGAATGCTTAGAGAGTCAGAGTGAGGATGAGGAGGTGTTGGACGGTGAGGAGGAAGAGCAGAGGAGGAGAAGCAGAGACGCATTTCTGAAGATCACAGTGCACTTCCTGAGGAGAATGAAGCAGGAGGAGCTGGCTGAGCGTCTGCAGAGCAGTAAGAGGATTTTAACAGATTTAACATGATGGAGAGGAAATGGAGGCAACATGGGAGAGGTGTATATTTCAAACTCTGCTGTAAATATGCTGCACACATCTGCATCAGATCAGAGGCTGTTTGTCCTCCACTGATGAGCTGAATAAAACTGATGGAGGAGGAAAAACTACACAGACACACTTACATGTTCAGATTTCTAGACTTTCTGTAGGATCCACTCACTGATTTCATTTGTTGTTTGTTCATTCAGGAAGTCCTGCTGCCAAGTGTCGACGTAAACTCAAGTCTAACCTGGAGAAGAAGTTCCAGTGTCTGTTTGAGGGGATCGCTAAAGCAGGAAACTCAACCCTTCTGAATCAGATCTACACACCGCTCTACATCACAGAGGGAGGGACTGCAGAGGTCAATGATGAACATGAGGTCAGACAGATTGAAACAGCATCCAGGAAACCAGTCAGACCAGAAACAACAATCAGACATGAAGACATCTTTAAAGCCTCACCTGGAAGAGATGAACCAATCAGAACAGTGATGACAAAGGGAGTGGCTGGCATTGGGAAAACAGTCTTAACACAGAAGTTCACTCTGGACTGGGCTGAAGACAAAGCCAACCAGGACATACACTTCACATTTCCATTCACTTTCAGAGAGCTGAATGTGCTGAAAGAGAAAAAGTACAGCTTGGTGGAACTTGTTCATCACTTCTTTACTGAAACCAAAGAAGCAGGAATCTGCAGGTTTGAAGAGTTCCAGGTTGTGTTCATCTTTGACGGTCTGGATGAGTGTCGACTTCCTCTGGACTTCCACAACACTGAGATCCTGACTGATGTTACAGAGTCCACCTCAGTGGATGTGCTGCTGACAAACCTCATCAGGGGGAAACTGCTTCCCTCTGCTCACCTCTGGATAACCACACGACCTGCAGCAGCCAATCAGATCCCTCCTGAGTGTGTCGGCATTGTGACAGAGGTCAGAGGGTTCACTGACCCACAGAAGGAGGAGTACTTCAGGAAGAGATTCAGAGATGAAGAGCAGGCCAGCACCATCATCTCCCACATCAAGACATCGCGAAGCCTCCACATCATGTGCCACATCCCAGTCTTCTGCTGGATCACTGCTACAGTTCTGGAGGATGTGTTGAAAAGCAGAGAGGGAGGAGAGCTGCCCAAGACCCTGACTGAGATGTACATCCACTTCCTGGTGCTTCAGGCCAAACTGAAGAACGTCAAGTATGATGAAGGAGCTGAGACAGATCCACACTGGAGTCCAGAGAGCAGGAAGATGATTGAGTCTCTGGGAAAACTGGCTTTTGAGCAGCTGCAGAAAGGCAACCTGATCTTCTATGAATCAGACCTGACAGAGTGTGGCATCGATATCAGAGCAGCCTCAGTGTGCTCAGGAGTGTTCACACAGGTCTTTAAAGAGGAGAGAGGGCTGTACCAGGTCAAGGTGTTCTGCTTCGTCCATCTGAGCCTTCAGGAGTTTCTGGCTGCTCTTCATGTCCATCTGACATTCATCAAGTCTGGAGTCAATCTGCTGGCAGAAGAACAAACAACATCCTGGTGGTCTGAAGCGTTCGGAGGCAAATCAACACGTTTCTACCAGAGTGCTGTGGATGAGGCCTTAAAGAGTCCAAATGGACACCTGGATTTGTTTCTCCGCTTCCTCCTGGGTCTTTCACTGCAGACCAATCAGACTCTCCTACGAGGTCTGATGAAACAGACAGGAAGTAGCTCACCCATCAATCAGATTCTCCTACGAGGTCTGCTGACACAGACAGGAAGTAGCTCACAGACCAATCAAGAAACAGTCGAGTTCATCAAGAAGAAGATCAGTGAGAATGTGTCTGCAGAGAGAAGCATCAATCTGTTCCACTGTCTGAATGAACTGAATGATCGTTCTCTAGTGGAGGAGATCCAACAGTACCTGAGATCAGGAAGTCTCTCCACAGATAAACTGTCTCCTGCTCAGTGGTCAGCTCTGGGCTTCATCTTACTGTCATCAGGAAAAGATCTGGACGTGTTTGACCTGAAGAAATACTCTGCTTCAGAGGAGGTTCTTCTGAGGCTGCTGCCAGTGGTCAAAGCCTCCAACAAAACTCTGTAGGTGCACACAGAACTATCCAGATTAATGTAGTTACATGTTTGCTCAATGAACAAAAGTAATGTTTGCAATTTGTTTGTTCTGCTGATTGTTCTCCAGGTTGAGTGGCTGTAACCTCTCAGAGAGAAGCTGTGCAGCTCTGTCCTCAGTTCTCAGCTCCCAGTCCTCTAGTCTGAGAGATCTGGACCTGAGTAACAACAACCTGCAGGATTCAGGAGTGAAGCAGCTTTCTGCTGGACTGGAGAGTCCACACTGTGGACTGGAAACTCTCAGGTCAGTTTTATTATTGTGTATATAAAGTCATATTTTTGGCTTCTCCTCAGTTTCTAGTTTACATGAAGAGTTTATGATACCTAAAAGATTTAGTGTACTGTCTGAGCTGAAGTGATGTAACATCAAGTATACAGTAAGTAAAACTCCTTCCACACCAACATGTTAGTCAGGATTTATGTTTCTGTCATTTAATCTTCAATAAAGACTTGATGTGCATTCAGTCATGAAAGTCTAATATAATTGAATTAATAACAGAAAATATACAACACTGAATTACTGTCATGTTCTCTACATGCAGGTTGTTGGTGGAGTTTTAATTAAGGAGCCCATTCATCAGTGAATAGAGAACAGGAGTTCAGGATGTCTTACGTGTTTGAGGCCAAGCACAATAACTTCAGTGTTTTCTGAGTTTAGTAGCAGGAAGTTGCAGGTCATCCAGGCCTTTATGTCCTTAAGCCATGTTTGTTGTTGAGTTAACTGGTTGCATTCATCTGCCTTTATTGAAAGATATAATTGAGTATCGTCTGCATTGTTTCTCATAGTATGACAGTAACTTATGCATATATAAGGTGAATAGTTTTGGTCCAAGCACTGAACCCTGAGAACATTGTGTCTAACTTATGTTTGCATGGAGGATTTATCATTAACGTACAAACTGAAATCGATCTGATAGATAGGACTTAAACCAGTTTAATGCAGTTCCTTTGATTCCAACTGAATGTTCAAGTCTCTGTGACAGGAAGGCTGCAGAGTGAGACAGCTGCAGAGTGAGACAGCTGCAGAGAGATACAGCTGTAGAGTGAGACAGCTGCAGAGAGATACAGCTGTAGAGTGAGACAGCTGCAGAGAGAGAGACAGCTACAGAGTGAGACAGCTGTAGAGTGAGACAGCTGCAGAATGAGACAGCTGCAGAGAGATACAGCTGTAGAGTGAGACAGCTGCAGAGTGAGACAGCTGCAGAGAGATACAGCTGTAGAGTGAGACAGCTGCAGAATGAGACAGCTGCAGAGAGAGACAGCTGCAGAGTGAGACAGCTGCAGAGAGAGAGACAGCTACAGAGTGAGACAGCTGCAGAGTGAGACAGCTGCAGAGCTGATGCACAACATATCAGCAGTTTGGCCAAATGCCTATACTGATGTCAATCCCCATTTAGATTTCCTTCTAATGCATTTCATTTTGACTCTCTAGCTAGAAGTACACTTTGTTTAACTGATAAACTAGAGTCAAAATGATACTGGATCAACACTGAGAATGATCTCTGCTCAGGAGATGTGTGTCTGTGTGTGTGTGTGTGTGTGTGTGTGTGTGGGTGTGTGTGTGTGTGTGTGTGTTATAGTACTATGGCACTTCATCTAATCACTTATTCTTATCTTCATTAACACTACTTAACCTTTCTAGAATCAGGCCATCAGAAGGTTTGGGAGGGACAGGAAGACCTTTCACTCTAGTGTTGCTATGGATACTATACTGGTCAGAAATAGCTGATGCATGATAATATAAATAATGATAGTAGAAGGATGAAAGGTTTCACATTCTCCAGTTGGAATGTATGTGGAGTAAATAACCCAGTCAAGAGAGGGAAGGTTGTGACCCTGCTAAAGTCATCGGCCTCAGACATTATGTTCCTGCAGGAGACTCACTTGAAGAACAGCTGGCATGGCAGGTTAAGAGCAAAGTGGATAGGGGAAGTGTATCATTCCACCTTTTCATCCATAGTGAGAGATGCAGTCATTTTATGAAGTAAAGGTGCGTCCTTCTAACAGAAAAAAACAACTCACCAGTAACTGGTGAATAATATATATGACCCCAACATAGATAATTTCTTTATTTTAGAATATATTTTGTTTATTTATTTGGGATGATTGTGTACCTTTTATATTCAGGCACAGCAAATTTAGTTGTACTTCTTGTGCAATGATCATGAAGTCTATTCTATTCTATTTAGTCTGTCCGGATGTCTGATCACAGAGGAAGGCTGTGCTTCTCTGGCCTCAGCTCTGAGTGCCAACCCCTCCCATCTGAGAGAGCTGGACCTGAGCTACAATCATCCAGGAGACTCAGGAGAGAAGCTTCTGTCTGCTGGACTGAAGGATCCACACTGGAGACTGGACACTCTCAGGTACAGACAGACAGGTGGACACTCTCAGGTATGGACAGACAGGTAGACACTCTCAGGTATGGACAGACAGATAGACACTCTCAGGTATGGACAGATGGACACTCAGGTATGCACAGACAGGTGGACACTCTCAGGTATGGACAGGCAGGTGGACACTCTCAGGTATGGACAGACAGGTGGATACTCTCAGGTATGGACAGACAGGTGGACACTCTCAGGTATGGACAGACAGATGGACACTCTCAGGTGTGGACAGACAGCTGGACACTCTCAGGTATGGACAGACAGGTGGACACTCTCAGGTATGGACAGATGGACACTGTCAGGTATGGACAGACAGATGGACACTCGCAGGTAGGGACAGACAGATGGACACTCTCAGGTGTGGACAGACAGGTGGACACTCTGAGGTATGGACAGACAGGTGGACACTCTCATGTACGGACAGACAGATGGACACTCTCAGGTGTGGACAGACAACTGGACACTTTCAGGTATGGACAGACAGACAGACACTCTGACTAAGTGACACTCTGACTGTGGTTCATGTTTAATGGTGGATATGAGTGAAGGTGTATGAAGCTGATTGTGTCTTTGTCTCTTCCTCCAGGATGGACCATGGTGGACCACAGAGACTGAAACCTGGTCTGAGGAAGTGTAAGTGTGTTTTCAGTTTGATTCATGAGAACTTTGAGAAAAACTGGATGAAATATGTAAAAGAAGTGAAAAAAGTTAAAAATGATGGAAACTGTGTTTAGTCAGAAATGGGCGTGGTCACAGTTCAGGAGTTAATAGAGAAATGCTTTATAAATGTCCACATGGTGGCGCTACCTGCTCCAAAATGTCCCTCATGTCTCTCCTGCAGATAAAGTTCATTCATTCATACTGACTTCAGCTGTTTGGAGCATTTGGACTAAAATGTGTTTGTAACAGACGACAGTTTGAGATGAAAATAACAGACTTGATGTGCAAAGACCTTCACTTTACACCAAACCTGATGAACAAACATGAATATTACTGAATATCACTGTCATGTTGACTGTTCATGTTCTAACTGAACTGTTAAAGGTCCACTTACTCTGTATGTCCAAAGCTTTCAGTCACATCTCATGGTCATCCTCAGTGATGGAGTGTCTCAGTTGTCATGGAGATGGTTTAAGTTTGAATGGTTTCAGTAAAGTAGTTAATAAATCAACAGATGATAAACTGCAGCTGTATTGTGTCTCGTTCTCTCCATCAGATGCCTGTGAACTGGAACTGGATCCAAACACAATGCACAGAAAACTCAAACTGTCTGATAACAACAGGAAGGTGACACGTGTGAAGGAGAATCAGTCATATCCTGATCATCCAGACAGATTTGACTACCATCATCAGCTGTTGTGTAGAAATGATCTGACTGGTCGCTGTTACTGGGAGGTCGAGTGGAGAGGAAGAGTTCATATATCAGTGAGTTACAGAAGAATCAGCAGGAAAGGAAACAGAGATGACTGTTTGTTTGGAAGGAATGATCAGTCCTGGAGTCTGAACTGCTCTGATGATGATGGTTACTATGTCTGGCACAATAACAGCAGAACAACCATCTCCTCCTCCTCCTCCTCCTCCTCCTCCTCCTCCTCTGTCTCTAACAGAGTAGCAGTGTATGTGGACTGTCCTGCTGGCACTCTGTCCTTCTACAGAGTCTCCTCTGACACACTGATCCACCTCCGCACCTTCAACACCACATTCACTGAACCTCTGTATGCTGGGTTTAGAGTCTGGTCTCGTTCCTCAGTGTCTCTGTAGGAGAAGCAGAGATGAACAGTGAGGAGCAGAGAGGAGCAGAGAGGAGTAATGAGGAGCAGTGAGGAGTAATGAGGAGCAGAGAGGAGCAGTGAGGAGCAGAGAGGAACAGTGAGGAGCAGAGAGGAACAGTGAGGAGCAGAGAGGAGCAGTGAAGAGCAGAGAGGAGCCTCCTACCTGTTGAACATCATAACTGATAATATTGTTTAACACATTTGATTTGAATTATAATAAAGAAACTTGAATCCTGATATTAACTTCTTCTAATCAAAGTCTAATCTACTCCTCCATCACCTCCTCAAACCCTCATTCACTCCTCTGTCTCCTCACTCCTAGACTACAGTAACAGCATCTCTTCGGTTCCTCCTCCAAAGCTCTCAATAAACTCCAGAACCTCCTCTAGCTCCTCATCCCTCCACAACCTTTTCATTGATCATCATGAAACTTTGCACGCATCTCACACCCGGCGAAAAATGTGATATTTCATGGTTCGTGAAAATGTGTGTTGTAAAATGGCTCAATAGCGCCCCCTAGGCACATGAAAGAAATGGAGCCCCTCACCCCAGATTGATGTAGATAAAGGAAATTTGGTACACATATAAAACATGTCAAGACAAACAAAAAAGTCTCTTGGACCCATAACCGTAAGTCTAACAGGAAGTCGGGGCGGGATCTTGAAAATGCGTTGCAGCTTTAATTATTATTATTATAATGACTTGTGTTATAACATGACACTGATGTTATATTCATTTCTAGGGGTGCTGAGATCAAATTTACTGGGACCAGAGCATCCTTAAAAAGGGTGTGTGTGCAGCTACAAGTGAAGAATTTATATTTGTAGCATTATGTTTAAATCTCAATGTAGTTTTAATGGGAACATTAGTTTTATTTATACAGTTTATAATAGTTTATTATCAGATAATTTGATGCCATAATCATGAACACAGCCTAAATGATCAAGAAAATAAAACATGAAAACTCAAACAGAGCTGCAGTAACCCTAACCCGCCAGCAGGTGGCAGCATCACCACACTGCAGTAACCCTAACCAGCCAGCAGGTGGCAGCATCACCACACTGACACTGAGCTCCTGACTGCACTTTATTTATTTAACTTTGTCTCTGAACTTTCCTCAAATACACAGATTATACACACAATAAACAATAAATAACAAACAGGTGATGAGTTTATGTTTTTATTTCATATCAGTTCAACACATAAATACATACATGTACACACTCATACATACACAGTATTACATTATTACACTATTGCTGTAATAATGTAATAATCTATTACAGTATAACCGAGTGCAGTTTAGTTCTTGCTGGTTCTGACAGACTGAAACTGAAATAATCAATAAACTGAACAGCTGTAAACTGTCACATCCTGTTGTAGCTCATGTTTTATTTTGAAAAGTTATTCTGTCCTTGTGTATTGTTAGTTTGACTTCCTGTGTTTCCCCTGCCTTGGTTGATTGGCTCATGTGCTTCACCTGTCTTGTTCCTCTCACCTGTGTCTGTTTAGTTATGACCTCATCATGTGTGTAGGTTCAGTCTTTGTTCTGTGTTCGTTCACTCTGTTATTTGTACGTTTCAGTGTCAGTCTGCATTTAGGTCCATCTGCTCTGCAAACATGACATCAATAATCACATCAGTATTTACCTTCTTATTAAGAATTAGGACTTTTTAAAGTTTATTACTTTTTTTAAACTGTTTTTATTCTTTATTTATGAATGTTTAAATGTTGGGTCTGATCAATATATCTGCCTCCAACATGTATTGATTAGTGTGAGAATTTAATATTGAAACCGTCAATAAACATCATTACCTTCAGTTCTTTCACCAATTAGACAGCAGCAGTCACATGATAAAACTAGTCCATGCAGGGGCGGGGTTAGTCACAAGAGGGGCGGGTTAGTCAGCAGAGGAGCGGGTCAGTCATCAGAGGGGCGGGGTTAGTAGTCAGAGGGGCGGGGTCAGCAGTCCCAGCAGCTGTGTGCAGGAACGGATCAGCTGTGTGAGAGAAGCTGAGCTCAGTGTTGCTTCTCTCTGCCATGGCCTGTCTGATGGCCGCCTGGTCCGTCCACAACCCGTCCGTCACCAACTCCATCATCATGGTGAGTACTGGGGACAGACTGGAGACACACTGAGGACCGACTGGGGACAGACTGAGGACCGACTGGGGGACAGACTGGGGACAGACTGAGGACAGACTGGAGACAGACTGAGGATGGACTGGAGACAGACTGGGGACAGCCTGTGGACAGAGTGAGGACAGACTAGAGAAAGACTGAGGACAGACTGAGGATGGACTGGAGACAGACTGGGGACAGACTGAGGATGGACTGGAGGCAGACTGGGGACAGCCTGTGGACAGAGTGAGGACAGACTGAGGAAGCCTGTGGACAGATTGAGGACAGACTGGAGACAGACTGAGGTGACAGGAGTTCAGAGAGATGCTGGAGCCTGGTTAATAATAATAATAATTAAAGCTGCAAGCAGCGATGAACGGGCCCTCGCCCCCCCATTTTATTTGAGCCATTGTTTTAGTTTTCCTTTAAAAGAAGAGTATGTGGGGCCTTCCCTTATTATGGAGGGCAGACTACCCCCCCAAACCAACGGCCCACTTCTCCCTTAATTAGGTCTAACCCCCCCCCCCCCCCCCCCAGCCCAATTGTCCCTTAATTAACCCTAACCCTAACCCTACCCCTCTGGACTACTCCTACCTTAATTAGCCCTAACCCTAACCTTAACCCCCACGGCCCACTCCTCCCTTAATTAGCTCTAACCCTACCCCCCGGACCACTCCTACCTTAATTAGCCATAACCCTAATCTTACCCCCCCGGCCCGCTCCTCCCTAAATTAGCCCTAACTCTACCCCCCGGCCCACTCCTCCCTTAATTAGCCCAAACCCTAACCTTACCCCCCCGGCCCACTCCTCCCTTAATTAGCCCTGACTCTACCACCCCCTGGCCCACTCCTCCCTTAATTAGCCCTAACTCTACCCCCCGGCCCACTCCTCCCTTAATTAGCCCTAACTCTACCCCCCGGCCCACTCCTCCCTTAACTAGCCCTAACTCTACCCCCCCCCGGCCCACTCCTCCCTTAACTAGGCCTAACCCTTCATCATTTATCGAGGCTCTGAAGGTGAGAAGTAGGATTTAGTATTTTCTGCGTGACGGTAACCGACGATGGAGACTGCTGAGTTCTGTGTGTAGTGTCTGTGTGTGTGTGTAGTGTGTAGTGTGAGTGTGAGTGTGTGTGTGTGTGTGTGTGTCCGACAGTTACCTGCAGCATGTGTTCAGGAACAGATTAGTGTCCCACATACACAACAAACCAGTTGACACATAATCTGACTAACAAACCTCAGTCCTCCACCTGCACACGTTTGCTGCCTCAGCTCTGTCACATTATATACGTTATTATCATTATATACATTATTATTAGAAACAATACATTATATACATTATTATTAGAAACAATACATTATATACATTATTATTATTATTTACATTATAATTAGAAACAATACATTATTATTATCATTATATACATTATTATTATTATTATGTTCTACCATCAGAACACTGTCAGAATAATAGTCATAATGTGTTAATAGTAGATTTTAACACATGATGTGGAGATGAAAGTGTGAATCAGCTTCTCCTGCTCTGAGACATAAAACTTTCACTCTGTTCTTCAGCTGATAGAAGCTGATTGGTGATTGATTGATTTGACTGCTGATCAGATCTGAGTCTATCAGCACGCTAAGGTTTCAGACCTGGTCCCTAGTTTTTAGAGACAGTGATTCCAGATGTTTACTGACAGCAGTCGTCTTTGCTTTATTGCCAAAAACAAGCAAAGCAGGAAGTCAGATCCACTGCTCACACGTTAACATTAATATGGACATACAGTATATTTTATGCATGTATGTGTGTGTGGGTGATTTTTAGAACATTAAACCCTTGAACTTGTTCTTATTTCACTGGAAGTTTTATGTTGTTGGTTGAAGTCTCTGTCTCACCTGTCCTCACCTGTCCTCACCTGTCCAAACCTGTTCTCACCTGTCCACACCTGTCCTCACCAGTCCTCACCTGTCTTCATATGTCCACACCTGTCTCACCCGTCTACATCTATCCTCACCTGTCCTCACCTGTCTACACCTGTCCTCATCTGTCCATGCCCTGGACCACACCCAGAAAGGGACAGTAAGCTGTTATAATGTGATGGACAGACTGGGACAGACTGGGACAGTTAGCTGTCAGTGCTCTTCTGCTGTTTTCTATGTACATTAAAACATGACTGAGGTGGACAGAATAATGTGAACACCTCAGTGATGACTCACTGTGTTTATTTACTCCATATTTTAAATATTTTACAGTTTATAAAACATTTTAAATAATAATAAACATTAAATCAGATTTATGACCATGTGACTGGTTTAACCCTCAGAACACCAACGGGCCCCCGGACCTCATGTTGGACCCCCGGACGGTGTGTGTCTGTCTGGACGAGGTGGTGAACAAGCGGCCAATCAGCAGCCAGCAGATGCCGCTGCTGCAGGGTCACCTGAAGAAGGTCGACAACAACCTGACGGAGGCGCAGAGGTTCTCCTCGTTACCACGGAGACCGGCCGTCAACATCCAGTTCAAAGACGTTTCGTACTCCGTCAGAGAAGGACCATGGTGGAGGAAGAAAGGTAGATGCCAGTGATCCCAGTGATCAGTGATCCCAGTGATCCCAGTGATCAGTGATCCCAGTGATCCCAGTGATCCCAGTGATCCCAGTGATCAGTGATCAGTGATCCCAGTGATCAGTGATCCCAGTGATCCCAGTGATCCCAGTGATCAGTGATCCCAGTGATCAGTGATCCCAGTGATCCCAGTGATCCCAGTGATCCCAGTGATCAGTGATCCCAGTGATCCCAGTGATCAGTGATCCCAGTGATCAGTGATCCCAGTGATCCTAGTGATCCCAGTGATCAGTGATCCCAGTGATCCCAGTGATCCCAGTGATCCCAGTGATCCCAGTGATCAGTGATATCAGTGATCCCAGCGATCCCAGTGATCAGTGATCCCAGTGATCAGTGATATCAGTGATCCCAGCGATCCCAGTGATCCTAGTGATCAGTGATCCCAGCGATCCCAGTGATCAGTGATGAGTGATTTCGGGATTTAAAGGTGGAGACAGAGTCAGTAGTGTGAATGTCTGGTGGGAGAGAGTTCCTGAGGCAGGGGGGGTTAGGGGGGGGTGATGGAGCCAAGTTGAGGGAGGGGTTTAGGGTTGGGGGGGGGGGGGGGGGTGATGGAGCCAAGTTGGGAAAGATCTCTAATGTGAGGAGCAGGATTTGATAGGAAGCCAATGAAGCTGCTGCAGGAGTGATGTGTTCAATAGAGGGAGTTCTAGTGATGATACGAGCCGGTGCGTTCTGGACCAGTTGGAGTTTTAAGTGTATAATGTGTGTATAGTGTGTGTATATAATGTGTGTGTGTGTGTATAATGTATGTGTGTGTATACTGTGTGTGTGTGTGTGGATTAGCAGCAGTAATCTGTTAATCTCCTCTCTGCTGTAAATAGCAGCAGGTCAGCAGCAGCTCTGTCAACACAAAACAAACTGAAAACAGGAAACAACGTGATGATGTCACTGATTCTGCACGCGCTCAGTCTGAGGTTGGGTTATATAAAGGTGCAGTCCGTATATATGTAATGATACTAAACTATATAAAGGTGCAGCCCTTGAACCTGAGACTTCGGTGAAACAGGTTTTTCTGCAGTGGACCAGATTCAGGGCGAGCAGAGACGCTCGTCAGGTTTCAGCTTTACAAACCAAACAAAGAAAGAAAAGTGAAGAAAAGAAACAAAAAGTTCACCAACATTTAACCTGATACCTGCTGAGAGTCTGAACACAGAGGACCAGGACCTGGACCAGGAGTAAGACCTGGACCTGGACCTAGACCTGGACCGGGAATAAGACCAGGACCAGGATCAGGAATAAGACTTGGACCAGGACCTGGACCAGAAATAAGACCTGAAGAGGACGGTGAACTAACAACGGTGACTGATGCCTCGTCCTGTCTGGAAGCAGACTGGAAGAGATCCAGTTCAACATTTCATGACTACTGATGATAAAGCCAGAGGCCTGCAGTCGTTATTATCAGCTGATCCAAAGACCAGGGACAGTATGTTGGTCACCAGACTGGGACGAGAGTCAGACCCATACCCAGTACTACTACTGACCCATACCCAGTACTACTACTACTGACCCATACCCAGTACTACTACTACTGACCCATACCGAGTACTACTACTGACCCATACCCAGTACTACTACTACTGACCCATACCCAGTACTACTACTACTGACCCATACCGAGTACTACTACTGACCCATACCCAGTACTACTACTACTGACCCATACCCAGTACTACTACTACTGACCCATACCGAGTACTACTACTGACCCATACCCAGTACTACTACTGACCCATACCCAGTACTACTGTAAGAGACATAGATGAGGATAGCAGCACGGTGTATTGAGTGTGTGTGTGTGGAGTGAGTGGGTGGTCCTCATGGAGTAGGCGTGTGTGCGTGCGGAAGTGTGTGTGCGTAAAGGTGGGCACTCACCGGTGATCCAGATGAGGAAGAGAGAGAGAGAGTCGGGTTTGGGGAGAAGCCATAATTTTTGTTGACCGCTGTTTCACCGCTTTTCACTTATTTGTTCGTTCAGTTATCACCCTTTTTTATCAGTTTAACC
Organism: Scomber colias; assembly: GCA_021039105.1. Lineage (NCBI taxonomy): Eukaryota > Metazoa > Chordata > Actinopteri > Scombriformes > Scombridae > Scomber > Scomber colias. The sequence continues at coordinate 241,091 of JAJDFG010000233.1, read as the reverse complement.
CGCTGGTTTCAGTTATTCATTCATCCATCCCTGTTGTGTTGTTTATGCACAATAAATGCACCGTTTGAATACTCTAAGAGGCTGTTATCATAATTTAGTAGCGCGTCACAAATTGACTTATCTGAGGACCCAACCTACTCTCCGCGGCCAAAGGTTTGTGTGTGCCGCAATAACTACTACTGACCCATACCCAGTACTACTACTACTGACCCATACCGAGTACTACTACTGACCCATACCCAGTACTACTACTACTGACCCATACCCAGTACTACTACTGACCCATACCCAGTACTACTACTACTGACCCATACCCAGTACTACTACTGACCCATACCCAGTACTACTACTGACCCATACCCAGTACTACTACTACTGACCCATACCCAGTACTACTACTGACCCATACCCAGTACTACTACTACTGACCCATACCCAGTACTACTACTACTGACCCATACCCATTACTACTACTACTGACCCATACCCAGTACTACTACTACTGACCCATACCGAGTACTACTACTGACCCATACCCAGTACTACTACTACTGACCCATACCCAGTACTACTACTACTGACCCATACCCAGTACTACTACTACTGCAGTATAATGTGTAGTACTGCAGTATAACGTGTAGTACTGCGGTATAACGTGTAGTACTGCGGTATAACGTGTAGTACTGCGGTATAACGTGTAGTACTGCGGTATAACGTGTAGTACTGCAGTATAATGTGTAGTACTGCAGTATAATGAGTAGTACTGCAGTATAATGTGTAGTACTGCAGTATAATGAGTAGTAATGCAGTATAATGTGTAGTACTGCAGTATAACGTGTAGTACTGCGGTATAACGTGTAGTACTGCGGTATAATGTGTAGTACTGCAGTATAATGTGTAGTACTGCAGTATAACGTGTAGTACTGCAGTATAACGTGTAGTACTGCAGTATAATGAGTAGTACTGCAGTATAATGAGTAGTACTGCAGTATAACGTGTAGTACTGCAGTATAACGTGTAGTAATGCAGTATAATGTGTAGTACTGCAGTAAAATGTGTAGTACTGCAGTATAACGTGTAGTACTGCAGTATAACGAGTAGTACTGCAGTATAATGAGTAGTACTGCAGTAAAATGTGTAGTACTGCAGTATAATGAGTAGTACTGCAGTATAATGAGTAGTACTGCAGTATAACGTGTAGTACTGCAGTAGAGGTTACTTCAGGTCACTGAGGGTTAATTCGGGTTCGATCTGATTTAATCTGATAATCTTATTGACCATCAGCAGATAAATGCTGCAGCGGTTTCCATGGTAACCCAGAGGGGTCAGGTCTGGTGCTGAGACCCTCAGCAGGCTGAGAGGGGTCAGGTCTGGTGCTGAGACCCTCAGCAGACTGAGAGGGGTCAGGTTTGGTGGTAAGACCTCCAGCAGACTGGGGGGGGGGTCAGGTTTGGTGGTGGGACCCTCAGCAGACTGGGGGGGGGGTCAGGTTTGGAGGTTTGACCCTCGGCAGACTGAGAGGGGTCAGGTTTGGAGGTGGGACCCTCGGCAGACTGGGGCGGGGGGGGTCAGGTTTGGAGGTTTGACCCTCGGCAGGCTGAGAGGGGTCAGGTTTGGAGGTGGGACCCTTGGCAGGCTCGGGGGGGGGTCAGGTTTGGAGGTGGGACCCTCAGCAGACTGAGAGGGGTCAGGTTTGGTGGTGGGACCCTCAGCAGACTGGGGGGGGGGGGGGTCAGGTTTGGAGGTGGGACCCTCAGCAGACTGAGAGGGGTCAGGTTTGGTGGTGGGACCCTCAGCAGACTGGGGGGGGGGGGTCAGGTTTGGAGGTGGGACCCTCAGCAGACTGGGGGGGGGTCAGGTTTGGAGGTGGGACCCTCGGTAGACTGGGAGGGGGGGGGGGTCAGGTTTGGAGGACTGAGCTGTGTGGGAATCTGCCGGCTGATTGTTTCTTTTGTGTCTCAGGTTACAAAACTCTGCTGAAAGGAATCTCTGGGAAATTCACCAGCGGGAACCTGGTGGCCATCATGGGGCCCTCCGGAGCCGGGAAATCCACCCTCATGAATATCCTGGCCGGGTACAGGTGAGTCTGCCCCCCCCCCCCAACCCCCCCCCCCCCCCCCCCCACACACACACACACACACACAGCAGCTTCACCTTTCACCTCAATGTGTCAGACACTAAGGACCTGATGACTGATGTTGGTTGTCATGGCGATGTTAGTGTTTAGGAACTAGAAGCTTAATGACTGATGTTGGTTGTCATGGCGATTTTAGTGTTTAGGAACTAGAAGCTTAATGACTGATGTTGGTTGTCATGGCGATGTCAGTGTTTAGGAACTAGAAGCTTAATGACTGATGTTGGTTGTCATGGCGATTTTAGTGTTTAGGAACTAGAAGCTTAATGGCTGATGTTGGTTGTCATGGCGATGTCAGTGTTTAGGAACTAGAAGCTTAATGGCTGATGTTGGTTGTCATGGCGATGTCAGTGTTTAGGGACTAGAAGCCTAAATCTTTTCCTGTCTGTGACGCTGTTGACTGAAGTGTTTGAGAGCAGCTTGAACACTTCCCAGCTCTAACAGACAGGCGTGAGGCTCAGGTGCTGACTGTGTGCTGGTTTCCAGGGAAACGGGCATGAAGGGAGAGATCCTGATCAACAGTCAGCCCAGAGACCTGCGCTCCTTCAGGAAGGTTTCCTGTTACATCATGCAGGACGACATGCTGCTCCCTCACCTCACTGTGCAGGAGGCCATGATGGTACTCACTCACTCACTCATTCATTCATTCACTCATTCACTCACTCATTCACTCACTCACTCACTCACTCACTCACTCACTCACTCATTCATTCATTCATTCATTCATTCATTCATTCATTCATTCACTCACTCACTCACTCACTCACTCACTCACTCACTCACTCACTCACTCACTCATTCATTCATTCATTCATTCATTCATTCATTCATTCATTCATTCATTCACTCACTCACTCACTCACTCACTCACTCACTCACTCACTCATTCATTCATTCATTCATTCATTCATTCATTCATTCACTCACTCACTCACTCACTCACTCACTCACTCACTCACTCACTCACTCACTCACTCACTCACACAGTCATTCTTGTATAAACACAAACAGGAAGCATTAATCAGCTGGTTGTCTGTGCAGGTTTCAGCCAACCTGAAGCTGCAGGAGAAGGTGGAGGCTCGCAGAGAGATGGTGAGTGGTTGGGCTCAGACTAACATCTGGAGCTGTGAGTGATTGGGCTCAGACTAACATCTGGAGCTGTGAGTGATTGGGCTCAGACTAACATCTGGAGCTGTGAGTGATGGAGCTCAGACTAACATCTGGAGCTGTGAGTGATGGAGCTCAGACTAACATCTGGAGCTGTGAGTGATGGAGCTCAGACTAACATCTGGAGCTGTGAGTGATTGGGCTCAGACTAACATCTGGAGCTGTGAGTGATTGGGCTCAAACTAACATCTGGAGCTGTGAGTGATGGAGCTCAGACTAACATCTGGAGCTGCCGTGAGAGACTGAAGCTTTGGGTCTGTGTGTGTTCAGGTCCAGGAGATCCTGACGGCTCTGGGTTTACTGGACTGTGCCAGGACCAGAACGTCCCACCTGTCGGGGGGGCAGAGGAAGAGACTGGCCATCGCTCTGGAGCTCGTCAACAATCCACCAGTCATGTTCTTTGATGAACCCACCAGGTCAGAACCTGAACATGGAGACTGGAGGCACACTGTGGATTTCAAGTGACAATAACTGTGTGTGTGTGTGTGTGTGTGTGTGTGTGTGTGTGTGTGTGTGTGTGTGTCAGTGGGTTGGACAGCTCGTCCTGTTTCCAGGTGGTGTCTCTGTTGAAAGCTCTGGCTCAGGGAGGACGCACCGTCATCTGCACCATCCACCAGCCCAGCGCCAAACTGTTCGAACTCTTTGACAAGGTGATCAATAACCAATCAACAACCAGCTCTCAGGGTCTACTGATGTAAAGGTTAGAGCAGCAGAGTGATGAAGAGTCAGACAGCTTTAATACTGTGATGTGTTTCAGCTCTATGTGCTGAGTCAGGGTCAGTGTATCTACAGAGGGAGGGTCTCCAGTCTGGTTCCCTACCTGAGAGACCTCGACCTCAACTGCCCCACCTACCACAACCCTGCCGACTTCGGTAAGAACCCTTTATCATCATTATTATTATTATTATTTTATTATTGTTATTATCATCATTATTATTATTTGGGACTACTTTCAGCAGTGGATGAATCCACAGTGAATGAGTTCCAGTTAAACTCTATTAGAGGAAGAAGCTGAGTGATGTGAAAGCAGCATCTAGTGGCCACGACAGGAACTGCAGCTGCTAGTTTGACTGTGTTTGTGTACAATGGTCACATGACAGTGATGGAGGTGGCATCGGGGGAGTACGGAGACCAGATGGTGCGTCTGGTGAAAGCCGTCCAGGACAGGAAGTGTGAGAAGGAGAACCAGACGGAGCTGAACGGAGACACCAACCTCCACCCGCTCCTGTGGCAGAGAGCAGAGGAGGTGAGAAACTAACGCACCTCCAGCTGTAATTACATATTCATCTGCTGCCTCATTAAGATAATTATGTATTCACACACCTGTCCGTATCCACCCGTCTGTCTCCACCTGTCTGTCTGTCTCCACCCATCTGTCTGTCTCCACCCGTTTGTATGTCTCCACCCGTCTGTCTCCACCTGTATGTATGTCTCCACCCGTCTGTCTGTCTCCACCCGTCTGTCTGTCTCCACCCGTCTCTCTCCACCCGTCTGTCTGTCTGTCTCCACCCATCTGTCTCCACCTGTCTGTCTGTCTCCACCCTTCTATCTGTCTCCAACTGTCTGTCTGTCTCCACCTGTCTGTCTGTCTCCACCCGTCTGTCTGTCTCCACCTGTCTGTCTCCACCCGTCTGTCTCCACCCCTCAGGAGTCGTCCTCTGAAGGCTGCCACAGTTTCTCAGCCAGCTGTCTGACTCAGTTCTTCATCCTGTTCAGAAGAACGTTTCTCAGCATCCTCAGAGACTCGGTGAGACGCTGCAGCTTCACCTGCTGGATTCCTTATGTCACTGCGGCTGCTCGCTCACTCTGCTCTCATTGGTCCACCAGGTGCTGACTCACCTGAGGATCTCCTCCCACATTGGGATCGGCGTTCTGATTGGTCTACTGTACCTGGGCATTGGGAACGAGGCCAAGAAGGTTCTCAGTAACTCTGGGTTCCTGTTCTTCTCCATGTTGTTCCTCATGTTCGCTGCTTTGATGCCCACAGTGCTCACCTGTGAGTCTGCTGCTCGTTAGGCCTGAGGCTCCACCTGCACCTACACCCTAACCCCCTAACCCCACCCCACACCTCGTTAACGTGTTATATATTTGCAGCCTCGTTAACGTGTTATATATTTGCAGTTCCTCTGGAGATGGGAGTGTTTCTGAGAGAACATCTGAACTACTGGTACAGTCTGAAGGCTTATTATCTGGCTAAGACCATGGCAGACGTCCCCTTCCAGGTAACCTCACAGTATGATCACATGATCACATGATGATGATGATGATGATGATGATGATGATGTCATAAACAGAGATATTTAGCAGAGAAGTGCTGGAGTACTGCAGTATTAGTAGTAATACTGCGTTTACTGTGTACTGGTAGTATTCCTGCTGGAGTACAGCAGTATTAGTAGTAAATATACTGCGTTTACTGTGTACAGGTAGTATTCCCGCTGGTGTACTGCAGTATCGTGTACTGGATGACGGCTCAGCCGCCGGACGCGGCCCGGTTCTTCCTCTTCCTGTCTTTGGGGGTCTTGACGTCTCTGGTGGCTCAGAGTCTGGGTCTGCTGATCGGAGCCGCCTCCACCTCGCTGCAGGTCAGGAGGGAACGCCTCACTACCTGTCTCACCTCACTTCTTGTCTTACCTCACTTCCTGTCTGACTCACGTGTCACTTCCTGCAGGTGGCGACCTTCGTGGGTCCGGTGACGGCGATCCCGGTTCTGCTGTTCTCCGGGTTCTTCGTCAGCTTCGACACCATCCCCTGGTACCTGCAGTGGATGTCCTACATCTCCTACGTCAGGTGGGAACCATGGCGACCAACACCGTCACCATGGCGACCAACACCGTCACTATGGTCACCAACACCATTACCATGGCGACCAACACGGTTGCCATGGCGACCAACATGGTTACAGTTGGTCGCCAATCGGCTGATGTTTTATATGTTTCATACAGAATCATTTTCATGGTTCTTTGTTTCAGTTTTATTGTGAAAGTTTACGGTCAGTACTTCCTGTGTGTCAGGTACGGCTTCGAAGGCGTCATCCTGTCCATCTACGGTCTGGACCGGGAGGACCTGCACTGCGACCCACATGAGACCTGCCACTTCCAGAAGTCCGACGCGATCCTGAAGGAGCTCGACATGCTGGACGCCAAACTCTACCTGGACTTCATCGTCCTCGCCTTCTTCTTCTTCTCTCTGAGGCTCATCGCGTACTTCGTCCTCCGGTACAAGATCAGCGCTGAGAGATAGACCAGGACCGGGACCAGGACTGGGACCGGGACCAGGACTGGGAGGAGATCTGAGAGGCTTCTAGGCCACCGTTAGCTTGCAGCCGTGTAGTTTGTCTACATGTGAACTCGTGGATCTGCGTTGGCTGTTTGAGACCAGTAGAGTTCAGATTTGAGGACTGGTCTGGACCTGCAGGTCTGGTCTGGTCCTGCAGGGACTGGAGCTGGTCTCCTGGACCCTGCAGGTCTGGTCCAGTCCTGCAGGGACTGGAGCTGGTCTCCTGGATCCTGCAGGCCTGGTAACTGGAGGACTGAGTACCGATGAGGGTCCAGGTCTGTTTTAAAGGAGCAGTGACGGTTTTAGTGGCGTCCAGCGTTTATTTTATCAGGACTTTAATTAAAGTCAGTCTGCACCTTTTATTCAGTCTGAGAATAAAAGAGAATAAATAATCTGTTAGAGACATAAAGAGAAAGAATGACCACGTATTCATTGTTTTATCACTTTTCATCTTTGTTTGTTTGAACATCTGAACCTTTGTGTTTCAGCTGGAAGCCACTAAACTCTGCAGACTGAACCTTGAGGTCAAAGGTCAAACTCAGTCTCATTGTTGAGGTCAAAGGTCAAACTCAGTGTATCTGACTGTTTATCAATGAAGTCAAAATAAAAACTTTAACTCAAAAACACTCTGAGAGGTTTCTGTTAATCATTCTGATCAATATAAAGTTATTGATTATTAAACATGATCAATATAAAGTTATTGATTATTAAACATGATCAATATAAAGTTATTGATTATTAACACATCAAGTTCACAGTTTATTAAAAGTAATATTTCACATAAATAAACATTAAACATAAAATGTTTTTATCTGGGATCAGCTGATTGATTGATGGGTCAGGGTTCATGTGTAATGTGTTTTTTTACCATTAGGTGGCACAAAGAGGTTTTAGTAAACAAGGTCAAAGTTCAGCAAACCCAAAATGTGACGATGTGATGTCACAACAGCCAATCAGCTGTGATGTTTCATCATCTCGCTGTGTTTCTTCTTCTGTGACGCTTTAATCACACTGACTCTTCACAGCTCACATTCACACAAACTGGAAATGAGTTTGAGTCTGAGCAACATTTGGATGCTCTTGCTTTACACAGTCAGAGGTTTAAATGATGATTAGATCTTTATTAAAATGATCATGTTTAATAAATAAACTCCAAACACAGAACTTTGCTGTGAGATGATGCAACATTCAGCTCATTAATGAAGTCCCTCAGGTCAAAGGTCATTATCATGTTCATCTGGGGAGGACCAGAGAGACCAATCAGACCTCAGCACTGGTTTCAATGGTCCATAGAGACACACACACACACAGGCACGCGCACACACACACACACACACACACACACACACACACACACACACACACACACACACACACACACACACAGGTTCAGCCCGGTTCCAGCTCCTAGTTTATGCTGCAATAGGCTTAGACTGCCAGGGGACTCCCATGATGCACTGGGCTCCTCTCTCCTCCTCCCCCTCTCTCTCTATCCATCCATCTATCCTCTCTCCTCCTCCCTCTCTCTCTCTATCCATCCATCTATCCTCTCTCCTCCTCCCTCTCTCTCTCTATCCATCCATCTATCCTCTCTCCTCCTCCCTCTCTCTATCCATCCATCTATCCTCTCTCCTCCTCTCTCTCTCTCTCTATCCATCCATCTATCCTCTCTCCTCCTCCCTCTCTCTCTCTATCCATCCATCTATCCTCTCTCCTCCTCCCACTCTCTCTCTATCCATCCATCTATCCTCTCTCCTCCTCCCTCTCTCTCTCTATCCATCCATCTATCCTCTCTCCTCCTCCCTCTCTCTCTCTATCCATCCATCTATCCTCTCTCCTCCTCCCACTCTCTCTCTATCCATCCATCTATCCTCTCTCCTCCTCCCTCTCTCTCTCTATCCATCCATCTATCCTCTCTCCTCCTCCCTCTCTCTCTCTATCCATCCATCTATATCCATTAACATTCATGTTCTATTAATGCATCAATAAGCTAAACTTCTTCCCCGGAGTTGTCTGTGCTTTCTGGTCTCACAGGTAATCTGGGCCTGTAGACGTCTGGGTGACAGATTCCAGTCCTGGACCTTCAATGTGCTTCTCTCTCCTCTCCTTCCTCTCTCTCCTCCTCTTCCTCTCTCTCTCCTCTCTCTCCTCTCCTTCTCTCTCTCTCCTCTCCTTCCTCTCTCTCCTCTCCTTCCTCTCTCTCCTCTCCTCTCTCTCCTCTCCTTCCTCTCTCTCCTCTCCTTCCTCTCTCTCCTCTCCTCTCTCTCCTCTCCTTCCTCTCTCTCCTCTCCTTCTCTCTCTCTCCTCTCCTTCCTCTCTCTCCTCTCCTTCCTCTCTCTCCTCTCCTTCTCTCTCTCTCCTCTCCTTCCTCTCTTTCCTCTCCTTCCTCTCTCTCCTCCCTCTCTCTCCTCTCCTTCCTCTCTCTCCTCTCCTTCCTCTCTCTCTCCTCTCCTTCCTCTCTCTCCTCTCCTTCCTCTCTCTCCTCTACTTCCTCTTTCTCCTTCCTCTCTCTCCTCTCCTCTCTCTCCTCTCCTTCCTCTCTCTCTCCTCTCCTTCCTCTCTCTCCTCTCCTTCCTCTTTCTCCTTCCTCTCTCTCCTCTCCTTCCTCTCTCTCCTCTCTCTCCTCCTCTCATTCCTCTCTCTCCTTCCTCTCTCTCCTCTCCTTGCTCTCTCTCCTTCCTCTCTCTCCTCTCCTTCCTGTCTCTCCTCTCCTTCCTCTCTCCTCTCCTTCTTCTCTCCTCTCCTTCCTCTCTCTCCTATCCTTCCTCTTTCTCCTTCCTCTCTCTCCTCTCCTTCCTCTTTCTCCTTCCTCTCTCTCCTCTCCTTCCTCTTTCTCTCTCTCCTCTCCTTCCTCTCTCTCTCTCCTTCCTCTCTCTCTCTCTCCTCTCCTTCCTCTCTCTCTCTCCTCTCCTTCCTCTCTCTCCTATCCTTCCTCTTTCTCCTTCCTCTCTCTCCTCTCCTTCCTCTTTCTCCTTCCTCTCTCTCCTCTCCTTCCTCTTTCTCTCTCTCCTCTCCTTCCTCTCTCTCTCTCTCCTCTCCTTCCTCTCTCTCTCTCCTCTCCTTCCTCTCTCTCCTCACCTCTCTCTCCTCTCCTTCCTCTCTCTCCTCTCTACTCCAACCGGTCCAGGCAGATGTTCTCCCACTCTGAGTCTGGTTCTGAGGGTTCTTCCTGTTAAAAGATGTTCTCCCACTCTGAGTCTGGTTCTGAGGGTTCTTCCTGTTAAAAGATGTTCTCCCACTCTGAGTCTGGTTCTGAGGGTTCTTCCTGTTAAAAGATGTTCTCCCACTCTGAGTCTGGTTCTGAGGGTTCTTCCTGTTAAAGGGAGTTTTTTCTCTCCACTGTCACCAAGTGCTGCTCATGTGGGAATGTTGGGTCTCTTTAAATGAAACCTGAAGAGTTCGGTTTAGACCTGCTCTATGTGGAAAGAGCCTTCACATGACTCTGATGTGATTTGGAGATTGATTGATTGATTGAGATTTGGTCTACCAACTTTATAAAGAACATTTTCCACTTTTATTCTCCTGAAGTCAGTTCCAGTGTTTTTATTCTTATTGGACTCATTCAGCAACATTATATGTTTTTAATTTCTTTTAAATATTTTATTACCTCTTTGTTTTACTGCCATTTAAACCGTTTATATTCTGACTTGTAATTCACCTTCAGTTTGATTAATAAATGTTTTATATAACATGAACACAACACAGGCCAAACTGTTGCATTAACATTTAAAAATGTGTTTCAGCTGCACAAAAATGTTAAAATGATGCACGTTCCATTTTTATATCATATTTTATTTAACGTACATTCAGGCCTTTAGAATGAGTTTATGTTTAAGTAAAGCTTAATGAGTTCGCTCACATCTAAACGAGTAAGAGCGTGTTTTAATGATGACCTCACTGCAGCATCCAGTTCACACAGAGTTCATGGTTATGAAACCAGCAGCTGAAAGGAAACACCAGGAAGGAAAAAAGAGCTTTTTCACAGGAAAACAAAAGTCAGCATCACATGACACATAATGAGCTGTTAGAGGAGCTGAATGCATTCACACATTAAATACTCTGCTCTCTCTGTCTCACACTGAAGGAAGGAGTGAAAACGCTTGTTATATCACAGAGCTGCAGTTTAACTTCAACTTCATCTTAGTTATATTTACAGTATGCACAGATATTATTTAAAAAGCACAACACGTTTCAATCAAAGCAGCACATCTCTGGAATTACAGTAACTCATATTTAAGCAAACAACATTTTTTTACATGTGATTCGTATGTTGGACACGTTCAGTCCGTACATTAAAGGGTTGAGCAGCGGCTGACATGTGAGCCAGTACAGCGATAAAAAGACTCTCAACATGTTGGGAACTCCACTCATATTAAACCTGCTCTGTAGTATTTCAAAGAAAGCTCCAAAAGAGAAGTTGAGCAGAGAAACGAGGTGAGGCGTGCAGGTGCTGACGGCTTTCTGTCGGCTCTGTTTACAACCATAAAAACACACTCTGAGGATCCTCACGTAGGAGAAAAGGATCAGAGTCACAGGACATGAAATTGCGAGACTTGTGCCAATAAGTCCATAAATGTTATTAATTGTTATGTTTGAACAGGACTGTCTCACAATATAATAGTTATCACAGTAAACTTTGTCAATGATGTTTCCACAGAGCTGTAAAGGGGCACTCAGAGCTGCTGGAACTAAACATAGAACAGAAGAAAAATACCATGATACAGTAATAAGTACTGTAATCTTATGAGGAGTCATCCGGGTGTTATACTGCAGAGGACAACAGATAGCAAGATATCTGTCATAAGACATGATGGCTAAGCTGAAAAATTCTTCAGTGGCATAAGAATACAAACAGAAGATCTGCAGGAAGCAAAAAGCTTTAGAAACAGTGTGAATGTCAGAGAGGATCTGAAGCAGAAGGAATGGAAACAACCCTGTACTACCATACAGTTCATTTACAAACAGGCTGCACAGGAAAAGGTACATAGGTTCATGTAAGCTTCTGTTCATACAGATAACCACAATGAGAAACACATTGGAAATAACTATCAACATGTATAAAGATAATATGATCACAAAGTATAAATATCTAAAAGCTCCAGTGTCAAAGTAAGCAGTCAGTATGAAATATGAAACCTGAGTAGAGTTCATCATTAACACATTCAGGGAAACGATACCAAACAGAAAACCAAGAAAACAACTATGACAGACCCAAACTTGGCTTTCCCTTCATGAAAATAAATATAATTATGTATGAAAGCACAAAACATTCATGACATAATTTGAATCCTACCATCAACCTGCTGCACTCAGACTGAGTCTTTTCAGACTGAGCTGAAACTGTGTCTGCTGCTTTTAACCTTTGAGCTCACAGCAGCAGACTGACCTCATCATCACAACACACAGTCACTGATTTATGATTGATGTGAGGAAAAAGCCAACCTCCTCCTGCTCTGAAAAAAACACATTTTCCTTCTTTACTTATAAAGGATATGTCACATTTTCATCTCTGCCAGGTGTAACTGACTGGATTCATCTTACTGATAGATGTAACTGAGTACTCAGGACCTCCACGCTCGGGAAGCCCTAGATCCAGACACCCCACAACACCAAAAGCGGGTTAAGTGGCCTCCAGCCAGTAAAGCGAGTGAGTGGCAGAAGCTTGATGACGATTTGGAGGGTATCCTGAAAGCCACAATGAAGGGAGGGGCAGACAGGAAACTCCAAATAATGGCCACCATGGTCATTAGCATTGCCACTGAAAGGTTTGGAATGATTGAGAAGCGCGCTGCGGCAAAGCCTTACTCCAAGAACCGCAGGGCAGAAAAGATCTCACAGCTGCGACGGGAACTCAGGGACCTGAAGAACCAGTTCAAGGGCGCAAGTGAGGACCTGAAGCCGGGGCTGGCAGAGATTCGCTGTGTGCTGAGAAAGAAGTTGCTAACCCTCAGAAGAGCAGAGTGGCATCGGAGACGGGCAAAGGAAAGAGCGAAAAGGCGCGCTGCATTCCTAGCTAACCCCTTTGGGTTTACCAAACAGCTGCTAGGCCAGAAGCGCAGTGGACATCTAACCTGCGCAAAAGAGGAGGTAGACTCGTACCTCCACGAAACATACAGTGATGCAGTGAGGGAGGAGGATTTGGGAGAATTCAGAGACCTGATCAAGCCACCTGAGCCAACCTGTGAGTTTAACATCAAGGCCCCCACCTGGAAAGAAACTCAGTCAGTGGTCAAAGCTGCAAGGAACAACTCGGCTCCTGGACCCAATGGTATACCCTACCTGGTGTACAAGAAGTGCCCCAAGCTCCTGAACCGTCTCTGGAAAATCCTAAGGGCAATCTGGAGGCGAGGGATTGTTGCCCACCAATGGAGATCCGCAGAAGGGGTGTGGGTTCCGAAGGAAGAGAGGTCCACCACCATCGAGCAGTTTAGGACCATCTCGCTGCTCAATGTCGAGGGGAAGATATTTTTCAGTATCCTTTCCCACCGGCTGTCAGACTTCCTACTTCGAAACCAGTACATTGATACTTCAGTGCAAAAGGGTGGGATCCCAGGGGTACCAGGGTGCCTGGAACACAGTGGAGTGGTGACACAGCTGATAAGAGAGGCCCGAGAGGGGAAAGGGAACCTATCTGTGCTTTGGCTGGATCTAGCTAATGCATACGGCTCCATACCCCACAAGCTGGTGGAGGTGGCATTGGAGAGGCACCATGTCCCATGTAACATCAAGGCCTTAATCATGGACTACTATAACAGCTTCCACCTCAGATTCACTTCTGGTGCAGTTACATCAGAGCGCCACCGGCTTGAGAAAGGGATCATCACTGGATGTACCATTTCAGTGATTCTCTTTGCCTTGGCCATGAACATGCTTGTCAAGTCAGCCGAGCCGGAGTGCAGAGGGCCCACAACCAAGTCCGGCATCCGTCAGCCCCCCATCAGGGCGTTTATGGACGACCTGACTGTGACAACAACATCAGTACCAGGGTGCAGATGGATCCTCCAGGGCCTGGAGAAGCTTACCACCTGGGCCCGCATGCGCTTCAAACCAGAGAAATCCAGGTCTCTAGTCCTTAAGGGAGGGAAGGTGACTGACCGGTTCAGCTTCTTCCTTGGAGACACCCAGATTCCATCCGTCACAGAGAAGCCTGTGAAAAGCCTGGGGAAGATCTTCGACTGCTCCCTGAGGGATACAGCTTCCATCAGGGCCACCAATGAACAACTCGATGGCTGGCTAAAGGCAGTGGATAAATCTGGTCTCCCGGGGAAGTTCAAGGCATGGGTGTACCGGCATGGCATCCTGCCCAGGATATTATGGCCATTGCTGGTGTATGAATTTCCCATGTCCACCGTGGAAGGGTTTGAGCGGAGGGTCAGCAGCCACCTCCGACGCTGGCTGGGGCTCCCTCGGAGTCTCAGCAGCCTTGCCCTCTACGGCAACAACAACAAGCTGAACCTACCAGTCAAGGGCCTCACGGAGGAGTTCATGGTTGCCAGAGCAAGGGAGGTCCTCCAGTACAGGGAATCGAAGGACCCAAAGGTGGCTCAAGCTGGCATTGAGGTCAGGACAGGCAGAAGGTGGAGGGCGCAAGAGGCGGTGGACCAGGCTGAAGCTCGGCTGTCCCACAAAGAGCTCGTGGGATCTGTGGCCACTGGCCGGGCAGGACTGGGAACCATACCAACTACCCACCTCAGCAGGCTCCGGGGCAAGGATAGGCGGGACCGGGTCCAACTTGAGGTGCGGGCTGGAGTCGAGGAGCAGCGTGCTAGCCAGTGGGTGGGGCTAAGGCAACAGGGCGCGTGGACCAGATGGGAGGAAGCCATGAACAGAACCATCTCATGGTCGGAGTTGTGGAAGGCGGAACCGCTCCGCATAAAATTCCTCATCCAGTCTGTTTACGACGTCCTGCCCAGCCCTTCAAACCTCTTCCTTTGGGGCAAGGTTGAAGCTCCATCATGTACCATGTGCCAGGGAAGGGGAACGCTTGAACACATCCTCAGCAGCTGTCCTAGGGCACTTGGAGATGGTCGCTACCGCTGGCGCCACGACCAAGTACTGAAAGCAGTTGCTGAGTCCATCCACTGTGCCGTCGACTACAGTAAGCGCTTACCACCACCGAGGCACGGGAAGGCATTTGTGAAGGCTGGGGAAAAACCCCCTCCCCAACCAAAGGCCCAAACAGGACTGCTGGGAACAGCTAAGGACTGGCAGCTGAGGGTGGACTTAGGAAAACAGCTGAAGTTCCCCGAGAGCATCTTGAAAACCAGCCTGAGACCAGACATTGTGCTGCAATCTGAGTCTTCCAAGCAGGTTATCATGTTGGAGCTGACGGTGCCTTGGGAGGAGAGGATGGAGGAAGCCAGTGGGAGGAAGAGGGAGAAATATGCAGAGCTGGTGGAGGACTGCCGCAACAGGGGGTGGCGAGCAAGATGCTTGCCCATTGAAGTCGGGGGAAGGGGCTTTGCAGGGAAGTCACTCTGTAGAGCCTACAGTCTCCTAGGCATCACAGGGGCAAGGAAGAGGAGAGCCATCTGCTCAGCTACAGAGGCCGCTGAGAAAGCTTCTCGGTGGCTGTGGATCCAGAGGGACAAGGCGTGGACGAGCGCTTCTTGGACACAGGCCGGGAGCTGATCACTCCCGGTCGGGTCGCCTGGGTGAGGGGGTCTGAAGTTGAAAGACCCGAAACCCCCCGTGACCCCAGGTACTATCACTGATGATGTGTCCAAGAGTCTGCATCACGAGATGTATCCAACAACCGTATAATTCTGGCAAAGCCAGTGACATCCAGGAAGAGACTGGTTGACGACCATGAACAGAGTGGTGACAGCTTGGAGAGACAGCGGACAGCACGGAAAGACGGCAACGGGGGCAGGAAGGGCTAGCAACCCGCCCTGCATCTTCCGAGAGGAAGAACCCCTACTCAGCTACGAAACGTCTTAAAGGAACACACCCCCAGGGGAGCCCGAGAGGGGGGGAGAATGAGCACCCCAACCGGACGGACAACCAGGCATCGACCCATGCAAACGGACAATCGACAACGAATACATGCATATGCGGCAAGAGCTGCAAAAACCCGCGGGGTTTGAAGATCCACCAGACCAAGATGGGATGCTTGGTGAAAGAGCAGCCAGAGCAGCGCGCAAGGAACAGTCTCCGTGAGTCGCAGGAGGAGCCAGTGGGGCATGAGCCCCACAGCCCCCCACACACTCCAGAGGACCTTGGTGAGACGCAGGAGGACCGGGGCCAGGAGTCACCCCACAGTGCCCAGGACCTCCACGCTCGGGAAGCCCTAGATCCAGACACCCCACAACACCAAAAGCGGGTTAAGTGGCCTCCAGCCAGTAAAGCGAGTGAGTGGCAGAAGCTTGATGACGATTTGGAGGGTATCCTGAAAGCCACAATGAAGGGAGGGGCAGACAGGAAACTCCAAATAATGGCCACCATGGTCATTAGCATTGCCACTGAAAGGTTTGGAATGATTGAGAAGCGCGCTGCGGCAAAGCCTTACTCCAAGAACCGCAGGGCAGAAAAGATCTCACAGCTGCGACGGGAACTCAGGGACCTGAAGAACCAGTTCAAGGGCGCAAGTGAGGACCTGAAGCCGGGGCTGGCAGAGATTCGCTGTGTGCTGAGAAAGAAGTTGCTAACCCTCAGAAGAGCAGAGTGGCATCGGAGACGGGCAAAGGAAAGAGCGAAAAGGCGCGCTGCATTCCTAGCTAACCCCTTTGGGTTTACCAAACAGCTGCTAGGCCAGAAGCGCAGTGGACATCTAACCTGCGCAAAAGAGGAGGTAGACTCGTACCTCCACGAAACATACAGTGATGCAGTGAGGGAGGAGGATTTGGGAGAATTCAGAGACCTGATCAAGCCACCTGAGCCAACCTGTGAGTTTAACATCAAGGCCCCCACCTGGAAAGAAACTCAGTCAGTGGTCAAAGCTGCAAGGAACAACTCGGCTCCTGGACCCAATGGTATACCCTACCTGGTGTACAAGAAGTGCCCCAAGCTCCTGAACCGTCTCTGGAAAATCCTAAGGGCAATCTGGAGGCGAGGGATTGTTGCCCACCAATGGAGATCCGCAGAAGGGGTGTGGGTTCCGAAGGAAGAGAGGTCCACCACCATCGAGCAGTTTAGGACCATCTCGCTGCTCAATGTCGAGGGGAAGATATTTTTCAGTATCCTTTCCCACCGGCTGTCAGACTTCCTACTTCGAAACCAGTACATTGATACTTCAGTGCAAAAGGGTGGGATCCCAGGGGTACCAGGGTGCCTGGAACACAGTGGAGTGGTGACACAGCTGATAAGAGAGGCCCGAGAGGGGAAAGGGAACCTATCTGTGCTTTGGCTGGATCTAGCTAATGCATACGGCTCCATACCCCACAAGCTGGTGGAGGTGGCATTGGAGAGGCACCATGTCCCATGTAACATCAAGGCCTTAATCATGGACTACTATAACAGCTTCCACCTCAGATTCACTTCTGGTGCAGTTACATCAGAGCGCCACCGGCTTGAGAAAGGGATCATCACTGGATGTACCATTTCAGTGATTCTCTTTGCCTTGGCCATGAACATGCTTGTCAAGTCAGCCGAGCCGGAGTGCAGAGGGCCCACAACCAAGTCCGGCATCCGTCAGCCCCCCATCAGGGCGTTTATGGACGACCTGACTGTGACAACAACATCAGTACCAGGGTGCAGATGGATCCTCCAGGGCCTGGAGAAGCTTACCACCTGGGCCCGCATGCGCTTCAAACCAGAGAAATCCAGGTCTCTAGTCCTTAAGGGAGGGAAGGTGACTGACCGGTTCAGCTTCTTCCTTGGAGACACCCAGATTCCATCCGTCACAGAGAAGCCTGTGAAAAGCCTGGGGAAGATCTTCGACTGCTCCCTGAGGGATACAGCTTCCATCAGGGCCACCAATGAACAACTCGATGGCTGGCTAAAGGCAGTGGATAAATCTGGTCTCCCGGGGAAGTTCAAGGCATGGGTGTACCAGCATGGCATCCTGCCCAGGATATTATGGCCATTGCTGGTGTATGAATTTCCCATGTCCACCGTGGAAGGGTTTGAGCGGAGGGTCAGCAGCCACCTCCGACGCTGGCTGGGGCTCCCTCGGAGTCTCAGCAGCCTTGCCCTCTACGGCAACAACAACAAGCTGAACCTACCAGTCAAGGGCCTCACGGAGGAGTTCATGGTTGCCAGAGCAAGGGAGGTCCTCCAGTACAGGGAATCGAAGGACCCAAAGGTGGCTCAAGCTGGCATTGAGGTCAGGACAGGCAGAAGGTGGAGGGCGCAAGAGGCGGTGGACCAGGCTGAAGCTCGGCTGTCCCACAAAGAGCTCGTGGGATCTGTGGCCACTGGCCGGGCAGGACTGGGAACCATACCAACTACCCACCTCAGCAGGCTCCGGGGCAAGGATAGGCGGGACCGGGTCCAACTTGAGATGCGGGCTGGAGTCGAGGAGCAGCGTGCTAGCCAGTGGGTGGGGCTAAGGCAACAGGGCGCGTGGACCAGATGGGAGGAAGCCATGAACAGAACCATCTCATGGTCAGAGTTGTGGAAGGCGGAACCGCTCCGCATAAAATTCCTCATCCAGTCTGTTTACGACGTCCTGCCCAGCCCTTCAAACCTCTTCCTTTGGGGCAAGGTTGAAGCTCCATCATGTACCATGTGCCAGGGAAGGGGAACGCTTGAACACATCCTCAGCAGCTGTCCTAGGGCACTTGGAGATGGTCGCTACCGCTGGCGCCACGACCAAGTACTGAAAGCAGTTGCTGAGTCCATCCACTGTGCCGTCGACTACAGTAAGCGCTTACCACCACCGAGGCACGGGAAGGCATTTGTGAAGGCTGGGGAAAAACCCCCTCCCCAACCAAAGGCCCAAACAGGACTGCTGGGAACAGCTAAGGACTGGCAGCTGAGGGTGGACTTAGGAAAACAGCTGAAGTTCCCCGAGAGCATCTTGAAAACCAGCCTGAGACCAGACATTGTGCTGCAATCTGAGTCTTCCAAGCAGGTTATCATGTTGGAGCTGACGGTGCCTTGGGAGGAGAGGATGGAGGAAGCCAGTGGGAGGAAGAGGGAGAAATATGCAGAGCTGGTGGAGGACTGCCGCAACAGGGGGTGGCGAGCAAGATGCTTGCCCATTGAAGTCGGGGGAAGGGGCTTTGCAGGGAAGTCACTCTGTAGAGCCTACAGTCTCCTAGGCATCACAGGGGCAAGGAAGAGGAGAGCCATCTGCTCAGCTACAGAGGCCGCTGAGAAAGCTTCTCGGTGGCTGTGGATCCAGAGGGACAAGGCGTGGACGAGCGCTTCTTGGACACAGGCCGGGAGCTGATCACTCCCGGTCGGGTCGCCTGGGTGAGGGGGTCTGAAGTTGAAAGACCCGAAACCCCCCGTGACCCCAGGTACTATCACTGATGATGTGTCCAAGAGTCTGCATCACGAGATGTATCCAACAACAGTCCATCTGCAACAATATGACCTTAAAGAAGCCAAAGTATTCACTCATGCATCCAAATAATTGGAATCAGCTGTTCCAATCACTTCCGTGGCCACAGGTGTATAAATCAAGCAGCGAGGCATGCAGACTGTTTCTACAAACATTAGTGAAAGAATCAGTGAATCCCGCTAGTTTAAGGGTCCTGCTGGTAGTGTGAGGGTTCTGCTGCTAGTGTAAGGGTTCTGCTGGTAGTGTGAGGGTTCTGCTGCTAGTGTGAGGGTCCTGCTGGTAGTGTGAGGGTTCTGCTGGTAGTGTGAGGGTCCTGCTGGTAGTGTGAGGGTTCTGCTGGTAGTGTGAGGGTTCTGCTGGTAGTGTGAGGGTTCTGCTGCTAGTGTGAGGGTTCTGCTGGTAGTGTGAGGGTTCTGCTGGTAGTTGGAGGGTTTTTCTAGTAGTGTGAAATACTGTTGAAAACATCTTTTCATTCATGATATTCAGTTATTTAATCAGGCAAATGAAAAGTCAGTGGAACATTCAGAAACTAAGTTATTAAACATTAAAGCTGAGTGAAAGTCTTTAAATAGTTTGTTACTTTGGCTCCATCTGGTGGTGGAATGAATAATGACAGGATGTTAGACAGCAGAGCAGACCTGTGTGATGTGCAGCTGCTTGTAAGCTGAAAGTCTAATATAATGGAATTAATAACAGAAAATATCCAACACAGAATTACTGTCATGTTCTCTACATGCAGCTGAACATAAAAAGCAGATCTGCTGCTCAGGAAATGCTGAACATGATTTTCTTTACATTGAACTTTTTCGTGTAAAATACAAATTAAATGTTTAAACACTGAAAGAGATTAAATAAGAATGTGATGGAAGATGTTAAGTTAAAAGTTAAAACATCAGTAAATGTCTCTGAAATCTTTAGATGTGCAACAGTATTTAACTTTAAAGGCATTTCTTCTGCCAACATAAATCAGAATGCAGCCTCCAGAAGGAACATGTGCTTTCTCTCCTACTACCAACCGAAAATGTATCTGCATGGCACCAACATACAGCAGGGGGCTGTATGTTGAACATGAAGGCCTGTAGGTGTGAACATGAAGGCCTGAAGGACAAAATCATGTTTATTGAGTTGAGAAGGATGGACACTCACAAGTATGGACAGACAGGTGGACACTCACAAGTATGGACAGACAGGTGGACACCCTCAAGTATGGGCAGTGTGGCAGTTTCCCCTGCCACTGGTAATACACCACACCATCATTCATTACACAGACCACATGTTAGCCAGGCAGCATGCTATTGTTAGTTTAGTTTGTGAACACACTGAGCTACATTTAACATCCAAATAAGTTTCCTGTGCTATTTATTCCCATAAAGTTTTCCAGAATCACCCACAAACACATTTATTATTTTAGGTATCTCTTTATTATTTGAGGACTGGAAATCATGAGTTTGCATCTAATTATGTTATTTTTTCTTACCACAGTACTTCCTGGTGCTGGGCAGTGACAAAGGACCTGAGCTTTGTTTCAGGCTGTCTTTCATAGTGCCTGAGTAACCTGTAGGGAGCATGCTCAGTCCATCTTCCTGAACCATACCAACTGTGGGGTTGACATGGGTTTGTAAATCCATTTCTGGATTGAGGTCTTGTGTGATTGCGTTGATGACTGCCTTTATGTGTGGTAAATAAGTGTAAATAGATTTGGTAATGATTTTGGATATGGAAAATGACCTGTGGGGTTAAGTGATTATTTGATTGATTCCAATTAAAGTTGGTATAGTCCAGTGGGGGGGGGCTAAGTCTTTAAATGGAGGGATTCTACACTGTTTAGGCAGTCAGAGAAGGGCTGTGGTGCTGTGTAGACTCAATGGT
Source organism: Scomber colias (assembly GCA_021039105.1). NCBI lineage: Eukaryota > Metazoa > Chordata > Actinopteri > Scombriformes > Scombridae > Scomber > Scomber colias. Next base: position 220,197 of record JAJDFG010000233.1, on the reverse strand, counting down.
GGTTTTTGGTTAGTATTTTGTAAATATACTTTTTTGCAGCATTGTTTGCTCCCATTTCCATGGACTTTATTTAAAGAGCAGCTTACCCAGTTTAAGGGTGCTCAGAGGGACTGGAAAGAAGCGATCTTAGGGAAGCTCCGAGGCCTACGGACAGCCATTCACGTTGGCAGTCAGCCGCCTTCACCAGCAGCAAGCTCAGTCTCCCTAATGGGACTCCCCACAACTCTTCACACCACGCCTCATCAGCAGCACCACAGCAACAGCCTCTAGTACCGGCTCCACGGAAGGACTGCAAGTTGCTTCCATTCCAGTTTGGTGAGGACATTGAAAATTACCTCCTTCGCTTTGAGCGGATTGCCAGAACTTGGCCGTGGCCAGAGACTGAGTGGGCCTACAGACTTGTGCCTTTACTGATGGGAAAGGCATTGGAGGCCTATTCCGCCATGGGTGAAGAGCGGTCTGAGTCCTACCAAGACCTTAAACAAGCCCTGCTGACCAAGTTTGACATTTCCTCTGAGACTTACCGCCAGCACTTCAGAGATCCAGCTGTACTCCAGGGAGAGACGCTGACCGAAACCTACCACTGCTTGAAATGCCTGTATCCACGTTGGATCAAGCCAGACCAGTGCAGCATGGAGGACATCGGGGAAGCCATCATGTTGGAGCAGCTGCTGAGAGTGTTTCCATCCGACATCCACACGTGGGTCAGGGAGCGAGAGCCCACCACCGGTTTCGAGGCAGCAAAGCTTGCAACCCAGTACGTGAATGCCTGGAGGCTGGTACTGACCAGGTCCCAACAGCGCCAGCCGAACAGAGGACAAGGGGACAGCCGGGAAGGAGGTCAGAAATTGAATAACTATGGGACTCAAGGGAAGGTGTGGGTCAGCAGAGGTGGACAGCAGGCTAGTGCCAGGCAGGAGACTGGGGGGTGAGTAGATATGGGCCACAGGCTAGTACTAGTCGTGGGGAAATAATTTGTTACTACTGCCAGCAGCCTGACCACAAGGCCTCGGACTGCCCTCTCAAAAAACCTAAACTGTCTGGTTACTGCTATGTTCCCCACAGAGAAGTGTGTATAGAGCCAGGTACCATGCGCTCAGAGGATGCCTCTTTTCATCCAGTTACTGTTAATGGAGTACAGGTGTTGGCCTTGTTAGACAATGGGAGTTCCATGTCACTGATTAATGCTATCTGAGGGACACCCTACCCCCACATTTGAGGTTACCATAGTAGTAGATGGGCAGGCATTTTTGCTACAAGTGGGGGTTACTGACCATCTAGCTGTTCATTGCATCCTGGGGAGGGATTTGCCAATCCTGCAAGACCTAATTGCAGGAAAACAACCGAAAGTGGAAATGTGTGCTATGGTAACAAGGTCCCAGGTTAACACTGGCTTGGAACCCCTCCCAGATGTTGATGGTGATCTATGTGAGGGTGGTTCCAAAGGCCCAAGATAAGAGAAACCTATCCCGAGCCTGTGAGTGTCAATTGGGATATTCCCAATGACATAAACCAGTTGCAAATGTCTGATCCTACTCAGTCTTTCTTGTACAAGCAGGTTGTGGATGGGGAGGGGAAACCAGACTCTGGTCCAAGGTTCATGGTTGAAAATGACATTCTGTATGCAATGGAGGATGCAGGTAAGCACTTAGTGGTATCAACCAGTTGTAAGCCTCTTGTATTACATCTGGCACACACCGTACCATGGGCAGGCCACCTAGGGCAGCAGAAAACCTACATGAGGTTGGGGTAACGGTTTTTCTGGCCAACAATGTTTACTGATGTCAAACATCTTTGCACCACATGCCCAGACTGTCAGGTCACTACACACATCAAAGCCAAGCAGGTTCCATTACACCCATTACCTATCATCAGTACCCCTTTCCGGTGCATTGCCATGGATGTGATTGTCCCACTGGAGAAGAGTAGCTCTGGTTACCAGTACATATTTGTGATCTGTGACTATGCCACACGATTTCCAGAAGCTTTTCCTCTCCGAAGCATAAAGACACCCAAGATCATTGGTGCACTTGTCCAGCTTTTCTCTCGTTTAGGGGTGCCAGATGAGATCATCACGGACCAAGCTAGCAACTTCACTTCTGGCATGATGAAACAGCTGCCGAAGGAACTGAGCATTAAAGGCAAACGGACGACTCCATACCATCCCCAGATTGATGGTTTGGTTGAGCGATTCAGCCAAACGCTGAAGCAGATGGTTTGTAAGTTTGTCTCTGATGCCAGCCGTGACTGGGACAAATGGTTACTGTTTGTCTTGTTTGCCATCAGAGAGGTGCCTCAAGCATCAACTGGCTTCTCCCTGTCTGAGCTCTTTTATGGATAGCCAGTGCAGGGGCCACTGGATCTTCTCAGGAAGGAGTGGGAGGCCACCAAGAAACCAGCACCGGAAGGTATCCTGTCCTATGTACTCCAAATGCGGGAACACCTTGAGAGGTATCATAAGGATGTCCACCTGGAGAGGGCGCAGCAGGACCAGAAGTGCTGGTATGACAAAAGGACAATAAACCACTTCACCCTTTTCATCAAATGGACTTTGTGTTGTGACCTTTTAAGGCTAAACTCACCCTTTTCCAGTCAGCCTTCCAGCATACTACCCTCACTCTAGGTCAGAGTGTGACAGACAGGACAGGTGGACACTCTCAGGTATGGACAGACAGGTGGACACTCTCAGGTATGGACAGACAGGTGGACACTCTCAGGTATGGACAGACAGGTGGACACTCTCAGGCATGGACAGATGGACAGACACTCTGACTAACTGAGGGACTCTGGTTCATGTTTAATGGTGGATATGAGTGAAGGTGTAGGGGCGGCTGTGGGCAGGAGGTAGAGCGGTCGTCCTCCAATTGGAAGATTGGTGGTTCGATTCTCGGCTCCTCCAGTCCACATCTCGATGTGTCCTTGGGCAAGACACTTAACCCCAAAATTGCTCCCGTTGCTGTGTCAACGGCGTGTGGATGTGTATGAATGGTTAGATCCCCCTGATGGCAGGTTGGCACCCTGTGTGGTAGCCCCTGCCATCAGTGTATGAATGTGTGTGAAAGGGTAATATGACATGTCATGTAAAGCGCTTTGAGTGGTTGCACAGACTAGAAAGGCGCTATATAAGTACAGTCCATTTACCATTTAGGTGTATGAGTCTGATTGTGTCTTTGTCTCTTCCTCCAGGATGGACCATGGTGGACCGCAGAGACTGAAACCTGGTCTGAGGAAGTGTGAGTGTGTTTTCAGTTTGATTCATGAGAACTTTGAGAAAAACTGGATGAAATATGTAAATGAAGTGAAAAAAGTTAAAAATTATGGAAAATGTGTTTAGTCAGAAATGGGCGTGGCCTAAACTGACATTTATCTTGAACCAATGAATCCATGAAACAGAAATTTCCTTCTGTTGGTCACAGTTCAGGAGTTAAAGGAGAAATGTTTAATAAATGTCCACATGGTGGCGCTACCTGCTCCAAAATGTACCTCATGTCTCTCCTGCAGATAAAGTTCATGAACGTCTGCACTAAACTTCATGGCATGTTGTCAATAATGTTTGTAGATATTTCCCTGGAGCTCAGACACGTTCTGCATGTTAAACAGTAGGTGTGCCGTAAAGTTTTCTCTGTCATAATGAAGTCTCACTGCTGCTGTGTGAGTCCATGAGAAGTTTAAAAGTGGCTGCAGCAGAGTCTGAGCTCAGTTAGGACTCAGTGTGACTGCAGCAGGTGAATGTTAGGAATAATTCATGTCTAACCTCAGCGTTTCACTCTGAAAAGGAAACGTTACATGTGGAGAGTTTTTCAATCTGTTTCCATGATAATGAACCTGTTTAGTATTACTGCACTGGCTTATGTTCACATGTGTGCAATGTTTAAGTTGCACATTTTGCCAACCCAATTCAAACTATGTGAATTTCTCCATGTCAATAACAGAACAGTGACCTGGTTGCTGCTTTGAACAAAGCAGAACTGTTGTAAACTAAACAGGATGATGATGAACTCCACACAGCTTTCATATTTTACACTTGCTGCCTATTTCGACACTGGAGCTTTTAAATATTTCTATTTCATGGTTATTTTCTTATTGTATATCTTCATAGTTAGTGCCAATGTGTTTCTCATTGTGGTTATCTGTATGAACAGAAGCTTACATGAACCTATGTACCTTTTCCTGTGCAGCCTGTTTGTAAATGAACTGTATGGTAGTACAGGGTTGTTTCCATTCCTTCTGCTTCAGATCCTCTCTGACATTCACACTGTTTCTAAAGCTTTTTGCTTCCTGCAGGTTTTTTGTGCACACTCTTATGGAGCTGTTGAATATTTGAATTTAGCCATCATGTCTTATGACAGATATCTTGCTATCTGTTATCCTCTGCAGTATAACACACGGATGACGTCTAAAAAGATTGGCACGCTTATTGCTTTAACATGGTTATTCCCTTGTTTTGCAATGGTTGTGTCGTTATGTTTGACTACTCCTCTGCAGCTCTGTGGGAACATAATTGATAAAGTTTTCTGTGCTACTCACTCTGTTGTAAAGCTTGCATGCTCTGACACCAGTGGAATTAATATATATGGACTTATTGCTTCTTTTGGCACAATCTTTGTGGCATTAATTGTAATTCTTTACACTTACTTGCACATTCTTAGAGTTTGTTTCTCTGGTAGTAAACAGACCAGACAGAAAGCTGTCAGTACCTGCACACCTCACCTCGCCTCTCTGCTTAACTTCTCTGTTGGAGCGAGCTTTGAATTACTGCAGAGCAGGTTTGATATGAGCAGACTACCAAATATGCTTAGAATATTTTTATCATTATATTTTCTTACATGCCCACCGCTGTTCAACCCTGTAATGTACGGCCTGAACATGTCCAAAATACGGGCTGTAAGTAAAAGTCTTCTATCAAATGTTGGCTATTAATATTCTAACTCTTCTTGGCTTTAATCAAACCTTTGTAGTATTCTAATGTAGAACTGTGTATTCTGCTTTAATGTTAAAGTGCAGCACATTAACTCATAATCTACTTTCAACCAGTTTGTTTTATCATGCTGTACTAATGATAGATACTCATCTTTACCTGCATATGACTCTTAATCAGTTACCACTGTATACTACTTCAACAAGGCCTTCTGATTTGTACTATTAGACTCATTATTTCTTCACATACAGCTGCACTGATATTTTGCACAATATACAGATCATATATATGGCCTGAGGTATTATAATGTGTATAGTGCACATTGTTTATTTCATTATAAGCAAGTTTCAGTCTGTAACATTTGATTTGTCTTCAATAAAGATCAACAGAGATGTTTTCTTCTCTCAGTTGGAATAAGTAAACAGTGTAAACACATTTTACAAAGTCAGATAAAAAGATGAACGTCCACAGCTCAGACTGCACTACTCTGCTGGCTCACCTATTGTCCAATATGCTACTTATAGATTAACTACATACTACATTTGGCATAAACTTGGGTGGAATTAAGTTTATATATCTATTATAAGAATATATTTATGTATATATCATTTATATGGGTGGATGTCACTGACGTGGTAGTTAATGCAACTCTGCCCCGTCTCATATAAATACGATTACATTCAACTAAACCCCAACAATACATACAGACACTTTTCTGTTGGGATAGATAAAGATAAATATATATATATTATATATATATTATTTTTATTTTATTTTTTCATTTCTAACACACACAGACACAGACAGTACTGTGCATAAGTGTCATGCCACCATTACAATTGTTGTTTTAGTAATGCTATAATGACCGTATATGATTATTTCTCAGTCTCTGTATTACAAAACAACCAGCAAATACAGGAAATGTGAATGAAGTATTAAAACAGGAACATCAGAACAAACAGCATCTACCTCCCCTTACACTGGAGCAATAGCAGGAACCTGGCCCTCTTAAACCTAAATGTATGGGAACCTTATTAATATCATTGCTAACATCTGTATTTGCTATTTCATGTCAATGACTGCTGTGAAAAAGGTCAGTTACACCAGGTCTGTGCAAACCGTGCTTGACCATTACATGTTAATAATAATAACAATAACTTTTATTTATAACGCACTTTTACAAGTGCTCAAAGATGCTTACAAGTAAAAACATAAAATGAAGAGAACAAACAATGTAGAAGGTTAAAAAGACATAAAATGGAAAGAGGATAAAAAACAGTTTACAGGTTAAAAGCCAGTTTGAAAAGGTGTGTTTTTAAGAGTGATTTGAAGGTATGGGGGTCTGTACAGTCTCTGAGTTTGGGAAGTGAATTCCAGAGGGTGGGGGCAACAGTGGAGAAGGCTCTGTCCCCCCAAGTTTGTGTTGTTTAACTCACTACTAATATGCATGAGACTAACTTCACATCACATCATTTTATTCAAAATGCCAAAGGTCACAGAATTCGACAGACATTAAGTCTTAATTCAGCATCAGCAAGGCCGCTCTCAAACGTATTCAACCTGTTTGAAAGACATTTGGAGAATCAGGTGAGCTCAAGGACAAAAAAAGGACTTGAAGGCAAGAAAACTTTCAAAAAACTTTCAAAATCTGAAGAGAAGTTTCTCAGAGTTTCTTCTTAAATAGACCAGAAGAAGTCCATCAAGGACCTGGCTCAGCGTCTGGTAGCTTCATCGGGATTCCAAGTTGACATTTCTACAGTCCGAAGAAACTTGATCAAATGGTCTTTGTGGAAAAGTAGCAGCCAAGAAACTGCTTTTTCAGAAAGGGAACAGGCTGGAAAGACCAAGCTATTGTAATGAAGATCAGTGGAACAGAGTATTATGGAGTAACAAATCCAAACTCTAAATGTTGGAGAGAGAAGGGTCTGTCCTGGTTTGGTGGTACTGTCCGAACCGATGGGATCATGAATGGTGAAAAGCACAGACATGCCATTCCTTCTGGAAAGCAGCTGGTTGGGAATGGTTTTATTTTTCAGTGTGATAATGATCCCAAGCAGACAGCTGATGAAGTCCGTCATGGACTGGCCTCCACAGAGTCCAGACCTGAATATTATAGAGGCAGTGTGGAGTCACCTGGACAGAGAAATAAAAGAATACATATCACATAAAATCCCCCTCTCACCCTCCCATGGGGGCAGTGGTGTGTCTTCCTCCAGCTCAGGTGCTCTACCAGAGGCCTGGTAGTCTCAGGGTTCTGCTGGTAGTGTGAGGGTTCGGGTGGTAGTCTCAGGGTTCTGCTGGTAGTGTGAGGGTTCTGCTGGTAGTGTGAGGGTTCTGTTGGTAGTGTGAGGGTTCTGTTGGTAGTGTGAGGGTTCTGCTGGTAGTGTGAGGGTTCTGCTGGTAGTCTCAGGGTTCTGCTGGTAGTTTGAGGGTTCTGGTGGTAGTCTCAGGGTTCTGCTGGTAGCGTGAGGGTTCTGCTGGTAGTGTGAGGGTTCTGCTGCTAGTGTGAGGGTTCTGCTGGTAGTTTCAGGGTTCTGCTGGTAGTCTCAGGGTTCTGCTGGTAGTGTGAGGGTTCTGCTGGTAGTTTGAGGCTTCTGTTGGTAGTGTGGGGGTTCTGCTGGTAGAGTGAGGGTTCTGCTGGTAGTTTGAGGGTTCTGTTGGTAGTGTGAGGGTTCTGCTGGTAGTTTGAGGGTTCTGCTGGTAGTTTGAGGGTTCTGCTGGTAGTCTCAGGGTTCTGCTGGTAGCGTGAGGGTTCTGCTGGTAGCGTGAGGGTTCTGCTGATAGTGTGAGGGTTCTGCTGGTAGTGTGGGGGTTCTGCTGGTAGTGTGGGGGTTCTGCTGGTAGTGTGGGAGTTCTGCTGGTAGTTTGAGGGTTCTGCTGGTAGTCTCAGGGTTCTGCTGGTAGTTTGAGGGTTCTGCTGGTAGTTTCAGGGTTCTGCTCATAGTGAGAGGGTTCTGCAGTATCTTAGCTGTTCCTAGGACTGCACTCTTCTGGACAGAGACCTCAGATGTTGGACCTGGAATCAGATGGAGTCTCTCTCCCAGTTAGTGTCCCACAGCTTTCAGTGCTCCCATCACCACTGGCTCCACTGTTCCTTTACTCCTCACATCTTCTCCAGCTTCTCGTGTTCCTTCTTCCTGATGTTGTTCTCTCTGGATCTCTGCTTCTATCACCGCTGCCTCCTTCTGTTGTTTGTCCGTTAACACGACGTCATCATACAGACGTCATCATCATGATGTCATCGCGATGTGTTGAGGCTCTGCGAAGCCTTGATCCTTCTCCTTGGGGGATCGTGGTCTTTGTAGTTAATGGTGTTCATCTTGAAGCATCTCTAGGATCACTGTAGCAGCTGATTGGTCAGTTATGGTCCTAGTAACGATATCAATCAATCTTTATTTATAAAGCACCAAATCACAACAGAGTCATGTGAAGGCTCTTTCCACATAGAGCAGGTCTAAACCCAACTCTTCAGGTTTCATTTAAAGAGACCCAACATTCCCACATGAGCAGCACTTGGTGACAGTGGAGAGAAAAAACTCCCTTTAACAGGAAGAACCCTCAGAACCAGACTCAGAGTGGGAGAACATCTTTTAACAGGAAGAACCCTCAGAACCAGACTCAGAGTGGGAGAACATCTTTTAACAGGAAGAACCCTCAGAACCAGACTCAGAGTGGGAGAACATCTTTTAACAGGAAGAACCCTCAGAACCAGGCTCACAGTGGGAGAACATCTTTTAACAGGAAGAACCCTCAGAACCAGACTCAGAGTGGGAGAACATCTTTTAACAGGAAGAACCCTCAGAACCAGACTCAGAGTGGGAGAACATCTTTTAACAGGAAGAACCCTCAGAACCAGACTCAGAGTGGGAGAACATCTTTTAACAGGAAGAACCCTCAGAACCAGACTGAGAGAACATCTGCCTGGACCGGTTGGAGTAGAGAGGAGAGAGAGGAAGGAGAGGAGAGAGAGGTGAGAGAAGCACATTGAAATAGTACACAGCGCTGAATTCACATCTAGCAGACCTTCAGAGGAGACTTCATCACTCAGCTACAGGAGAACCAGGCATCCAGGTTAGTCTTGATTATCAATCTCAGGTAAGTGGTTCTTGTGTTATTGTTATATTTGTAAACAGCAGTTACATGATTGAAACATTTCAGCAGCAAGTTAAACCAAACATACTGTGGGCTGGTATTAGTATAGTGTAATAGTTATAGTAGTTTATATGCTTCTCTTTCCTGAGTCTCCTGATGGTTGGTCAGAACTTCTTTGAGGCTGACTGAGTCCTTCTCCATGTTCTCCCTGAACTCCTCCCTCTCCCACTGCTTCAGGATTCCCCTGAGCCAGCCAGGCCCTAACGCTCATACTCACAAATTAAAGCAAACTTCATGGAAACTACAAAGAATATAGCTCAGTCTGACAAGGCAGTCTTAAAATCTATCACTAATACTCCAAATTAATAGACAGGCCCGCCGCTCCCCATACGCAGAGTATGCAGAACGCGTAGGGCCTCAAGTCCTTAAACACCTTGTAACCATGGAAACTGGTCCTTAACTTTACAGTTTAGCTTAACTACAGCACATGTGCGTCTTCACCTTCTCCTGTTTACTTCTCACTCTCTGCCACAGCGCAGCGAAAATACAGAATGTCAAAATAAAAGCGTTATTTTCAAAATAACAGCCCTCTTAAGCAACACAGACACACAAAGACACCTGAAACATGTACAAAATGACAATAATAGTATAAACATTGATAAATTATAACTATCAGCTACATGTTATATTGTAATGCTGCTGTTAAGAAAGTTTTTGACATTTTGTTTTATATATTTTGCTTAATATATACATTTTCATAATCATATGTATATTTCATGTCAATTTTAAAATAAATTGGGGGGGGGGGGGGGGGCATTTATGCTTAGGGCCCCCAAAAGCTTAGCAGCGGCCCTGCTAATAGAGCTAATATGTCACCAAACTGCGTTTGTCAGTAGTCCAGATATGAATATCAAACACCCCAGCTCCAGGACTCACACTGAATCAGACATTAATTCATTAAGTTGAATGTTTCTTTATTGTAAAACCGGTCTGTTAGCACAGTGTCGCTAAAGTAGCTAACGTTAACTCCAATCAGCTCCGGTGGCTCATATCAGACCTTGCTACGTCCATCTTTATATACATCGTATGGTTGTCGAGACATTTCCTTCTGAAGCAAACATGTCAACCTGCTGATTAGGAATCAGGGAACCATGAATGTCTGAAGTAGATTAGTAAAGGTTTGACCTGCTGTCATGAACGTCTGCACTAAACTTCGTGGCATGTTGTCAATAATGTTTGTAGATATTTCCCTGGAGCTCAGACGCTTTCTGCATGTTAAACAGTAGGTGTGCCGTAAAGTTTTCTCTGTCATAATGAAGTCTCACTGCTGCTGCGTGAGTCCATGAGAAGTTTAAAAGTGGCTGCAGCAGAGTCTGAGCTCAGTTAGGACTCAGTGTGACTGCAGCAGGTGAATGTTGGGAATAATTCATGTCTAACCTCAGCGTTTCACTCTGAAAAGGAAACGTTACATGTGGAGAGTTTTTCAATCTGTTTCCATGATAATGAACCTGTTTAGTATTACTGCACTGGCTTATGTTCACATGTGTGCAATGTTTAAGTTGCACATTTTGCCAACCCAGTTTAAACTATGTGAATTTCTACATGTCAGTAACAGAACAGTGACCTGGTTGTTGCTTTGAACAAAGCAGAACTGTTGTAAACTAAACAGGATGATGATGAACTCCACACAGCTTTCATATTTTACACTTGCTGCCTATTTTGACACTGGAGATTTGAAATATTTCTATTTCATGGTTATTTTCTTATTGTATATCTTCATAGTTAGTGCCAATGTGTTTCTCATTGTGGTTATCTGTATGAACAGAAGCTTACATGAACCTATGTACCTTTTCCTGTGCAGCCTGTTTGTAAGTGAACTGTATGGTAGTACAGGGTTGTTTCCATTCCTTCTGCTTCAGATCCTCTCTGACATTCACACTGTTTCTAAAGCTTTTTGCTTCCTGCAGATTTATTGTGCACACACTTATGGAGGTGTTGAATATTTGAATTTAGCCGTCATGTCTTATGACAGATATCTTGCTATCTGTTATCCTCTGCAGTATAACACACGGATGACGTCTAAAAAGATTGGCACGCTTATTGCTGTAACATGGTTATACCCTTGTTTTGCACTGGTGGTGTCGTTATGTTTGACTACTCCTCTGCAGCTCTGTGGGAACATAATTGATAAAGTTTTCTGTGCTACTCACTCTGTTGTAAAGCTTGCATGCTCTGACACCAGTGGAATTAATATATATGGACTTATTGCATCTTTTGGCACAATCTCTGTGGCATTAATTGTAATTCTTTACACTTACTTGCACATTCTTAGAGTTTGTTTCTCTGGTAGTAAACAGACCAGACAGAAAGCTGTCAGTACCTGCACACCTCACCTCGCCTCTCTGCTTAACTTCTCTGTTGGAGCGAGCTTTGAATTACTGCAGAGCAGGTTTGATATGAGCAGACTGCCAAATATGCTTAGAATATTTTTATCATTATATTTTCTTACATGCCCACCGCTGTTCAACCCTGTAATGTACGGCCTGAACATGTCCAAAATACGGGCTGTAAGTAAAAGTCTTCTATCAAATGTTGGCTATTAATATTCTAACTCTTCTTGGCTTTAATCAAACCTTTGTAGTATTCTAATGTAGAACTGTGTATTCTGCTTTAATGTTAAAGAGCAGCACATTAACTCATAATCTACTTTCAACCAGTTTGTTTTATCATGCTGTACTAATGATAGATACTCATCTTTACCTGCATATGACTCTTAACTGTATACTACTTCAACAAGGCCTTCTGATTTGTACTATTAGAGTCATTATTTCTTCACATACAGCTGCACTGATATTTTGCACAATATACAGATCATATATATGGCCTGAGGTATTATAATGTGTATAGTGCACATTGTTTATTTCATTATAAGCAAGTTTCAGTCTGTAACATTTGATTTGTCTTCAATAAAGATCAACAGAGATGTTTTCTTCTCTCAGTTGGAATAAGTAAACAGTGTAAACACATTTTACAAAGTCAGATAAAAAGATGAACGTCCACAGCTCACACTGCACTACTCTGCTGGCTCACCTATTGTCCAATATGCTACATATAGATGAACTACTTACTACATTTGGCATAAACTTGGGTGGAATTAAGTTTATATATCTATTATAAGAATATATTTATGTATATATAATTTATATGGGTGGATGTCACTGACGTGGTACAGTTAATGCAACTCTGCCCCGTCTCATATAAATACGATTACATTCAAGTAAACCCCAACGATACATACAGACACTTTTCTGTTGGGATAGATAAAGATAAATATATATATATATATATATATATATATATATATATATATATATATAATATATATTTTTTTTTTTTTTCATTTCTAACACACACAGACACAGACAGTACTGTGCATAAGTGTCATGCCACCATTACAATTGTTATTTTAGTAATGCTATAATGACCGTATATTATTATTTCTCAGTCTCTTTATTACAAAACAACCAGCAAATACAGGAAATGTGAATGAAGTATTAAAACAGGAACATCAGAACAAACAGCATCTACCTCCCCTTATGCTGGAGCAATAGCAGGAACCTGGCCCTCTTAAACCTAAATGTATGGGAACCTAATTAATATCATTGCTAACATCTGTATTTGCTATTTCATGTCAATGACTGCTGTGAAAAAGGTCAGTTACACCAGGTCTGTGCAAACCGTGCTTGACCATTACATGTTAATAATAATAACAATAACTTTTATTTATAACGCACTTTTACAAGTGCTCAAAGATGCTTACAAGTAAAAACATAAAATGAAAAGAACAAACAATGTAGAAGGTTAAAAAGACATAAAATGGAAAGAGGATAAAAAACAGTTTACAGGTTAAAAGCCAGTTTGAAAAGGTGTGTTTTTAAGAGTGATTTGAAGGTATGGGGGTCTGTACAGTCTCTGAGTTTGGGAAGTGAATTCCAGAGGGTGGGGGCAACAGTGGAGAAGGCTCTGTCCCCCCAAGTTTGTGTTGTTTAACTCACTACTAATATGCATAAGAACAACTTCCAATCACATCATTCTATTCAAAATGCCAAAGGTCACAGAATTCGACAGACATTAAGTCTTAATTCAGCATCAGCAAGGCCGCTCTCAAACGTATTCAACCTGTTTTAAAGACTTTTGGAGAATCAGGTGAGCTCAAGGACAAAAAAAGGACTTGAAGGCAAGAAAACTTTCAAAAAACTTTCAAAATCTGAAGAGAAGTTTCTCAGAGTTTCTTCTTAAATAGACCAGAAGAAGTCCATCAAGGACCTGGCTCAGCGTCTGGTAGCTTCATCGGGATTCCAAGTTGACATTTCTACAGTCCGAAGAAACTTGATCAAATGGTCTTTGTGGAAAAGTAGCAGCCAAGAAACTGCTTTTTCAGAAAGGGAACAGGCTGGAAAGACCAAGCTGTTGTAATGAAGATCAGTGGAACAGAGTATTATGGAGTAACAAATCCAAACTCTAAATGTTGGAGAGAGAAGGGTCTGTCCTGGTTTGGTGGTACTGTCCGAACCGATGGGATCATGAATGGTGAAAAGCACAGACATGCCATTCCTTCTGGAAAGCAGCTGATTGGGAATGGTTTTATTTTTCAGTGTGATAATGATCCCAAGCAGACAGCTGATGAAGTCCGTCATGGACTGGCCTCCACAGAGTCCAGACCTGAATATTATAGAGGCAGTGTGGAGTCAGCTGGACAGAGAAATAAAAGAATACATATCACATAAAATCCCCCTCTCACCCTCCCATGGGGGCAGTGGTGTGTCTTCCTCCAGCTCAGGTCCTCTACCAGAGGCCTGGTAGTCTCAGGGTTCTGCTGGTAGTGTGAGGGTTCGGGTGGTAGTCTCAGGGTTCTGCTGGTAGTGTGAGGGTTCTGCTGGTAGTGTGAGGGTTCTACTGGTAGTGTGAGGGTTTTTCTAGTAGTGTGAGGGTGGTTCTGGTAGTGTGAGGGTACTGTTGCTGTGTGAGGGTTCTGCTGCTAGTGTGAGGGTTCTGGTGCTAGTGTGAGGGTTCTGCTGGTAGTGTGAGGGTTCTGCTGGTAGTGTGAGGGTTCTGCTGGTAGTTCAAGGGTTCTGCTGGTAGCTCGAGGGTTCTGCTGGTAGTATCAGGGTTCTGCTGGTAGTTCAAGGGTTCTGCTGGTAGTTCGAGGGTTCTGCTGGTAGTCTCAGGGTTCTGCAGGTAGCGTGAGGGTTCTGTTGGTAGTGTGAGGGTTCTGCTGCTAGTGTGAGGGTTCGGCTGGTAGTGTGAGGGTTCTGCTGGTAGTTCAAGGGTTCTGCTGGTAGCTCGAGGGTTCTGCTGGTAGTATCAGGGTTCTGCTGGTAGTTCAAGGGTTCTGCTGGTAGCTCGAGGGTTCTGCTGGTAGTATCAGGGTTCTGCTGGTAGTTCAAGGGTTCTGCTGGTAGTTCGAGGGTTCTGCTGGTAGTCTCAGGGTTCTGCAGGTAGCGTGAGGGTTCTGTTGGTAGTGTGAGGGTTCTGCTGCTAGTGTGAGGGTTCGGCTGCTAGTGTGAGGGTTCTGCTGGTAGTGTGAGGGTTCTGCTGCTAGTGTGAGGGTTCTGCTGGTAGTTTCAGGGTTCTGCTGGTAGTGTGAGGGTTCTGCTGGTAGTTTGAGGGTTCTGCTGGTAGTTTCAGGGTTCTGCTGGTAGTCTCAGGGTTCTGCTGGTAGTGTGAGGGTTCTGCTGGTAGTTTGAGGGTTCTGTTGGTAGTGTGGGGGTTCTGCTGGTAGAGTGAGGGTTCCAGAGGTGTTCACAAGTCATTTTTTGCAAGTCCAAGTCAAGTCTCAAGTCTCTGTTTAAGAGTCCAAGTCAAGTCTCAAGTCTCTCGCAAACACTAAATCAAATTCTATAAGCTGTAAAATCCTCTATATAAGACAGTATTGATGATTGTTTCACTAGAATCTACAGCAATGCGATGTGGAAAAAATAATTCAATTTCATAACTGTATTTTTCTTTAACAAGAGTTTTTTTTTAACAATGCTGTAAAATACAATAAAAGAAATATATCGCACCAACAATGTATTTTGATAACAGGCACGCAGCACACAATATTTTGCATTTTAACAATAAATGAAGAAACACACCCACAATGGTGCAAGTAGCCTAAATTATGAGTTGTACTCATTTGACTTACTAACTTAAAAATGAAAAACTGGTTCTTTAAAACCTCTTTCACATTCCTGAAAAAAAAAATATATATATTTTCCTTAGCAAGAAATAACTGTCTTAGTAATGTTGTAAATGATAACACACACTGCTGTCCGTTTGTTGGCTGACTGCGTGAAGGCATTGTAGCCAAATGTAACAATCCAAGGGACTCCTGTTGGGCTTCTTTCAATCGCCATTGTCTTGAAATCAGAGAGTTTCTAATACAGTATACAGTAGTAGACGGGCTCAGTCACAGCCAGAGATCACTTCCCAAATGCAAACAGAGAAGACGAATGACAGATAATAAATAATGAGAATATAAATGATAACATGAAAATAATGGTAATTTGCGAGTCTCCAGCCTCGAGTCCGAGTCAAGTCTGAAGTCTTTTGAGGTTGAGTCCGAGTCGAGTCTGAAGTCAATGTGTAGTGCGACTTAAGTGCGACTCGAGTACGAGTCGCAAGTCCGAGTCACCAGCTCTGGAGGGTTCTGCTGGTAGTTTCAGGGTTCTGCTCATAGTGAGAGGGTTCTGCAGTATCTTAGCTGTTCCTAGGACTGCACTCTTCTGGACAGAGAGCTCAGATGTTGGACCTGGAATCAGCTGGAGTCTCTCTCCCAGTTAGTGTCCCACAGCTCCCAGTCCTCCCATCACCACTGGCTCCACTGTTCCTTTACTCCTCACATCTTCTCCAGCTTCTCGTGTTCCTTCTTCCTGATGTTGTTCTCTCTGGATCTCTGCGTCTATCACCGCTGCCTCCTTCTGTTGTTTGTCCGTTAACACGATGTCATCATTGCGATGTGTTGAGGCTCTGCGAAGCCTTGATCCTTCTCCTTGGGGGATCGTGGTCTTTGTAGTTAATGGTGTTCATCTTGTAGCATCTCTAGGATCACTGTAGCATCTGATTGGTCAGTTATGGTCCTAGTAGCGATATCAATCAATCTTTATTTATAAAGCACCAAATCACAACAGAGTCATGTGAAGGCTCTTTCCATATAGAGCAGGTCTAAACCCAACTCTTCAGGTTTCATTTAAAGAGACCCAACATTCCCACATGAGCAGCACTTGGTGACAGTGGAGAGAAAAAACTCCCTTTAACAGGAAGAACCCTCAGAACCAGACTCAGAGTGGGAGAACATCTTTTAACAGGAAGAACCCTCAGAACCAGACTCAGAGTGGGAGAACATCTTTTAACAGGAAGAACCCTCAGAACCAGACTCAGAGTGGGAGAACATCTTTTAACAGGAAGAACCCTCAGAACCAGACTCACAGTGGGAGAACATCTTTTAACAGGAAGAACCCTCAGAACCAGACTCAGAGTGGGAGAACATCTTTTAACAGGAAGAACCCTCAGAACCAGGCTCACAGTGGGAGAACATCTTTTAACAGGAAGAACCCTCAGAACCAGACTCAGAGTGGGAGAACATCTTTTAACAGGAAGAACCCTCAGAACCAGACTCAGAGTGGGAGAACATCTTTTAACAGGAAGAACCCTCAGAACCAGACTCAGAGTGGGAGAACATCTTTTAACAGGAAGAACCCTCAGAACCAGACTCAGAGTGGGAGAACATCTTTTAACAGGAAGAACCCTCAGAACCAGACTCAGAGTGGGAGAACATCTTTTAACAGGAAGAACCCTCAGAACCAGACTCACAGTGGGAGAACATCTTTTAACAGGAAGAACCCTCAGAACCAGACTCAGAGTGGGAGAACATCTGCCTGGACCGGTTGGAGTAGAGAGGAGAGAGAGGAAGGAGAGGAGAGAGAGGAAGGAGAGGAGAGAGAGGTGAGAGAAGCACATTGAAATAGTACACAGCGCTGAATTCACATCTAGCAGACCTTCAGAGGAGACTTCATCACTCAGCTACAGGAGAACCAGGCATCCAGGTTAGTCTTGATTATCAATCTCAGGTAAGTGGTTCTTGTGTTATTGTTATATTTGTAAACAGCAGTTACATGATTGAAACATTTCAGCAGCAAATTAAACCAAACATACTGTGGGTTGGTATTAGTATAGTGTAATAGTTATAGTAGTTTATATGCTTCTCTTTCCTGAGTCTCCTGATGGTTGGTCAGAACATCTTTGAAGCTGACTGAAAGTCCTTCTCCATGTTCTCCCTGAACTCCTCCCACTCCCACTGTTTCAGGATTCCCCTGAGCCAGCCAGGCCCTAACGCTCATACTCACAAATTAAAGCAAACTTCATGGAAACTACAAAGAATATAGCTCAGTCTGACAAGGCAGTCTTAAAATCTATCACTAATACTCAAAACTAATAGAGCTAATATGTCACCAAACTGCGTTTGTCAGTAGTCCAGATATGAATATCAAACACCCCAGCTCCAGGACTCACACTGAATCAGACATTAATTCATTAAGTTGAATGTTTCTTTATTGTAAAACCGGTCTGTTAGCACAGTGTCGCTAAAGTAGCTAACATTATCTCCAATCAGCTCTGGTGGCTCATATCAGACCTTGCTACGTCCATCTTTATATACATCGTATGGTTGTCGAGACATTTCCTTCTGAAGCAAACATGTCAACCTGCTGATTAGGAATCAGGGAACCATGAATGTCTGAAGTAGATTAGTAAAGGTTTGACCTGCTGTCATGAACGTCTGCACTAAACTTCGTGGCATGTTGTCAATAATGTTTGTAGATATTTCCCTGGAGCTCAGACGCTTTCTGCATGTTAAACAGTAGGTGTGCCGTAAAGTTTTCTCTGTCATAATGAAGTCTCACTGCTGCTGTGTGAGTCCATGAGAAGTTTAAAAGTGGCTGCAGCAGAGTCTGAGCTCAGTTAGGACTCAGTGGGACTGCAGCAGGTGAATGTTAGGAATAAGTCATGTCTAACCTCAGCGTTTCACTCTGAAAAGGAAACGTTACATGTGGAGGGTTTTCAATCTGTTTCCATGATAATGAACCTGTTTAGTATTACTGCACTGGCTTATGTTCACATGTGTGCAATGTTTAAGTTGCACATTTTGCCAACCCAGTTTAAACTATGTGAATTTCTCCATGTCAGTAACAGAACAGTGACCTGGTTGTTGCTTTGAACAAAGCAGAACTGTTGTAAACTAAACAGGATGATGATGAACTCCACACAGCTTTCATATTTTACACTTGCTGCCTATTTTGACACTGGAGATTTTAAATATCTCTATTTCATGGTTATTTTCTTATTGTATATCTTCATAGTTAGTGCCAATGTGTTTCTCATTGTGGTTATCTGTATGAACAGAAGCTTACATGAACCTATGTACCTTTTCCTGTGCAGCCTGTTTGTAAATGAACTGTATGGTAGTACAGGGTTGTTTCCATTCCTTCTGCTTCAGACCCTCTCTGACATTCACACTGTTTCTAAAGCGTTTTGCTTCCTGCAGATTTATTGCGTGCACCTCTATGGAGCTGTTGAATATTTGAACTTAGCCATCATGTCTTATGACAGATATCTTGCTATCTGTTATCCTCTGCAGTATAACACACGGATGACATCTAAAAAGATTGGCACGCTTATTGCTGTAACATGGTTATACCCTTGTTTTGCAATGGTCATTATGTTATACTTGACTGCTTCTCTGCACCTCTGTGGGAACATAATTGATAAAGTTTTCTGTGTTACTCACTCTGTTGTAAAGCTGGGGTGTTCAGACACACTTTTGGTTAATGTATATGGACTCTTTCTATCTTTTGGCACAATCTTTGTGGCATTAAATGTAATTCTTTACACTTACTTGCACATTCTTAGAGTTTGTTTCTCTGGTAGTAAACAGACCAGACAGAAAGCTGTCAGTACCTGCACACCTCACCTCGCCTCTCTGCTTAACTTCTCTGTTGGAGCGAGCTTTGAATTACTGCAGAGCAGGTTTGATATGAGCAGACTACCAAATATGCTTAGAATATTTTTATCATTATATTTTCTTACATGCCCACCGCTGTTCAACCCTGTAATGTACGGCCTGAACATGTCCAAAATACGGGCTGTAAGTAAAAGTCTTCTATCAAATGTTGGCTATTAATATTCTAACTCTTCTTGGCTTTAATCAAACCTTTGTAGTATTCTAATGTAGAACTGTGTATTCTGCTTTAATGTTAAAGAGCAGCACATTAACTCATAATCTACTTTCAACCAGTTTGTTTTATCATGCTGTACTAATGATAGATACTCATCTTTACCTGCATATGACTCTTAACTGTATACTACTTCAACAAGGCCTTCTGATTTGTACTATTAGAGTCATTATTTCTTCACATATAGCTGCACTGATATTTTGCACAATATACAGATCATATATATGGCCTGAGGTATTATAATGTGTATAGTGCACATTGTTTATTTCATTAAAAGCAAGTTTCAATCTGTAACATTTGATTTGTCTTCAATAAAGATCAACAGAGATGTTTTCTTCTCTCAGTTGGAATAAGTAAACAGTGTAAACACATTTTACAAAGTCAGATAAAAAGATGAACGTCCACAGCTCACACTGCACTACTCTGCTGGCTCACCTATTGTCCAATATGCTACATATAGATGAACTACTTACTACATTTGGCATAAACTTGGGTGGAATTAAGTTTATATATCTATTATAAGAATATATTTATGTATATATAATTTATATGGGTGGATGTCACTGACGTGGTAGTTAATGCAACTCTGCCCCGTCTCATATGAATACGATTACATTCAACTAAACCCCAACAGTAAATTATATCTATATATCTATCCACACATATATATATATATATATATATATATCCACACATATGGATGGATGGATGGATGGATGGAACTGTAGAGAGCAGGGAAGTAATCAGTTCATACTGTCACATCATCGTAGATTATGAGGAGTTTTTGTTATGACCATGACATGATGCCATGGACAGTTATTATAGGTTGTTCTTTTAAGGAATGGTAAATAAGTCACTCTCAGCATCTATAGGTGTAAGGTGATGTTACATGTCAGCCAGTTTCTTCAGTGTCAAGATCATATATGGCCATTCCACTTGATCAAACACTAGTTGCTCATCTAATGAAATAACAGCAGCCTCTTCTGTGCTGTATATACCTTGTAGCTCTTAGTATTTCTTTCTGACTTGTGCCAGAAGTTCTGAAACATATTTGGACAGAGATTTATACTCTTACTGTAAAGCAGTAATCTTATTGAGTTATGCTGGTTAATGTTCTGTTCAGTAAGACGCTTCCAGATTAAATAACTGATGTATTTCTTTTCTGCTGTCTCTTATGATATTTCATGGCCTCAGTGACTCCCATAGAGTGGATTCATCGGAAAGATCGGAGCAAAAATCCTCATCCTGTAACAAGGCGTTATTTCAATTATCTGATGTAAGTATATTATCATTAGTACAATCAGTTGCTGACAATAACACGGGGCCCGGCCGGGCACAGCTCGAAAAGGGGACATGGGACCCCCTCCCAAAGACCCACCAGCAGTGGGGGGGCCAAAGGGGTCGGGTGCGTAGAGGGCTGGGCGACCTTGGCAGTGGCGGGCAGGGGTGGCAATACTTATTGCCCCCCGGCTTGGTGCCTGTATGTTGAAGTTTACCCCGGTAGACGAGAGGGTAGCCTCCCTCCGCCTTCGGGTGGGGGGACGGATCCTGATGCCTATGGTCCAAACAGCAGCTGAGAGTATCAACCCTTCTTGGACTCCTTGGAGGGGGTGATGGAGAGTCTCCCTCTGGGGATTCCCTCATTCTGCTGGGGGACTTCAACGCCCATGTTGGCAGTGAGACCTGGAAGGGTGTGATTGGGAGGAACGGCCCCCCCGATCTGAACCCGAGCGGTGTTCTGTTATTGGACTTCTGTGCTCGTCACAGGTTGTCCATAACGAACACCATGTTCAAGCATAAGGGGGTCCATATGTGCACTTGGCACCAGGACACCCTAGGCCGCAGTTCCATGATTGACTTTGTAGTTGTGTCGTCGGACTTGCGGCCGCATGTCTTGGACACTCGGGTGAAGAGAGGGGCGGAGCTGTCAACTGATCACCACCTGGTGGTGAGTTGGCTCTGATGGCGGGGGAGGATGCCGGTCAGACCTGGCAGACCCAAACGTTTTGTGAGGGTCTGCTGGGCAGTGTCTCCTGCTGGCAGAGTCTCCTGTCAGAGAGATTTTCAACTCCTACCTCCGGGAGAGCTTCGACCACGTACCGGGGGAGGCGGGGGACATTGAGTCCGAGTGGGCCATGTTCCGTGCCTCCATTGTTAAGGCAGCCGACTGGAGCTGTGGCCGCAAGGTGGTCGGTGCCTGTTGTGGCGGCAATCCCCAAACCCGCTGGTGGACATGGTGAGGGATGCCGTCAAGCTGAAGAAGTCCTATAGGACCTTATTGGCCTGTGGGACTCTGGAGGCAGCAGACAGGTACCGGCAGGCCAAGCGAAGGGCAGCTGCGGTGTTCACTGAGGCAAAAACCCGGACATGAGAGGAGTTCGGTGAGGCCATGGAAAACAACTACTGGACAGCTTCAAAGAGGTTCTGGACCACCATCCGGCGTCTCAGGAGGGGGAAGCAGTGCATCGTCAACACTGTGTATGATGGGGACGGTGCGCTGTTGACCTCCACTCGGGACCGGAGGGTGTGTTCCAACTATAGGGGGATCACACTAGAGATAGGGAGAGAAGCTCGGTCATCCGGGAGGAGCTCGGAGTAGACCCGCTGCTCCTCCGCGTTGAGAGGAGCCAGATGAGGAGGCTCGGGCATCTAATCAGGATGCCTTCCGGACTCCCTCTCTGGTGAGGTGTTCAGGGCCCGTCCCACCGGTAGGAGACGCCTCGGGATCCCCCGGGAAGAGCTGGACGAAGTGGCTGGGGAGAGGGAAGTCTGGGCTTCCTGCTTAGGCTGCTGCCCCCGAGACCCGACCCCGGATAAGGACAAGGAGTTGTATTTGTGTAATGTGGACAAATAAGAATAATCTTTAATTTCCACTAAATTATAGGACTGGGAAGATTACTGAGTGTTCGCTGTTGATAAATGTGCTCAGTTGGGGACGCTGCGTGTCTCTGACAGAAACTAAACAGTAACTCTTCATCTATGATTGTGAGTCTTACAGATGTGACAAAGTGTTGAAAAGGTTCTGAAAGAAGAAGGGGTCATCAATATTGGGTCTGTGTGCATTCACTAGTGTTGATGTGGATTAATGTGATTGACGTGTTTAATGTTCCACTAATGATTCAACATGTGCCCCTCTGGTCAGAGACAGTTAGGAGGAATAAATAATGTGGATTAATGATATGTTTCCTTATCAGGGCTGCAACACTTCAAGTTCTTAAATTTGACTGGTCAGTCTGAGATAAAGGACAGAGTATGTTTGTTTAATGTGTGTTTCCTGGAGAAAACAGGTTAATAGCTGTGTATGTGGATCAGTTCAAATATATATAATCTACTGCTTAGTGGGACCTGCTGCCTGAAATAATCTGAACAGACAGATGTGCTGAAAAAGAAGAACCGACCATGGAGGACAAAACAAACCCAAGAGCAGTGCTTCCATATCCCAAACCCGAAGAGACAGGTAGACCCAGGGGCAGATAACTACCCTCCTTTTCCTAAACCAGAGACCCTCCGCTTCACAGAGGGATGATGTCATTAAGAGAAAAAACAAGGAGCAGTCACACAGTTCTTGGGTTGAGCATTGTTTGGCCTCTCAGAAGCTCAACAGAGAACAGTTCTCATCATACTTAACGTGTATTATACCTGACAAAAGGTTTGTTCCCAATTACAACACAACAGACAGCTATAATATAAGGTCCTGATTTAATATTAGGTCTGATTACATTAAAGAAAACAGCAAATAAGTTCAATGATTATTAATACTATGAGCCAACATTTGATATCAAACTTTTACATGTCACACGGATTTTGGACAGTTTCAGGCCGTACATTAAAGGGTTGAGAATGGGCGGGCATGTCAGGAAGTATAACGATAAAAAGATGCGTAATGCGTTGGGAACTCCACTCATATTAAACCTGCTCTGTAATATTTCAAAACAAGCTCCAAACGTGAAGTTGAGCAGAGAGACGAGGTGAGGTGTGCAGGTGCTGACGGCTTTCTGTCGGCTCTGTTTACAACCAGCAGAACAAACTTTAAGAATCATCATGTACGTATAAAGAATTAAAATGAGAGGACCAAAGACTGAGACAGCCGTAACAATTAATCCATAAATGTTGTTGACTGTGGTGTCGTAGCAGGACAGCTTCACCACAGAGTGATTGTCACAGTAAACTTTGTTGATAATGTTTCCACAAAGCTGCAAAGGAACAATTAAAGGCAGTGTAAAAAAATTCACAAGAATTGGAGGAAACCATATCACAGCAATGAAGACAGCAACTCTCTTAGACGTCATCCGTGTGTTATACTGCAGAGGAAAGCAGATAGCAAGATATCTGTCATAAGACATGATGGCTAAATTAAGATATTCAACACTTCCATAAGAATACACAAAGAAGATCTGCAGGAAGCAAAAAGCTTTAGAAACAGTGTGAATGTCAGAGAGGATCTGAAGCAGAAGGAATGGAAACAACCCTGTACTACCATACAGTTCATTTACAAACAGGCTGCACAGGAAAAGGTACATAGGTTCATGTAAGCTTCTGTTCATACAGATAACCACAATGAGAAACACATTGGAAATAACTATGAACATATAAAGACACATAACAGTAACAAAGTAAAAGTATGTAAAGAGACCGGTGTCAAAGTAGGCAGCGAGTGTGAAATAAGAAACCTGAGTGGAGTTTATCATCATCTGCTGTTGGGTTCACAGTAACTCTGCTGTGCTCACTAAGTCTCTATTAAATTACATTCTGTTATAGTTTCTGCTTGTTTGGTAAAATGTGCAGCTGAATCATAGAGCACACATAAACAGCACTGATACTAAACACAGTCATTATCATAGACAAAACAGATGAAGCTTTTCTCTTTTAAACTCAGTGAATCACTATCACTGCTGCTGCTGCTGAGTCCCTTCTGACTGAGCCGAAACTCTGCTGCAACTTCTTTTAAAGTTTCCCAGAGAGGAAACACACACACACTCATGTTTAATTCATGGCCCTAAAATAGTTTCTTTCTAGAGTTTCTACATGAAGAAACAGGATGTTTTCTAGATCATGTGACTATCACATATGTTCCTGTTCTGACCACCATGAGCCTCAGCTGCTATGAACAAGTCTGTCAGAATCACAGTGGAATGAAGTTTAAACCTTTAGTCATTGAACCAAACACGAAGCCACAGATGATCATTTAACTCTTAAATCTTATTGAGTCATTCTGATTAATGCTCTGTTCTGTAAGAAGCTGCCAGATTAAATAACTGATGTATTTCTTTTCTGCTGTCTCTTATGATATTTCATGGCCTGTAAGAACAGCTTCAGTGGCTCCCATAGAGCGGATTCAGAGCGGTTCGATTCCCGGCTCCTCCAGTCCACATGTCGATGTGTCCTTCGGCCATTGCTATGCCAACAGTGTATGAATGATTAGTTTCCCTCTGAGCAGGTTTCTATGTGGTAGCTCCTGTTATCAGTGTGTGAATGTGTGAATGGATGAATGTGACATGTAATATAATATAAGTACAGTCCATTTCATTCACGTCTTCCCTCCATAGTTCCACCCACAGCAGGTTATGGTACTGTTACATTCCTCCACCTAATAGTTTTACCCTCGCCACCACCTTACTTCCAGCCAGCCCAACCTTCCCCGTACCGACTGCACTTAGGCAACTAATTCTAGCTGATAATTATGTCGATCTTGCACTTCTTCTCCACCCCTCCATGAGTACTACACACCTCCTCAGAGAGCTGCAAACTTCACTTGGCCCCGTAGAACTTAAGCAACCTTTTCCTTCCCTCCCTGAATTCGCTTTTTTCTTTTCTTTATTTTGGGATGTGATCTGTTCACCTTCCCAGACCGAAGGTCAGAGTTGGACGAATATTTGTCTCCAATCCTTGATCTTTCCTTGCCGTTCGGAGGTAGCGGTTTTTACACGTACCATGTTCTTTTCGCGTCTCAAGATGCAGGCAGACTGAACCAATTGAACCAGAGGACATATTGGGGCACTTTAGACCATGAAATGTGCTGCCGCGTGTTTGTGGCCCACTCCTCCCTTAATTAACCCTAACCCCCCCCCCCCCAATCCCACCCAGCCACAGCATGCACACTCGCCACTCCTTTGCCTCGCCCTCCGGTTGTACAAAGACCAAACCCCGCCATCTCCAGCTTGCCTTCCTCAGACCCTCCTCCTTCCATTCCTCCTAAACCAGCCAATATCTACCAGGCCGCCCTCAACCCTCTTCCTAAAGGCATGGACAGAAGAGGAAGACGCGTATTCTACCAGGGCAGTCGGATGGTCAGTAATAATTTTAACGACCTTGGCTGAAACTCTTCCAGCTGTCACTTCCTCTACACCTGCTCTTTCTGCGACAGGGCCCACGCCAGAGCAGCCTGTCCCCATAATCCCACAAAGCAAGCATCCACCATCTACGGAACGTATCCGATAATCATTGTAGCCATCCTTTGGGGGCAAAAGTGGTGAAGAATGAATATCTCCATATATTCTGATAACACAGCAGTCGTAGACATCATTTACTGAGGCCGACCACGTAGCTCAGACATCATGAAAACTCAACCTAGTGTCAGCTCAACACTAGTTCACCATCCAAGAACATCACATACCTGGCTACAAAAACTCCACGCCGACTCACTTTCCAGAAATTCAGACGCTTAGCATCAGCCGCTTACCACCTCCCAACGTTTTCAGTCACCATCTTCCCCTAAACTCTCTACTGGAACACTTAGTAATCACATCCCAAGACGTCATCCTCAATAGTCTCGCACCCTGAACCCTGTCATCCTACCTAACCGGCTGGAATTGCTTTAAAACCTTTCACGCAGCCCACCGCCTCCCGTTTCCATCACTTGATGTCCTTACCGTTTCCAGTTTCATCACATAAGCCCACTCCATCCTAAAGATGAAAACAACCACAATCCAAGCCTACATCAGCGGATTCAACTTCATCATTAAATTGACCGGAGCTCCATGTCCGAACTTTTCCCACTGACACATCCACATGTTAATTAATCATGAATCAGAATCCTCCACACCGGCTACCTATCCCCGTATATAGAATCCATGTTCCTCTGAGCATTATTTGGCTTTCTGCACTGTTCAGAGTTCACTACTTCCTCTTCTCACTATGATCCATCGCAACACGCCGCCATATCTGACATATCAGTCCACTCTCCTGACACACTCATCTTCCACCTCAGAAAAGTCAAGACTAATCAATCCGGACAGTCTCAACCCGTTTTCCTATTCCGTTCATATTCATTCCTGAGCCCTTATGAACCAATCCGCGACTACATCCGATTGAGACAAACCAGCTGGGCCTCCCAACTTGATCCACTATTCATTACTGGAACAGGTACAGTAACCACATGTTTTGGTTCCACTTCCACCTACGACAAATCCTAATAAACTCCCCAGAATCATACTCAGGTCATTCATTTCACATCTGAGCCGCCTCCTCAGCTTATCCAGGACAACATCATTAAAATTCTTGGACATTGGTCATATCCCGCTTACTCCACGTATATCCGTCACAATACCAAGACCTTAAAAATGCACACACGCGCCTGTCCTCTGGAAGACATTTTGGGAGTCAGCAACTCGGACCAGATGTCGAGACAGCCCCCTCACCCAGACTCTCATCCCGTCCCAGTTCCCTCCACACACCCAACTGGAAGACGGTTACAGCATCCTGCACCTCCTCATCCACCCGGCTTCAACCTTCCTCCACATCACACCCAATGTCGCCCCCCCTCCCTTACCCCAACAACCCTCATCCTTACCCCTCCACCACCTTTTTTCCAAATAATAAATACTTAAACTCATAGCTAAGTTGCCGTGGTCTCTGTTAGTGAAAAGTATATTATCATAAGTGCAATCAGTTGCTGACAATAACAACTTGGAATCTATCAAGAAATAGTCAATCCTCAAGTTGTATTTCTGTAATGTGGACAAATAAAAATAATCTTTAATTTCCACTAAATGATACAACTGGGAAGATTACTGAGTGTTCACTGTTGATAAATGAGCTCAGTTGGGCGCGCTGCGTGTCTCTGACAGAAACTAAACAGTAACTCTTCATCTATGATTGTGAGTCTTACAGATTTGACAAAGTGTTGAAAAGGTTCTGAAAGAAGAAGAAGGGATCATCAATATTGGGTCTGTGTGCATTCACTAGTGTTGATGTGGATTCATGTGATTGACGTGTTTAATGTTCCACTAATGACTCAACATGTGCCCCTCTGGTCAGAGACAGTTAGGAGGAATAAATGTGGATTAATGATGTGTTTCCTTATCAGGGCTGCAATACTTCAAGTTCTTAAGTTTGACTGGTCAGTCTGAGATAAAGGACAGAGTATGTTTGCTTAATGTGTGTTTCCTGGAGAAAACAGGTTAATAGCTGTGTATGTGGATCAGTTCAAATATATATAATCTACTGCTTAGTGGGACCTGCTGCCTGCAATAATCTGAACAGACAGATGTGCTGAAAAAGAAGAACCGACCATGGAGGACAGAACAAACCCAAGAGCAGTGCTTCCATATCCCAAACCTGAAGTTACAGGTAGACCCAGGGGCAGATAACTACCCTCCTTTTCCTAAACCAGAGACCCTCCGCTTCACAGAGGGATGATGTCATTAAGAGAAAAAACAACGAGCAGTCACACAGTTCTTGGGTTGAGCATTGTTTGGCCTCTCAGAAGCTCAACAGAGAACAGTTCTCATCATACTTAACGTGTATTATACCTGACAAAAGGTTTGTTCCCAATTACAACACAACAGACAGCTATAATATAAGGTCCTGATTTAATATTAGGTCTGATTACATTAAAGAAAACAGGCAAATCAGTTCAATGATTATTAATACTATGAGCCAACATTTGATATCAAACTTTTACATGTCACACGGATTTTGGACAGTTTCAGGCCGTACATTAAAGGGTTGAGAATGGGCGGGCATGTCAGGAAGTATAACGATAAAAAGATGCGTAATGCGTTGGGAACTCCACTCATATTAAACCTGCTCTGTAATATTTCAAAACAAGCTCCAAACGTGAAGTTGAGCAGAGAGACGAGGTGAGGCGTGCAGGTGCTGACGGCTTTCTGTCGGCTCTGTTTACAACCAGCAGAACAAACTTTAAGAATCATCATGTACGTATAAAGAATTAAAATGAGAGGACCAAAGACTGAGACAGCCGTAACAATTAATCCAAAAATGCCGTTGACTGTGGTGTCGTAGCAGGACAGCTTCACCACAGAGTGATTGTCACAGTAAACTTTGTTGATGATGTTTCCACAAAGCTGCAAAGGAAGAATTGAGGGCAGTGTCAAAAACTTCATAAGAATTGGAGGAAACCATATCACAGCAATGAAGACAGCAACTCTCTTAGACGTCATCCGTGTGTTATACTGCAGAGGAAAGCAGATAGCAAGATATCTGTCATAAGACATGATGGCTAAATTAACATATTCAACACTTCCATAAGAATATACAAAGAAGATCTGCAGGAAGCAAAAAGCTTTAGAAACAGTGTGAATGTCAGAAAGGATCTGAAGCAGAAGGAATGGAAACAACCCTGTACTACCATACAGTTCATTTACAAACAGACTGCACAGGAAAAGGTACATAGGTTCATGTAAGCCTCTGTTCATACAGATAACCACAATGAGAAACACATTGGAAATAACTATGAACATATAAAGACACATAACAGTCACGAAGTAAAAGTATGTAAAGAGACCGGTGTCAAAGTAGGCAGCGAGTGTGAAATAAGAAACCTGAGTGGAGTTTATCATCATCTGCTGTTGGGTTCACAGTAACTCTGCTGTGCTCACTAAGTCTCTATTAAATTACATTCTGTTATAGTTTCTGCTTGTTTGGTAAAATGTGCAGCTGAATCATAGAGCACACATAAACAGCACTGATACTAAACACAGTCATTATCATAGACACAACAGATGAAGCTTTTCTCTTTTAAACTCAGTGAATCACTATCACTGCTGCTGCTTCTGAGTCCCTTCTGACTGAGCCGAAACTCTGCTGCAACTTCTTTTAAAGTTTCCCAGAGAGGAAACACACACACACTCATGTTTAATTCATGGCCCTAAAATAGTTTCTTTCTAGAGTTTCTACATGAAGAAACAGGATGTTTTCTAGATCATGTGACTATCACATATGTTCCTGTTCTGACCACCATGAGCCTCAGCTGCTATGAACAAGTCTGTCAGAATCACAGTGGAATGAAGTTTAAACCTTTAGTCATTGAACCAAACACGAAGCCACAGATGATCATTTAACTCTTAAATCTTACTGAGTCTGTCAGGTTCAGGCAACCTAAAACACTTAAAAATATCAAACAAAGGAGAGAAGACAACAGGATTAGAGTTTCATACTTGCAAGGAGAACGGACAGAGGTCTGCTCAGTTAAGATCTCCAAACCGCTCTGACCAGACCTTGCCGAACCCTTTCTCTTTATTGGTTTCAGGGAGTCCCTAATTTACATAGTCAATTTTGCTCTAAGGGGTAGGGGTCACACATCGGTCATAAATAGGTCACTGATCTGCAGCTGTTCTGCCTCGGGTGGACACACACACTTCAAAGACCTTTTTATAAGGGTTACAGTTTGGCCATAAATCTTCAGATAGTCGTCCTGTGCAGGATCACAGGTTGGTCACAGATCTTCAGATAGTCGTCCAGTGCAGGGTCACAGGTCTTCAAAGAGTCCTGAAAAACAACTTTAAAAAAACAGCATACTTGTACACCATAAGGACTAATGATTATAGAAAGGGGTAAATATGGGATAACTTATATACAATAATTCCAACATTTCCCTCCTGTTTATCACATATTTGCTCAAATTCTCATTTCACTTATATCAACCACTTCAAAAGATTTTCAGTTGTAAGATCATTTTTATGAGTACAAATAGGTTTACACTCAGAGTTATTTGTTTTCTTTTTACTGTTTATCCATCAGAATCAACATTAGCCAAAATCAGGAACAGATCAGGTACATTTTCCTCAGGATCATCATCATCATCATTATCATCATTATCATCATTATCATCAGGTCCAAGCAAAGGATACATCTGAGCAAATCGACTATCCACGGGTGTAATGGCAGTAGTGATTAGTCTATTAATTAAAGCACGAAGACAGGGAATACAACAACAGCCACACAAAGTCAAAATCGCTGCAAAAACTGCAATTGAGACTAGGACAGAAGATACCAGAGCTCTATACTTCCCAAAGGCATTCATCCATGAATCCCACAAGGTGGTGTCAACACCGGAATGGTCTTTCATCTTACCATTCAGTGAACGCAGGCCCTCAATGGCCTTAGTCAGACTGCCATCAGCAGCTGTATTGTTGGGGATAAAAGTACAACACTTTTCCCCAAACATTGCACATACACCACCTTTTTCTGCCAACAGCATATCTAATGCTATTCTATTCTGAAAAGCCATAAGGGAAGTAGCTGCCAATTGTCCGTGTACGGCTTCAAATCCGCTCTGGGTCCAATTTCCTAGTTTTTGAACATTGTAATGAATGTAGTTAATCCTGTCTACGTTTTTATTTATGGTACACCACCAACAGAGGGTGGACTCAAATCCTGCCGCAACTTGATCAGCTAATTTATATTCACTAGGTACACCTCGTGGAACACCGATAGCATCAATGTAAGTTGGATCTTTGTCTGTCAACCAAACAGTGGATCTTTTCTTATGAAACCACCGTTGTGACACAAATTTAACTGATTCGGTGATCAGTCCTTCAGTCGTCATAGGAAGTACTGAAACTGGTAACAGTAATGTCACTAATGCACAATATCCAGTCACATTTCTAGGCAACCTGTCAAAAAGTCTTTCGTCTCCACACCACCACCAAATGTCTCCTCGAGACACTGGTTTAAAATCATTAGGTTTAGAGCCAGTTGTACTCACTCTTATATGCTTTCTGCATGAGGTTGCAGTAAGATTACCTAGGGGGTTTCCTCTCCTAGGACCATCTCCTATCTCCATTTTAATGCACGTAAAATTGCCTCTGGCTACTTTCTTGGAAAACAACGGCTTTTCCTTTTCTGCTGTCGTGACCGGGAAAATTGAATCCCAAATACTACAATTTTTACTGGGGTTTGCATTATTCATGACATCTATAACACACTCCTGTGGTATCACTGCCGGGACAATCTGCAAAAGTGGTCTTGGTCCCATGCAAACTACACAGTCAGTCTTAGTCATATTGGCAGCTTGTTCTACCATTAACAACCAATTATTATTAGTTCCAGAAACACCAGTTGTGACTTGGAACCATTCATCCACCGTCACATTATTTGCCATCAGAATTCGTCCTCCTTTCTTGTAAGTTCTTTTTGGCATTTCAGGTTTAATTCGGCTTCCATAACATAAAACTGCGCTAAATTCAGGATCTCTTCCACCAGAATATGCCCACAGACTTATGGAACAACACTCAGATTTATCAGACTGATATTTTAGTACTAGACCATCCTTGGTTTTATTCATGCTGAATTTTTCTCTCATTTCTATAGCTCCATATGTCGACCATTCTGACCAATCATACCCAGTTTCTCCAATCAGCGCTCCCCATCCGTAACCAATAGTGGCATACCATTCATATGCCGCTCCCCAGCTTTGTCCTTTATCATTGGCATCATTTCTAAGTGCGGAATATGGAATTATTATCAGAGCAGTTTGATTTTTTGGAGAACAGAAAACTAAAGAGTTATGTCTAGTCTGTATGCCCTCTCCGCACGTCACATCGTCTGCAGTATTTCTCTTAATACGAATTAATGACTTCATCTTTGTTTCATTGATGTGATAAGTGACATTTTCAGAATATGTCTGGACAGTGTTCATTGGTCTATCAGGCTTAGGTGGTTCCCACAAACACCAAACAAACAGAAAGATCAGAAATGCTAATAGGAATAGGAACCAATACCGAATTGCAACACACAACCATCTTGGAGTCATTTTGACTGAACAACCTCCTCTACTAGGTTTGGTGGCTTGTAAGATCTTCACTGACTTTCAGGTCTACCTGAACTCTAAATGTCCAGGTCCACCCTATTATCGGTCTTTGGCTCACCTCCCCTGTCGGAGTCTTCAGTCGAAATGATCTTTTTACAGTGTGTTAAATGGATCCAAGTTGATCTTTCTGCTATTTTTAATGCTGTGGGGGTTGTTATTAATACCTGATACGGCCCTTCCCACTTTGGTGAGTGCCAGTGTTTCTTCTTTATGCTTCTTATTAGCACCCAATCTCCTGGTTTCACTAATTGGATTTCCTGCTGGGAAACAGAAGGATTTTCATCAGTTTGTTTCGGTTTCTGTTTTTCCAGCATGTTTCTCATGTAATCAGCTAGATTAGCCTCTTCATCTATTTCCCATTGATTCTTAAATTGAGGTAACCTATAAGGTCTTCCAAATAATGTTTCATATGGTGTTAACCCAGTAGTGCTTGTAATATTAATATACAATTTTACCAAGTCTAAACACTGTGTCCATAATCTGCCTGTTTCCTCCATACATTTCTTCAACCTATTCTTAATTGTTCCATTCATCCTTTCTACTAATCCTGCACTTTGAGGGTGGTATGCACAATGATTTTTTAAATCTATGTGGAACATTACACCAATCTTTTTAACCACTTGGTTAACGAAATGGGTCCCATTATCACTATATATCTTCTCAGGAATGCCATACCTGGGAATAATATCCTTACAAAGTGCTTTTGCTACCGTCAAAGCGTCTGGATTCTTGGTTGGGAAAAGTTCAATCCATTTTGAAAATGCATCTATTATGACCAAACAATACTTTTTCCCTTCACTTTGGTTTAACTCTATAAAATCCATATGGATAATTTGAAACGGGTACTGAGGTGTGGGAAAACGCCCTCTACGTGGTCTCAAATTTCCTTGTGGATTATGTTTAGCACAGGTCAAACATGCCCTGCAAAAATTTTTTGAATAAGAGTTAAATCCATAAGTGGTATAGTATTGATGTACTTGTCCTACCATCCCTCCTGTTGAGACATGCGTAACGCCATGACTCAATATTGCTGCCCATTTATATAAATTTTTTGGAAGGATAGGTTTATTATTTGGTCATACATAGATGTCATTTTGTAACTTAGCTCCATTCTTTTCCCAAACGCTTTTTTCAGATTGTGGACTTTGTTGTTGCATGTCTTTTAATATGGTATCATCTAAATTAGTTTGTTCTTCTAAGGTCAATATATTGATTTGACCTGCTGCAGCTGCTTTCACGGTTTTATCTGCAAATGCATTTCCTAGAGAAACTTTATCAGTACCAGATGTGTGCGCTGCACATTTGCATACTGCTATTTTTCTTGGTAACTGCACTGACTGCAATAGGTCAGATAGGAGCGCTGCGTGTGTTACAGGTTTTCCAGTAGAGGTGTTCATACCTCTATTATTCCAATACTGTGCAAATACATGTACTGTAGCGAATGCATACTGACTATCTGTGTAGATAGTTGTCTCTTTATCCTTCATTAATTTGCATGCTTCAGTTAAAGCTATAAGTTCAGCTGCTTGTGCTGAATAGTGTGAAGGTAATTTTTCTGCTTTTAGCACTGTAGTTTGAGTCACCACTGCATATCCTGTTTGCGTTTTACCCTTTTCATCTTTTTTAGAGGAACCATCCACAAACAAAATTTCTCCTGTTTCTAATGGTAAATCTTTTAAATCCGCTCTACTTTTTGCCATTTGCTCTGCTAAATCTTGACAGTCATGCTTCATTCCATCTTCTGGTAATGGTAATAAGGTGGCGGGATTTAGGGTTGTACATCTTTCAATAGTAAGATGCGGCTGGGACAGTAAAGTGGACATGCAAGACAAGTGTCTTGCTGGTGACAAAAATGTCATATTTGTCTGTAACAACAGTGCCGAGACTGCATGTGGTACTTTCAATGTCAAAGGATGAAACAATACTATAGTTGCACTTGTTTCCACAGCCATGGAGGCTGCTATCACTGCTCTTACACAATGTGGTAGTGCACAAGCTACACTATCTAGCTTTGATGAAAAATACGCTATAGGCTTCATCTTATCTCCATATTGTTGTGCCAATACAGAGGTCATAAAGTGACCTTTACAGTCAACCATCTGAATGAATGGTTTGTTATAGTCTGGCAATGCTAGTGCTGTACTGGACACTAACAATTGTTTTACTTCACAGAAAGCTTTTTCAGCTTCTTCAGTCCATTTTAGCTGAGATGTCATTTTAAGGTCCTCTTCATACATCAATTTACTTAACGGTGCCGTTATTTCAGCATAGTTTGGTACCCAAATTCTGCAATAGTTTGTCAACCCCAGAAATGACATCATCTGCTTTTTTGTTAAAGGTTTTGGAGCTTGGAGAATTGCAACCTTTCTGTCTTCCATTATTGTTCTTCCTCCCATACTTAGATTATGTCCTAAGTATTTAACTTGCATTTTACACATTTGGAGTTTACTTTTGCTTACTTTATGGCCTTCTTCAGCCAAATGCTTTAGTAAAGCTAAAGTGTCTTCTTTACATGTTTCCAAATCAGGAGAGGCTAATAACACGTCATTTACATATATTAGAACTTGACTTCCCCCTGGGGGTTGAAACTTAGCCATGCTTGCACTCATTACTTGAGAATAGATAGTTGGACTTTCACAATAACCTTGAGGCAATCTAGTATAGGTGTATCTTTGGCCTCCAAAGGTAAATGCGAACCAATATTGACTATCTTTATCTATAGGTACAGAGAAGAACGCATTACTGATATCCACTACAGTAAATACTTTAGCATCTGGTCTTAAAGAATTCAACAGTGTATATGGGTCTGGGACACACGGAGCTCTCTGAATCACTGCATTATTCACAGCTTGCAAATCTTGCACCATACGCCATCCTACAGACGGTGCTTGCTTTTTAACTGGAAATATAGGTGTATTGCAAGGTGAATCGTCACATTTAATTATCACTCCTGCTGAAATCAAGTCTGCAATTACTGGTTTGATCCCTTCAAGTGCGTCTTGTTTCAGTGGATATTGTCTCACACAGGGTCTATATTCTGTCTTAGGTCTAATTTGAACAGGCAAAGCTCCTTTCACCAGCCCAACATCAGTTGGTCCTTTAGACCATAGTTCATCAGGAATATTCTTTAGCAAATCTTCCTCTGCGTCTGTTAACATTATTTGTCACTGTTTGTTAGAGGAGAACACATGCAAATGTATTCCTTCTTGTACTTGTATCTGCCAAAACAGAGCCTTTTTAATCAGGCCTGTTGATAAACTAGCCCATGTATTGACTGACGTGGCTATCCAGTCAGTAGCGTTCTCCCCTTGCTGGATTATCTTTCCCAAATCTTTCCAGTCTTTATCTGGGTCTTTGTACAGAGATATGTGGGGCGGATACCATGACTTGTGCATGCTCATTTCAGAGGCTCTTAAAGATACCGCTGCAACTGCTGTACTTTTTCCATCTCCATACACATATGTCACTGTTACTTTTGTGGGAGTCATTTTAGCCAATTTAACTTCATACTCTTTGTCTGGACCAGGAGTTGTTTTATACCAAAGAGTGATATGCAAATCATCCTTACTCATTTGGTCTTGTGGCTTTGATATAGTATTTCTTCCTTCAGTTAGGAGTACATCTGCGTTCTTATGGGGTGGTTTATTAAGAACATCAAGGGAATAGAAATAGTGTGGTAGTCATATCCCTCGGAGAACAAAAAAGTCTCCCATCTGTAGTTCTGCTTTTCTTTTAACTACAATTCGCCCTTCTGGCGTAGGCACCAATGCCAATCCTAATAACAACAACCCATCTCTCCCAAGGAGGTTAACTGGACATTCTGGAAACATCAGAATGGATAGACGGCAAGACGAGCCATCTGGATCTCTTAGCCACACTGGCTCAGATTCTTCAACTTCAGTTAACTTCCCGCTTGCAGATCTTACTACTACAACATTGCCATTAGTTTTAGCCTGTGGTACACCTTCCCTACAGGTAGTTCTGCAAGCTCCTGTGTCACACAAAAACGTAATAAGTTTGCCATTTACCAACAATCTTACTTCAGGTTTCACATCATCCATTGAGAGTATATCTTGTAAATTTAAAAGATCTCCATTTGTCCTATCCTGTTCACTCTCCTGATGACACTTTGCCTGCCATTCTTGGCCTAGTCAGGCTGAAGTATACTTTCTTTCTGAACAATCTTTGGCAATATGGCCTTCTTTACCGCAACTCCAACAACAGAAAGGGTTTCTGTTCTGTCTAAAATTTCCCCTTCCTGCTCCCCCTCTTCTTGCTCCTCCTCTTCTGCCTCTATAATTTATTCCTCTTCCTCTACCTCCTCCCTGGTAGAGGATTTCTTCCATGTCATGGTAAAAGGTCTCTACAGCCTTCTTACTCCTGTTCTTTTCTTTTACAACTTTCTCTGCATGCAAAGCGTGATTAACATATTCATCAAGAGTTCCTGTTGGAAGTCCTATGTAATGCTTAGTCACCCAACTACGGATTGCATCTTTAGATCCTGCATGAAGAGCATTTTTTAGCTATTGCTGAAAAGGCCCATTTGGTTGATTATCATCTTGAAGCCCACTATGAGTTTTGAAAGCAGTAGTCATTCTTATCTGATATTCCTCAAATGGTTCATCTTCTCTTTGTTTTACTCTTCCGATTTCCACATAATTTGCTCTACGCCTGAACCGTTGGGTAACTCTCTCCTGGAGACCTCTTACTCGGTTACCTAATTCGGCATCACCATGTGCCAGCACTACGCCAGCATCCACTGGGTTCCAATTTCCTCTCACATAATGCCAATCAGATCCCAAAACAGTCATCCAAATCTGCTGTACCTCTTCACCATTCAGGTGATATGAGTGTCTCAGACTTTCCATGTCAGCACAAAACTGAGCAACATCCTCCTTATACGGAGTCACTCCGGCTACAGCTTTCTTAACATCCTCCATAGTCCAGGTTCTATAAACCAGTATAGTAGCAGGATTATTAGCATCTCCACCTGCAATTGGATTTGCTACCTCTATCATTGGAAAGGCTGAAAAAGCTGGAATCTTATCTCTGTTTTCATCAACTTCAGGTGCGGATGTGGACTCCCCTGATGGGGATCCTTGCCACCAATTAGTCATCCGTCTTACTGGTGTCACCACAGGTGACATTACTTGCCCTAGGGTTGTGGACCACCCCCATTGGGTCAGACCCTGACTTCTGGTGTTTGGTCTTCGGGGGGTTGTTTCCTCATACTCAGGAGGTGCTCCAGTAGATAAATTAGGATACAATCTTTCTCTACCTGCTGCTGCCTCTCCTCCTTCTTCCTCATGCCTAACTTCTCTTCGCTTCACTGGCCCTGTTTCATCATCCTCTTTCCTTTGAAACATCAACTGTCTATTTTCTTCTTCTTCCTTTCTCTCTTGTTCCTCTTTCTTACACTTTCTCTCTCCCTCTCTTCTTTTCTCTGCTTCACTCTTCCAAAACTCTGTATCATCATAACCTTCATCCTTCCTCTTTTTAGGATTACCTTTAGTTTTTGTTCTTATTGCGTCTTGCAAAGCAGTTATTTTTTGTGTATTTAATCTGCCATCAAACTCATATTTCCTTATCCATTTATCTAGATGTTTAATTTTACCAGGATCCTGGGTTTCAATATACTTCCAATCTCTTGAGACTAGTTTCTCTTTTTGTTTACTCACTCCTTTCCCCATTTTTAAGAATTTGTATCCAGTTATTTAACACCTAGGGTGTTCTAAAAACTGGTTTCTTGTTAGTAGGACAGCAAGAAAATTCCTGTTGTGGTAATTCTCACTTCAACTCTTTCGAGTGGAGAATTCTTGCCTTTGCATCCACAAGAGGTTTGCTGTTTACAATCCTACTATTTTGGTATGAAATAAAAATACCTAGTGGTATTTCATTTCCATTCACACTCTCATTCACTCACGTACGTTTCACTGAGCTTACAGGACACCGTTGTCCACTAGGCCTATTTTACTTTACACGGATATTTTCGGACTCCGTCGCCCCTCTCGTTACCTGATAGTGACTAGTATTCTCAGGGTTTTTTATCACAACGCGCAAAGACTCTCAGTCAATCGCTTGTTTTTAACAAACTCTAACTCACCACTGTCGTCTTTCTCCTCTCGAACAACCGTCAACCTTCAGATCCCAACAGGCGGGCAAAACCCAGTCCTGGAAAAGGATTTTAGAATCTGCTGTGGCCACAGTCTTCCTGGAGTTTACCAGCCTGCTGGAATCCTTTAGGTGTGTTGGTATCCGGCTCGAAGGACCAAGTTTATGTCAGGTTCAGGCAACCTAAAACACTTAAAAATATCAAACAAAGGAGAGAAGACAACAGGATTAGAGTTTCATACTTGCAAGGAGAACGGACAGAGGTCTGCTCAGTTAAGATCTCCAAACCGCTCTGACCAGACCTTGCCGAACCCTTTCTCTTTATTGGTTTCAGGGAGTCCCTAATTTACATAGTCAATTTTGCTCTAAGGGGTAGGGGTCACACATCGGTCATAAATAGGTCACTGATCTGCAGCTGTTCTGCCTCGGGTGGACACACACACTTCAAAGACCTTTTTATAAGGGTTACAGTTTGGCCATAAATCTTCAGATAGTCGTCCTGTGCAGGATCACAGGTTGGTCACAGATCTTCAGATAGTCGTCCAGTGCAGGGTCACAGGTCTTCAAAGAGTCCTGAAAAACAACTTTAAAAAAACAGCATACTTGTACACCATAAGGACTAATGATTATAGAAAGGGGTAAATATGGGATAACTTATATACAATAATTCCAACAGAGTCATTCTGATTAATGCTCTGTTCTGTAAGAAGCTGCCAGATTAAATAACTGATGTATTTCTTTTCTACTGTCTCTTATGATATTTCATGGCCTGTAAGAACAGCTTCAGTGGCTCAAATAGAGCGGATTCAGAGCGGTTCGATTCCCGGCTCCTCCAGTCCACATGTCGATGTGTCCTTCGGCCGTTGCTATGCCAACAGTGTATGAATGATTAGTTTCCCTCTGAGCAGGTTTCTATGTGGTAGCTCCTGTTATCAGTGTGTGAATGTGTGAATGGATGAATATGACATGTAATATAATATAAGTACAGTCCATTTCATTCACGTCTTCCCTCCATAGTTCCACCCACAGCAGGTTATGGTACTGTTACATTCCTCCACCTAATAGTTTTACCCTCGCCACCACCTTACTTCCAGCCAGCCCAATCTTCCCCGTACCGACTGCACTTAGGCAACTAATTCTAGCTGATAATTATGTCGATCTTGCACTTCTTCTCCACCCCTCCATGAGTACTACACACCTCCTCAGAGAGCTGCAAACTTCACTTGGCCCCGTAGAACTTAAGCAACCTTTTCCTTCCCTCCCTGAATTCGCTTTTTTCTTTTCTTTATTTTGGGATGTGATCTGTTCACCTTCCCAGACCGAAGGTCAGAGTTGGACGAATATTTGTCTCCAATCCTTGATCTTTCCTTGCCGTTCGGAGGTAGCGGTTTTTACACGTACCATGTTCTTTCTGCGTCTCAAGCTGCAGGCAGACTGAACCAATTGAACCAGAGGACATATTGGGGCACTTTAGACCATGAAATATGCGGCCGCGTGTTTGTGGCCCACTTCTCCCTTAATAAACCCTACCCCCCCCCAATCCCACCCAGCCACAGCATGCACACTCGCCACTCCTTTGCCTCGCCCTCCGGTTGTACAAAGACCAAACCCCGCCATCTCCAGCTTGCCTTCCTCAGACCCTCCTCCTTCCATTCCTCCTAAACCAGCCAATATCCACCAGGCCGCCCTCAACCCTCTTCCTAAAGGCATGGACAGAAGAGGAAGACCCGTATTCTACCAGGGCAGTCGGATGGTCAGTAGTAATTTTAACGACCTTGGCTGAAACTCTTCCAGCTGTCACTTCCTCTACACCTGCTCTTTCTGCGACAGGGCCCACGCCAGAGCAGCCTGTCCCCATAATCCCACAAAGCAAGCATCCACCATCTACGGAACGTATCCGATAATCATTGTAGCCATCCTTTGGGGGCAAAAGTGGTGAAGAATGAATATCTCCATATACTCTGATAACACAGCAGTCGTACACATCATTTACTGAGGCCGACCACGTAGCTCAGACATCATGAAAACTCACCCTAGTGTCAGCTCAACACTAGTTCACCATCCAAGAACATCACATACCTGGCTACAAAAACTCCACGCCGACTCACTTTCCAGAAATTCAGACGCTTAGCATCAGCCGCTTACCACCTCCCAACGTTTTCAGTCACCATCTTCCCCTAAACTCTCGACTGGAACACTTAGTAATCACATCCCAAGACGTCATCCTCAATAGTCTTGCACCCTGAACCCTGTCATCCTACCTAACCGGCTGGAATTGCTTTAAAACCTTTCACGCAGCCCACCGCCTCCCGTTTCCATCACTCGATGTCCTTACCGTTTCCAGTTTCATCACATAAGCCCACTCCATCCTAAAGATGAAAACAACCACAATCCAAGCCTACATCAGCGGATTCAACTTCATCATTAAATTGACCGGAGCTCCATGTCCGAACTTTTCCCACTGACACATCCACATGTTAATTAATCATGAATCAGAATCCTCCACACCGGCGACCTATCCCCGTATATAGAATCCATGTTCCTCTGAGCATTATTTGGCTTTCTGCACTGTTCAGAGTTCACTACTTCCTCTTCTCACTATGATCCATCGCAACACGCCGCCATATCTGACATATCAGTCCACTCTCCTGACACACTCATCTTCCACCTCAGAAAAGTCAAGACTAATCAATCCGGACAGTCTCAACCCGTTTTCCTATTCCATTCATATTCATTCCTGAGCCCTTACGAATCAATCCGAGACTACATCCGATTGAGACAAACCAGCTGGACCTCTCAATTTGATTCACTATTCATTAGTGAAACAGGTACAGTAACCACATGTATTGGTTCCACTTCCATCTACGGCAAATCCTAATAAAGTCCCCAGAATCATACTCAGGTCATTTATTTCACATCTGAGCCGCCTCCTCAGCTTATCCAGGACAACATCACTAAAATTCTCGGACATTGGTCATCTCCCGCTTACTCAACGTATATCCGTCACAATACCACAGACCTTAAAAATGCACACAAGCTCCTGTCCTCTGGAAGACATTTTGGGAGTCAGCAACTCGGACCAGATGTCGAGACAGCCCCCCCACCCAGAGTCTCATCCTGTCCCAGTTCCCTCCAAACACCCAACTGGAAGACGGTTACAGCATCCTGCACCTCCTCATCCACCCGGCTTCAACCTTCCTCCACACCACACCCAACGACTCCCCTTCCCCCTTACCACATTAACCCTCATCTCCTCATCCTTACCCCTCCACGGCCTTTTTTCCAAAATAATAAATACTTAAACTCATAGCTAAGTTGCCGTGGTCTCTGTTTGTGAAAAGTATATTATCATTAAGTGCAATCAGTTGCTGACAATAACAACTTGGAATCTAGCAAGAAATAACCAATCATCAAGTTGTATTTGTGTAATGTGGACAAATAAGAATAATCTTTAATTTCCACTAAATTATACGACTGGGAAGATTACTGAGTGTTCACTGTTGATAAATGAGCTCAGTTGGGCGCGCTGCGTGTCTCTGACAGAAACTAAACAGTAACTCTTCATCTATGATTGTGAGTCTTACAGATGTGACAAAGTGTTGAAAAGGTTCTGAAAGAAG
The DNA here is from genome assembly GCA_021039105.1 of Scomber colias. Taxonomy (NCBI): domain Eukaryota; kingdom Metazoa; phylum Chordata; class Actinopteri; order Scombriformes; family Scombridae; genus Scomber; species Scomber colias. The sequence goes on along the minus strand of JAJDFG010000233.1, from coordinate 178,134 downwards.
AAGGGATCATCAATATTGGGTCTGTGTGCATTCACTAGTGTTGATGTGGATTCATGTCAGAGACAGTTAGGAGGAATAAATAATGTGTTTCCTTATCAGGGCTGCAACACTTCATGTGCTTAAATTTGACTGGTCAGTCTGAGATAAAGGACAGAGTATGTTTGCTTAATGTGTGTTACCTTGAGAAAACAGGTTAATAGCTGTGTATGTGAATCAGTTCAAATACATATAATCTACTGCTTAGTGGGACCTGCTGCCTGCAATAATCTGAACAGACAGATGTGCTGAAAAAGAAGAACCGACTATGGAGGACAAAACAAACCCAAGAGCAGTGCTTCCATATCCCAAACCCGAAGTTACAGGTAGACCCAGGGGCAGATAACTACCCTCCTTTTCCTAAACCAGAGACCCTCCGCTTCACAGAGGGATGATGTCATTAAGAGAAAAAACAAGGAGCAGTCACACAGTTCTTGGGTTGAGCATTGTTTGGCCTCTCAGAAGCTCAACAGAGAGCAGTTCTCATCATACTTAACGTGTATTATACCTGACAAAAGGTTTGTTCCCAATTACAACACAACAGACAGCTATAATATAAGGTCCTGATTTAATATTAGGTCTGATTACATTAAAGAAAACAGGCAAATATGTTCAATGAGTATTAATACTATGAGCCAACATTTGATATCAAACTTTTACATGTCACACGGATTTTGGACAGTTTCAGGCCGTACATTAAAGGGTTGAGAATGGGCGGGCATGTCAGGAAGTATAACGATAAAAAGATGCGTAATGCGTTGGGAACTCCACTCATATTAAACCTGCTCTGTAATATTTCAAAACAAGCTCCAAACGTGAAGTTGAGCAGAGAAACCAGGTGAGGCGTGCAGGTGCTGACGGCTTTCTGTCGGCTCTGTTTACAACCAGCAGAACAAACTTTAAGAATCATCATGTACGTATAAAGAATTAAAATGAGAGGACCAAAGACTGAGACAGCCGTAACAATTAATCCAAAAATGCCGTTGACTGTGGTGTCGTAGCAGGACAGCTTCACCACAGAGTGATTGTCACAGTAAACTTTGTTGATGATGTTTCCACAAAGCTGCAAAGGAAGAATTGAGGGCAGTGTCAAAAACTTCATAAGAATTGGAGGAAACCATATCACAGCAATGAAGACAGCAACTCTCTTAGACGTCATCCGTGTGTTATACTGCAGAGGAAAGCAGATAGCAAGATATCTGTCATAAGACATGATGGCTAAATTAACATATTCAACACTTCCATAAGAATATACAAAGAAGATCTGCAAGAAACAAAAAGCTTTAGATATAGTGTGAATGTCAGAGAGGATCTGAAGCAGAAGGAATGGAAACAACCCTGTACTACCATACAGTTCATTTACAAACAGACTGCACAGGAAAAGGTACATAGGTTCATGTAAGCTTCTGTTCATACAGATAACCACAATGAGAAACACATTGGAAATAACTATGAACATATAAAGACACATAACAGTCACAAAGTAAAAGTATGTAAAGAGACCGGTGTCAAAGTAGGCAGCGAGTGTGAAATAAGAAACCTGAGTGGAGTTTATCATCATCTGCTGTTGGGTTCACAGTAACTCTGCTGTGCTCACTAAGTCTCTATTAAATTACATTCTGTTATAGTTTCTGCTTGTTTGGTAAAATGTGCAGCTGAATCATAGAGCACACATAAACAGCACTGATACTAAACACAGTCATTATCATAGACAAAACAGATGAAGCTTTTCTCTTTTAAACTCAGTGAATCACTATCACTGCTGCTGAGTCCCTTCTGACTGAGCCGAAACTCTGCTGCAACTTCTTTTAAAGTTTCCCAGAGAGGAAACACACACACACTCATGTTTAATTCATGGCCCTAAAATAGTTTCTTTCTAGAGTTTCTACATGAAGAAACAGGATGTTTTCTAGATCATGTGACTATCACATATGTTCCTGTTCTGACCACCATGAGCCTCAGCTGCTATGAACAAGTCTGTCAGAATCATAGTGGAATGAAGTTTAAACCTTTAGTCATTGAACCAAACACGAAGCCACAGATGATCATTTAACTCTTAAATGATCCAGAAGTTAGCAGAGCACATCTTAATGTGTTTACTGGAGAGTTTGGGCCCTAACATAATGTCCCTTTATAAGTTGAATTTGTCTTTGTCAGTATCTCATTCAGACCTTGGTGGAGAGTACTGGGCTGAGAGACGAAGCTCGGCTCAACATTCATCAGGAAGGTTTCGGACGGCCTGATGACAGGAAGCACTTACTTTTACTTTTCATTACAGTCCATATGATAGTGAATCGCGTCGTTAGCAGTAAAACAATTATCTACAAATCCTCTGCAAAACCAATGTTTTTTTAGGATGAATTCTCTCACTTGTAATGACGGTTCAGAGCAATAAGTCAAAGCGCTGCGATTCATCAACAGCTGACCAGTAGGCGACGTCTGCAAGCTGAGGCTGTTTACATGGAAACGATCTCACTTTTTATTCCCCGTTCAGATGAGCGTTTTTGGGGAAAAACAAAAGTTTGTGGAATTCAATGTTGTATTCACACAACACCACAAAGCCAGCGCCTGTGTAGAAGCTTCCCTCAGCTTGGTTTTTGGGTTGCAGAGAAAACATTGTGTAATCGTTCTCTGCAGACTTGATTAGAAACAGAAACTTAAGACACGGTCATGCCGATTCACGAGATGAACTCAGACTCCACTTCTCTGTCGCTGTCGGCTCGCTGCAGAAGACAGGAATCAGCAGAAGGAGCGTCTGTCGCCTAGGTTACGGCTTCAGACCGCAGAAGCAGACTTTACCACAGACTGTATAAAAGAAATGGACGTAACATCCGTGACGTCACCCATTGGTTTGTGGACTGCTGCTCGGAAGCCAATAGTTTCTAATCTGGGTTGGTGAATTCTCCATTGACTTGTATAGAAACGGTCGCCCCCTGGTGGCCTTTTGATAGAATGCAGCTCTAAGTTACTTCCGCGTTGGTCTCATTTCAGAGGACCAGAACTCCCCGCCTGGTTTTTACCCTTTAGAACGCAACGGTGGTGCGTTGTTAAGATTTCCACTCTGGAGGGTGGTTTCACTATTTTGTGTTTAAAAACGCGTCACCGTCTAAATAAAATATTTAGTTGTTTTCACCCGCGAGCGTTGTCATGTGAACAGGCCTGAATGAAATTAAAGGAAACCTGATGATGATTCTCTTAACTACAACAGATGACTTTATTTACAGTGAGCTTTCAGTAAGGCACAAACCACCTTTGGAGCTTTTTCCATATTAACTATTAACAGATGTTCCAATAATAACTAGATAACTGTCATGACTGTAGGTTTGTTTTTTGTCTGCTTGAGTTCTCCCAGAGTTTGAGAGTGGCTGTCCTGATTAGCTGGAGCTGCTGCTTGTTGCACACCTGCTTCCCATCTACCATAATCAGCCTCAACATAAGAACACTGGTCTTCCATTGTGTCTGCACTGTTGGTTAAAACCCTCTCTAGTGAAAGTTCTAGTGTCTATTGAACCATTTCCTCTCAGCCTTCATCTATTAGACTGGACCCTTTTCCACTACCACTGTCTGTAGCTGCTTTTGGGTCCTAATGTCACAGTTAAACAACTACTAGGTGTTCAGACTTTCATAAAACAGGTTCAAAGACCTTGTTTGTGTTCTTCATTGAAGCCATTAGGATGTAAATGTTTGTTCATGTCTGTTCTGGTTTGGCCTCCAGCTGCTACTGTATATAGATCATAGAGAAATGAATCCAGCGGATGAGAATGAGGTTATACATCAACAGTTGTACAGATGAAATACATAATAAGCTGAGGACTGAGTAATATTAAATACATCTTTTCTCATTTCAAGTTAAATAAAAGCTGCATTTAAAAAATAAGAAATGTGCATTAAAAGTTTTCACTGCTTACTTTTCAGATTCAGATTCATTTATTGTCCTCAGAGGGAAACGTGTTGTCACATATCCGTACTCAACAAACAACTTGTAGACATTCAACAGGATACAAAAACCAAACGGACCTTCTCAACGAGACTTAAACATGAATTCAATCAATCAATCTTTATTTATAAAGCACCAAATAACAACAAAGTCATGTGAAGACTCTTTCCACATAGAGCAGTTCTAAACTGAACTCTTCAGGTTTCATTTAAAGAGACCCAACATTCCCATTGCACAAACAGGTGAGCAATACTGCCACCTACTGGATGTTTTATTTAGGGGGGCTGTGATTGTGATTGGAGCATGTAGTGGTGATTTTTATGATCTTATATCTGTGGGGTTAGAGTTACAGTCAGGGTTAGGGATTATGGTGAAACAGCAGAGGGCACAATACAGAAGATTCAATGATACTGCGGTTTGACACAGAGTCCTGAGTCTGCTGATAGCTGCTGTGTGTCCATCAAAGTCTGTTTATCATCAGTTGTGATGCCGAGGTCTTTGACATTGTCCACTATCTCCACTGGTTGGTTGTTGGTGCAGATGTGGTGCGTTGGTGTCGTCTTCTTCATCGAATATGAGTTCTTCTGTTTTTGTGACATTCAGGAGGAAGCTGTCTGCACATCACAGTAAGAAGTGTTTGGTCTGTTGGGAGGCTGTGAGGTATCTGACTCTCTGCTGACATGAACGAGTCAGTCTGCTGCTCTTCTCAAAGTTTATTCAGATTAAACATTGTGTGTCCACATTGCACCAAAATCCAAATATGCAGATTCCTTCATTTAATCTTTATTCTGTTTTCAATAGAGGATTTTTGAACATCTCACCAGCAGCAATGTTTTATTTTTCCTTATTAAACTGTTTATTGACTCTTCTTTATGGTGGTTTCTTTATTCTATCTATCTATCTATCTATCTATCTATCTATCTATCTATCTATCTATCTATCTATCTATCTATCTATCTATCTATCTATCTATCTATCTATCTATCTATCTATCTATCTATCTATCTAAGTTTATACTTCTGTAAATTAATAGTGGTGGATATTAAAAGGTGGCATCATAACTTAAATATTAGTAACTCAGTGTTTCTAACCTGTGGCTTTTATGATTTGAGCAAGTTTATTTTATATTAAACACATTTCATATAATAGTTCCTTTCTACTTTTTTATTACAAGTTTACTTTGGTAGCCCATCAGAGTCCAACTTAACTTTTAATTACTCAGGTCTATAAAGTTTCTCCTTTTCCAGATTTGAATGTAGTAAAGATTACAGGGTTTATATGAGCCTTTACAGTCTGTATAGTAATAAATCATCTGTCCTCTGATCATTGATTTAAATAAGGAGACATTTCTTCTGTGGTCAAATTATACATTAAACACATCAAATAACCACTGGCTGCAACTCTGTGATATTACAACACAATCAAATAAAGATGGAACAGTCATAGTTTTAACTGATGATTGTTATTTAAATGAATTCATATCTGTCTAATAACATCAGAGATATGAAGTAAACAGGACTTGTAACATAAACCCTGTAATGGTCCTTTAAACCAGATGACCTCATGTTATTGACTCTGCTATGTGTGAAGTTTGCCTCATTTCTAATCTTCTAATAACAAGTTTGTGTTGTTGTCGACCACAGGAGCGTAAATACCCAGAGTGAAGGCCTGAAGCTGCTTTGTTTTCAGCCGTAACCATGGTGACAGCAGAGCATCCTCCCATGATCCCCTGTGATGCAGAGTGTCCTAATTGGCTGGAGCCTCCAGAGTGTCCAAGTGTCCACACAGAAGTCTCTGGGGAGCCGGCCTTGTGTTTGTTACAGATGGAAAGAGCTGCTGGAGCTCCGCTGAGGCTCATTACTGTCAGAGATACAGTAAACATGATGAAACCCCCCCCCCCCCCCCCACCACTGGACAGAGATACAGTAAACATGATGAAATGCCCCTCAATGGAGTTCAACCTGATTCATCAAATGAACTTATAACAACTCACTTTTAAAGTATTAAGTTTTATTGGTTGAGTTCAGGTTGGTTTTATCTGAGCTCCTGAAGTTCTACTGTGGACCACCATAAAGACCCCACAGAGTCCAGCAGAATGACCCTCCTAACAGTGTGTGTTTGCATCAGAAATGGCAAAGTTTAGTAATAATCATAATAATAGGTGAGGTTTATATATTTAATGTTTGGACCTTCTGAGTGTGGATCCATCCTGCTAGCTAAAGTTTCTGAGAGGTACTGTTGTGTCCAGTGAGCCACAGGTCCAGGGGTCAGGGGTCAGGGGTCAGGTCAAAGGTCATTCACACACTACATTACAGGCATTTAATCACACTCAATACTTTCCCTCTCCTGCTGTGTCCAGTCATCATAACCATCCTCCCAAAGTTGGCTCATATGAGCAGCTGGTCCCACTCACTCCTGGGAGACCGGACTGTTGACCCCTGACCTCCACGAGGCTGAATCTGCCGTCAACAAACTGATGATAATATTAAAAGCACAAATCTAACAGAATGAACCCAAACATTAACACACAGCTGCTAACACTGCTGCTAATCATTTAACACTGTAAATGAAAGGAAATAATAAAAATGGTGCTCAGTGGGTAGAGCACCCGCCCCATGTGTTGAGGTCCTCACTGCAGGCAACCCCGGTTCAAATCCTGCATTAAGCGGTCCTATCCTGCATGTCATTCCCCCCTCTCTGCCTCCTGTTTCCTGTCTCTCTCTACTACCCTGTACAATAAAGGCAAGAAGCCCGAAAAAAAAAAAAAAAATGGTGTGCAGGTGGTCAAGTGGTTAGACCCATACACACAGCCGACCCGGTTCGAATCCCGGCCGGAGGTCCTTTGCTGTATCCCCCCCCCCCCCCCCCCCCCCTCGAATAAAGGCGTCTATGCCGAAAAAAGATCTTTAAAAGAAAAGAAAAAAGGAAATAATAATATAACCCCAGATCACTTTAACCTGTTTAAAAGCACGTTGTTATTATTTCTCTGATTTTTGAATCATCACATCGATAAAATGAAGAGGTGTCGAACTTTGTCTCTGCAGCCAATGACAGCGTCGGCGTTCAGCAGGGACAGAGTCAGCTTCTGACATCATCATCACCATCATCATCTTCATCATCACCATCATCACCATCATCATCACTGCAGACGGGGACAGGCATGAAATCATAAACAAGTCAAAGCTGCTGTTAGTTTCCTGCAGAGCTGAAAAGTGTCGGCAGCTCTTCAGAGATCTGCTGTCTTATTATCATTATCATTATTGTATTCCTATCATTATCATTATTATTAATATTATGATGTGTATAATAATAATGTCCAGGCTGAATGTAGTGCAGTGTGTTTAGTCTCTGTGAGGTTTGTTGGTTAAAATGTTCAAATGTTCAAATGTTCAAATATTTCATGATTTTTTTCTGACTGATCATCTCAAACCCTAACAGCTTCCTCTGGACCCTCCACAGCTAACAGACACTAACAGCTTCCTCTGGACTCTCCACAGCTAACAGACCCTAACAGCTTCCTCTGGACTCTCCACAGCTAACAGACACTAACAGACACTAACAGCTTCCTCTGGACCCTCCACAGCTAACAGACACTAACAGCTTCCTCTGGACCCTCCACAGCTAACAGACACTAACAGCTTCCTCTGGACTCTCCACAGCTAACAGACACTAACAGCTTCCTCTGGACTCTCCACAGCTAACAGACACTAACAGCTTCCTCTGGACTCTCCACAGCTAACAGACCCTAACAGCTTCCTCTGGACTCTCCACAGCTAACAGACACTAACAGCTTCCTCTGGACTCTCCACAGCTAACAGACACTAACAGCTTCCTCTGGACTCTCCACAGCTAACAGACACTAACAGCTTCCTCTGGACCCTCCACAGCTAACAGACACTAACAGCTTCCTCTGGACTCTCCACAGCTAACAGACACTAACAGCTTCCTCTGGACTCTCCACAGCTAACAGACACTAACAGACACTAACAGCTTCCTCTGGACCCTCCACAGCTAACAGACACTAACAGCTTCCTCTGGACCCTCCACAGCTAACAGACACTAACAGCTTCCTCTGGACTCTCCACAGCTAACAGACACTAACAGCTTCCTCTGGACTCTCCACAGCTAACAGACACTAACAGCTTCCTCTGGACTCTCCACAGCTAACAGACACTAACAGCTTCCTCTGGACTCTCCACAGCTGCTCTTTTCTCTCTTCTTTATGATTTCTGATCAAAATGTTTTTAAAGTGTTTTTAAAGTGTTTGCCTTTCTGTCATTTGAGACTAAACCAGAGAAAGGAAAGTGATGAGTGGAACATTTCCTGCTGCTGCTGAATGAGCCGAGCAGACTTCAGTTTGCTTGTTTCATGTTTCATGTGTTCATTTCAGGTCTGAAGGTAACATTAGAAGCACAGCTGTAAACTATGAATATATGTGTCTACAGAGCAGTGAAGATGTTTAACATGTTTATAATTTAAATGAATTTGTTTCAGAAACTCGATGGACTTCAATGTTGCTTGTTTGTTTTTACAAAATACAGAAAACTGAATCTAAAAGGAAAGTTTTATTATTATAAGTTTTCATTAGATGTGTGTTATATGTGTTATATTTGTGTTATATGTGAAACCTCTGTCAGCCTGTAGATGAAACACAGATCTCTGCCAGGAAGGATATATTTGAGTTAAATGCTTAAACTTACTGAATATCACTTCTTAGTGTTTTTCCTAACCCTAAACTACATCTGAGATTAGTGTTTTTGTTGATATGAGATCAGTGTCTGCTCAGTAAAGACAACAGGCTCACATCGGTCCTCTGTGTTTATCATCATATAAATATCTGTTAACTCGTCTCTGACTGACTGATGGTTGGGTTTTAGAGGCTTTTCTGTTAACATTTGCATTACAGAATGTTTCTAATCATTTCCAAAGTTGATTTTGTGCAAATAGTGACTGTTGTTTGTGAGACAGTGAAAATAATCCAACCTGTGTGTGTTTGACCCAACCCTAACCCTAACCCCCAACCCTAACCCTAACCCCCTAACCCCTGACCCTGCTGTACTGAAGCACCTTAACCCTAACCCCTAACCCTGCTGTACTGAAGCACCTTAACCCTAACCCCTAACCCTGCTGTACTGAAGCATCCTAACCCCCAACCCTGCTGTACTGAAGCATCCTAACCCCCAACCCCTAACCCTGCTGTACTGAAGCACCCTAACCCCTAACCCCGCTGTACTGAAGCACCCTAACCCCTAACCCCTAACCCTGCTGTACTGAAGCATCCTAACCCCCAACCCCTAACCCTGCTGTACTGAAGCACCCTAACCCCTAACCCCTAACCCTGCTGTACTGAAGCACCCTAACCCCTAACCCTCAAACATCATCAACACTCAGTTAGCTGCTGGATGAATTCATTAAATGTGTAATAGTACAGACTGTGCATTTAAATCTGACCTGATCTTATTTATATTTACTTGTTTATTGCTGATATTTTATGTGTCTCGTTGTTTGCTGGTTGATGTTTATCGTCTGTCAGAGAACATCAGCGTGAAGAAGTGACTGAACTTTAACCGTGTTTGTGTTCAGGTTGTTTTGGGAGGAGCGGAGGATGGAGCGGCAGGCGGAGAACATCACGTCTCACCAGCTGTTCATCCTGGACGGCTTCAGTGAGCTCGGAGCTCTTCGTCCCGTCCTCTTCGTCCCGTTCTTCATCATGCTGGTGGTGTCGCTGTCTGCTAACTCCATGCTGCTGTACGTGGTCGCCTCTCAGAGGAGCCTCCACTCGCCCATGTACGTGCTCATAGCCGGCATGGCCTGCGTGGACGTGAGCCTGCCGCTGTTCTTCGTCCCCAACATGCTGCTCAGCTTCCTGTTCGACTGGAGGGGGATCTCTCTGGTCGGCTGCCTGGTTCAGATCTACTTTGTCCATCTGTTGGGAGCCTTTCAGTCCACTCTGCTGCTGTGGATGGCTCTGGACCGGTACTTTGCCATCTGCATGCCGCTGTACTACCACCAGCGCATGGCGGTGCCCGGATTCCTGCGGTTTGTGATTCCGCTGGTGGTGAGGAACGTCCTCATGGTGGCGCTGGTGGTGGTTCTGGCGGGAGCGCTGCCGTTCTGCTCCGTGAACGTGATCAATCACTGTTTCTGTGAGCACATGGCCTTGGTGGAGCTGGCCTGTGGCAGCACCGCAGTCAACAGCCTGGTGGGCCTGATCTCCGTGTTCTTCATCCCCGTGGCTGACTTCCTCTTCATCATCGCCTCCTACGTTGTCATCTTCAGCTCCGCGCTGGGATCCGGGAAGTCGGGCGCGAAAGCGCTGCACACCTGCGTGACTCACGTGGTGGTGCTGAGCGTCAGCATCGTCATCATACTCGTGGCTTTCCTGTCGTACCGGATCAGAAACGGACTTCCTGCTTGGGTTCGTGTGTTCTTCAGCAGCTTGTACCTTCTGTTCCCGAGCTGCTTCAACCCCATCGTCTACGGAGTCCGGACCGCCGAGATCCGGCAGCACATCCTGAAGACGCTGAGCTGTTAAAGATTACATCATAGTTATATTATAATAAGTTTTAATGTTTCAGTTAAAATAATAAAATATGAAAAGTTCTGAGATGAGAAGAAGTTAAAATATTAGTTAACATTTAAGTGTTATGATATATTATATCATGATATGTTTATATATATAAACATTTTGAGACAATAATTTAAGTTACTGACAAACTATGAGAAGTAATATTTATAATAATCAGTTCTGTGAAAGAATGTATGAAGTTAAAGTTTTAACTTTATAAGCTGTGAATAAAACTTTTGATCATTGTTTGAATCAACGTTTTAATGTTTTAGATATAAAATATGAACGTTCGGGTTGAGCATAGCTCAGCGGGTTGAGCACCCGCCCCATGTGCTGAGGCTACAGTCCTCGCTGCAGGCGATCCCGGTTCGAATCCCGAGTCGAGCGATCTTATCCTGCGTGTCATTCCCCCCTCTCTGCCTCCTGTTTCCTGTCTCTCTACACTGTCCTGTCCATTAAAGGCAAAAAAGCCCGAAAAAATATACTTTAAAAAAAAAAATATGAACATTCTCACTTTATGAGTCACAATTATGATATAAAACATTAAACTTAAAATATTAAGTCAAACAGTAAATTATATTAAAGGTTTAATGTAGTACATAAATATATGTATTTATTCCTGTAAAGCTGAACATTACATATAAATATCCTGTTTATGTCACATTGTTCTTACTTTAGTTTATTTAATAAAGTTTTGTGTGTCTCAGCTGTTAATTAGCGGTTTGAGCTCCGAGCCAATTAGCTTCGAGGAGCAACAACAACACACAGTGAAACCTCAGAGGAGACGACAGACCCTAACCCCCCTAACACTCAGTCATCAGGAGAGACCCTAACCCTCCCTCCCTCCCTCCTCTCAGTTACTGATTTAATGTGAAATCATTGTTTCATCTGATAAACGTTTAGAGAGAATATCAGTGAGAAGTTTCGGCTCACGATAAATAAACTCTGAAGAATTTAAACTTAATAAAACAACAATTCACTATTATATTATTATTATTATTATTATTATTATTATTATGAATATTATTATTATTATTAATATTAGTAGTAGTAATATTATTCCAGATAAGAACACAGAGTTCTCAATGAGAAATGAGTGATATAATAATAATAATATGATGACAGAAGACCAGACCTTATAACACTGATGGTTTTATTTTAATGTTGCATCATCGCAGCTTCCTGACGTCCGTCCTGATTGGCTGAGCCTGAAGTTCAAACCCAGCTGGTCCTGATTGGCTGAGCCTGAAGTTCAAACCCAGCGGGACGTCCGGACTTTGACTTAAAGACGAACCGAGGAGGGGGCTGGGGTTAGAGTTAGAGTTAGAGGTTAGGGTTAGGGTCCGTCCTGATGACTGAGGGTTAGAGTCCGTCCTGATGACTGAGGGTTAGGGTCCGTCCTGATGACTGAGGGTTAGGGTCCGTCCTGATGACTGAGGGTTAGGGTCTCTCCTGATGACTGAGGGTTAGGGTCTGTCATGATGACTGAGGGTTAGGGTCTGTCCTGATGACTGAGGGTTAGGGTTAGGATCACTCCTGATGACTGAGGGTTAGGGTCCGTCCTGATGACTGAGGGTTAGGGTTAGGGTTAGGGTCTCTCCTGATGACTGAGGGTTAGGGTTAGGGTTAGGGTCCGTCCTGATGACTGAGGGTTAGGGTTAGGGTCTGTCCTGATGACTGAGGGTTAGGGTTAGGGTCAGGGTCTGTCCTGATGACTGAGGGTTAGGGTCTCTCCTGATGAGCGATGGCAGGTAAGACCCTTCACGTGTTTTCTGATGTTAAACTGTTTAATGTTCTCAGGGTTAGGGTCTCTCCTGATGGGTTAGGGTCTCTCCTCATGACTGAGGGTTAGGGTGAGGGTCCGTCCTGATGACTGAGGGTTAGGGTTAGGGTCTCTCCTGATGACTGAGGGTTAGGGTTAGGGTCCGTCCTGATGACTGAGAGTTAGGGTCCGTCCTCATGACTGAGGGTTAGGGTCCATCCTGATGACTGAGGGTTAGGGTTAGGGTCCATCCTGATGACTGAGGGTTAGGGTCTCTCCTGATGACTGAGGGTTAGGGTCCGTCCTGATGACTGAGGGTTAGAGTCCATCCTGATGACTGAGGGTGAGGGTCTCTCCTGATGACTGAGGGTTAGGGTCCGTCCTGATGACTGAGGGTTAGGGTTAGGGTCTCTCCTGATGACTGAGGGTTAGGGTCCGTCCTGATGACTGAGGGTGAGGGTCTCTCCTGATGAGCGATGGCAGGTAAGACCCTTCACATGTTTTCTTATGTTAAACAGTTTAATGTTCTCAGGGTGAAATAGGGTTAGGGTCTCTCCTGATGGGTTAAGGTCTGTTATATGAAGTTAATGATCTCTAACATTATTAATAATAATGATTAATAATATATAATAATGTATAATAATATATAATAATGTTTAATAATATATAATAATGTTTAATAACATATAATAATGTATAATAATATATAATAATGTTTAATAATATATAATAAGTTATTATTATAAGTTATTCCCAATAAACCGGGAGGTTTCTCCATTGGAAATGAATGGGAATGTTTTGAAAAACCCCAAAAGCAGAGTCGGCTAGCTCTCTCATACGTGCACGTAGAAACGTGATTCAAACTTTAAAACGGAGGAAAACTTGTGCTCTCTCAAAAACACCAAACTGTTTTCCATAACATGTAAACTTTTCAAACTATGAGCAGTCAAACGAGGAGTGGAAATCACTTTTTCTTCAAAGTTAGAGTGGAAGCGGCAGTTAGCTAGAGTGTGTGAAGCAGTAAAAAATAACATTAATTTTTATTTTTAACTCGAGCTCACGGCCAAACCGTAAAAAGGAGACAAATAATTTTTGGTCAAAATGTAGACATAGGTGTTGGGATTCATAAAATGTGACGTTGACAGGCGGGGTCTGCACAAAATTTAAACGGGGGGGCCGAGACCGGCAGCAATACCTGTCTCGCTCCCCATTGACCCTAATGTAATTGTCTTTTTTAAAAAGTATCTCACTCTGTGTTCACACTGAGCTTACTCGCTCATTTTAAGAATAAAATAAACACTGTCAGAATCTGCCGGCTTCTGTGTCTCTCACGGTGTTTTCGGTTTTTGGACAGGAGTTACGGTTTTCTCACAGTTTGCAATTGTTCGGGACCTTGTCAGAAGCCAAATTCTGGCTTTTGAACACTGGAAATAAATCGTGTACTCGTCCCGTCTGGTTATTATTCTCATCCAGGAGCAGTTAGAGTAGAAAAGCTTCAGACCGAACCCTGAACCAGAACCAGAACCAGAACCCTGAACCAGAACCCGTTACATTTGGCAGGGGAAAAACGAGAATAAGGTTCCAAACTCTTCAATTATCAAAAAATAAGGGTAGACTGGGTCTTCCTTGCCTAAAAGATTACTACATATCGGCCCAGTTAAGGATCCTGTTCTGTTGGTGCGTCTCAGATTACAAAGCAAGATGGAAGGAAACATATCGGGGACGATACCAATTAAAGCAGGAATAGGAGATAAAAGACATAAAAGAAATAAATGGATCAGTTTATCATTGAAGACGTGGTTAAACGTTATCACTAGAAATGATATGTTAGAAGAGATTCTGAAATGGTGCTGCTATGATCCTGACTTTGCCCCAACTATAGGGGATGGGTTAGCCGGGGTCTCTCCTCATATTGAACCTACATGGTCTCAACAACAGGGACTTTTTTAGATTTCTTCAGGTACGCCACCAACTAAACAGCACTATGTTAAAAAGTCAAAAGGTGTTTGAAAACAGTTTATTAAAAGTGTTTATCAGTGTCGATAGATCATAGATATACTGTGTGTGTGTGTGTGTGTGTGTATCTCTGTGTGTGTGTGTGTGTGTGTCTCTGTGTGTGTGTGTGTGTGTGTGTGTGCAGCATGTCAGAGTCTCTCAGCAGGAATTTCTCCCACAGCAGCTTCGTGTTTGATGGTTTCCCGGCCCTGCGGAGCCTGAACCAGGTCCGGCTGCTGGCTCTGCCGCTGAGCGTCTGCTACCTGGCGGCTCTGCTGGGGAACTGCGTGCTGGGTCACGTGATCCGCAGCTCCAGGACTCTGCACGGCCCCATGTACGTCCTCATCGCCTCGCTCTGCGCCGTGGACGTCTTAGCCGTGACCGCCATCGTCCCCAACGCGCTGCTCGGTCTGCTTCTGGACCTGGACCGGATCTCGCTGGCCGGCTGCTTGACTCAGATGTTCGTCACTCACTTCCTGTCCTCGGTGGAGTCCACGCTGCTGCTCGCCATGGCGCTGGACCGCTACGTGGCCGTCTGCCGGCCGCTGCGCTACGCGGAGCTCGTGGGCCGGTCCGCGTGGGTGAAGTTGCTGCTCTTCATCGCGGTGCGCAGTGGCTCCGTCATGGCCACGCTGGTGAGTCTGGCCGGTTCTCTGCGGTTCTGCGGTTCTAACACCATCCGGCACTGCTACTGCGACCACATGGCGCTGGTCAGCCTGGCCTGCGGCGGCACCGAGCGCAGCCGGGCGGCCGGCGTGGCGGTGATCGTCTGCTTCGTGGGAGTGGACATCCCTCTGATCTGCTTCTCCTACGTGAGGATCCTGAGCGTGGTGCTGCGCTCGGCGGGCGACCGCTGGAAGGCCTTCCACACCTGCGGGACTCACCTGATGGTCATGATGAGCTTCTACCTGATCGGCAGCGTCACCTTCCTCTCTCACAACCTGAACATCTCCATACCGACCGACGCCAACAGCTTCATGGGGCTGATGTACATCCTGCTGCCGGCGACCGTCAACCCCGTCATCTACGGAGTTCGCACCAAAGAAATCAGAAACGGATTTTATCGACTTTTCAAACTAAGAGCGAAGAAAACGGTGAAAGTTTCTGCTGCTGGTGAGAGTTAAACTCTGGATCTGATCCTGGTGAGACATTAAACTTTCACTTTTACATTAAAGGAAATAAATAAATAACAGAATCATTTGAAAAACCTTTAAGATAGATTCAATATTTAATGTTTTTTAAAGCTTGGTTATGACTCTGGATCTTAAGTCAAAGCTGAGAACAGGAAGTCAAAGCTGAGAACAGGAAGTCAGCAGTAAATGAGTCACATCTTCTTCTGTATTGTCCTTTTTATGATGAGAACTCTGATATTTAATGAAATGTCTGTTCAGAGACTAGAGATGTTTATAAATCTGCTTTATTACGTTTAGCATCACCTGTATCTGGTTTCTGCTAATATAATAATAATAATTATATATCTATAAATCTATATATATATATATAATAATTAAATCATCATGTTTTACTGTAACATAAGTATAAATTAGATTTTAATTGATGAGAATCTCACCTGGAGAGAAACTAGATCTGTGGGATTATTAGATTATTAGATTATTAGGAGGATTAGTGTTTTCTCTCTCTTACTGTAATATCTTATGGGTCATATATCTAATAAAATAGAAAATAGAAACTTTCTGAAATCATTGTGATACAACCGCTCCACTGTACTGTCTATTTTTTATATTAATATTTTTCAAATATGTACTTTTATTTTTTATTTTTAAGTTAAAATTCCTGAGTGAAGCTTTAAATCTACTGATGATCCTTTCATGTCACAGTTATTTACCGGATTCTTTGCAGACACTAAACTAAACTGTTTTGTGAATTCATTTATTTTTTCTTTTGTTTTGTATTTTAATGATTTCCTTTATTTTATTTTGTATTGTTTGTATGTAATATTATTTAGATAAATTATATTCAGTTTTAAGCTCAGAGCGGGTTTCTACCTTAATACAGGCTGAGCTTTATTACAATTAATAATCATTTCACTGTTTCTTCATATTAAATAAACTCTTATTAAATACTAAAACTACTAAATGTGTCCTGTAGGGGGCGCCAGAGGACCATAATAAACATCCTCAGCAGGTTTTAATCATAAAAAGCAGAAACACAAATTTCAGACTATAAATCTTGATGAGCGAACGTTGACATGCAGTTTAATCTTGGTACTTAGCTCTGTATCGTGTATATTATTATACATTAAAGTCTCATTATTATCTCAACAGCTTCATTTATATTAAAAACGTCATGAAGCAAAAACAAACACACAGGTGGCCACAAATGTCTTTTTATTAAAGATGCAGTAAATACAGTTTCCTGTCGGCCCTTTCAAATTAAAACTAAAATTAACATTTTGTGTTTTTGATCTTAATGCTGAAAAATTCATATTACAGTGAAAATAATGTTAATTCATAAAGAAACAGTCTGCTCTCATTTAACACACACACACACACACACACACACACACACACACACACAGAAACATACACACACATACACAAACACACACACACACACACATACACACACTCTCTCACACACACACACACACATACACACACACTTACACACACACACACACACACACACAAACTAATAAAACTTTGTTACTTTGGATGTTGAATTAAAAACAACTGTTTATACTGACGGGGTTTAATTATTTATTTATTTAAACTTTTTTAATTAATACTTCCTGTTTACATCCCAGCTGATCATTTTCCAAATCATCATTCAGTGATTTCATGTTATTTATATCATAAAGATATAATGTAATAATATTATACTGTAATACTGTTATACTGTGATAATGTTATAATGTAATAAAGATATAATATAATAACTGTAATACTGTTATAATGTCACTTTGTGTGTTTTGAACTTTGAATGTTTTGAATGTTTAATTCCTGAGAATCTTCTGGTTACTTCATTTGAGAAATATTAAAGTTTTTCATCAGATTTGTTTTGTTTTGTCTCAAAGCAGCAAAAGAAGCAGGAAGTCTAAAATAAAAGAGATAAAGTGTTAAAGAAGCAGGAAGTCTAAAATAAAAGAGATAAAGTGTTAAAGAAGCAGGAAGTCTAAAATAAAAGAGATAAAGTGTTTAATCTGTAAACACTGAAGATGATTTGAGGAATGATCAACAGAAAGTTTACTGATGATATTTAATCAGGAAGTGTTTCATGCAGACGCGGCCGGATGCTCTCAGCTGATTGGCTCTCTGAGTTTGGTTTCCTGCAGACGGAGGCGGGCCATCAGCTGATCGGCAGTGTTAATGAAGAGCCTCTAAAACGACACAGAAACGAACCTGAACGCAGCGACACTCCTGAATGCAAACACACACAACAAAGTGACATCAGAGGCATGCTGTCAGCCGTCGCCATGACGACGCCGCGCCGCCCAACGACACTTCCTCCTTCTGAAAACACGACGGACGTCTTGGACGCAGAGAGGACGGACATGAACGAGTGTTTAAAGGGTCCAGACTGGTTGACCTAAGGTAACCTCTGGTCCTCCTCGCCTCTATCTGTCCTCCAGTTTGGGAGAATCCACCGGCTCCTCGTCTTCATCGTCCTTCGCTCCAATCAGCCGCTGGCGGGCGAAGTCCTCGAAGATGATGTCATCATCGCTAAGGGAAAGGAGGGGGGGTGTGGGCGTGGGCGTTATGGGCCATAATTAATATATATGATTATATAAGAGAAGCCTAGCAGAGTTTCTAGTTTTCCTCTTTTATAATAACTATAAATATATATCAGAATCTTCCTCTCTCACTCTCTCTCTCTCTCCCTGTGTCTCTCTCTTTCTATCTCTCTATCTCTCTCTCTCCCTCTCTCTGTCTCTCTCTCTCTCTCTCTCCCTGTGTCTCTCTCTCTCCCTGTGTCTCTCTCTCTCTCTCTCTCTGTCTCTCTCTCTCTCTCTCTCTCTCTCTCTCTCTCTGTCTCTCTCTCTCTCTGTCTCTCTCTCTCTCTCTCTCTGTCTCTGTCTCTCTCTCTCTCTATCTCTCTCTCTCTGTCTCTCTCTCTCTCTCTCTCTCTCTGCTGACTACACTTCCTGTCCATTTCCTGCTGCTCTCACACAATGAACCATTAAGATGCATTAAGACAGAAACTCAGGAGACGAGTCCATCAATCACACTGATGCTGAAAGCTTATTGATGAACACATTAACAGGCAATCACATCAGCAGCTGGAGGAGAGAGAGACAGGAGGAGAGAGAGAGAGAGAGAGAGAAAGAGACAGGAAGAGAGAGAGAGCGAGAGACAGAGTCAGAGAGAGAGAGAGAGAGAGAGAGAGACAGAGAGTCAGAGAGAGAGAGAGAGAGAGAGAGAGAGAGACGGTTTCTTACTGTGTGTCAAACTCGATCAGGTTTGTGTCTATTGGAGATTCATCAGCAGCTGAAAGAGAAACAGTGAAGTTACAGTTAGTGTTATAATATATTAGGTTAGTATTAGGTTAGGGTTAGTGTAATAATATAATATAATGTATATTTATATGAAACAGTCAGATATCAAAGTGTGAAAAGACAGTTTTGATCTTAAACTGAAGCACATTAATAATCATTAATAATCATTTCATAGGTTTCAAAAGCTTTTATTGATGAAGACGAAGTTCATGCTGAGTGAATATTTACAGTGTCAACCCTAACCCTGTTGAACCCTGATCCACACCTGATCCACAGCTGATTCACACCAGATCCACACCTGATCCACACCTGATCCACAGCTGATTCACACCAGATCCACCTCTGATCCACACCAGATCCACACCTGATCCACAGCTGATCCACACCAGATCCACACCTGATCCACAGCTGATCCACACCTGATCCACAGCTGATCCACAGCTGATCCACAGCTGATCCACACCTGATCCACACCTGATCCACCCCTGATCCACACCTGATCCAAACCTGATCCAAACCTGATCCACACCTGATCCACAGCTGATCCACAGCTGATCCACACCTGATCCACAGCTGATCCACACCTGATCCACACCTGATCCAAACCTGATCCACACCTGATCCACACCTGATCCACCCCTGATCCACACCTGATCCACACCTGATCCACAGCTGATCCGCACCTGATCCACACCTGATCCACACCTGATCCACAGCTGATCGGTCCATAAAGCTCAGAGAAGCTTCTTGTTGAACACCTGACTGACTTTAATGGGCCTAACAAATGAGATCCGGCTGAAGCGGTTCCATAAAGGCTGATCCACGTTCATACAATCAAACTAATTCAAGACAGGCTTGAGTATTCATGAGCAGCTAACCCTAACCCAGGACTCTGTGACCTAACCCTAAACCAGGACTCTGTGACCTAACCCTAACCCAGGACTCTGTGACCTAACCCTAACCCTAACCCAGGATGTCGAACACAGATCAGACGGATTCATAACGCTGCTCTGGCTCACAAGGCCGGCAGGAAGCTGCTGATGGACTGAATGGGTATGATCTGGGTCTGTCATGTTCATGCTCTTCAGTAAGGGCCAGTTTTTTTCTGATCTGGGTCTGTCATGCTCCTCAGTCAGGGCCAGTTTTTTTCTGATCTGGGTCTGTCAGGCCTTGACCAACAGAAACAGAGCGTGGGTCGAGCCGTTATAGACTGGACATTAATCAATTCACAGAAAGAGGGAAACGCCTGACCTAACCCTAATCCTGGTGAGGATGATGAGACAGGATGTGTGGATGACGGGACAAGAAGTGAGGATGACGGGACAGGAAGTGAGGATGACGGGACAGGAAGTGTGGATGACGGGACAGGAAGTAAGGATGACGGGACAGGAAGTGAAGATGACGGGACAGGAAGTGAGAATGACGGGACAGGAAGTGAGGATGATGGGACAGGAAGTGGTGCAGTAAAAGGTGTCTCACCGTCTCTGTAGAAAGACTCTTCCATCGGCTTCGGATGCATTAATGTGAAGGGAAGCTCGACAGAAACGTCACTGCAGACAGATAAGCAGGCGTCACAAATACACACTAATACACACTAAACCAGAAACAACACACTAATACACACACAAACACACTAAACAACACACTAAACAACACACTAAACAACACACAAATACACACTAATACACACAAACACACACTAAAGCTCACAGTCACCAGCAGCAGGTTTAATAGACTTTTACTGTGTGGCGTTCAGGTGCTCTTTGTAAATCTCAGTGTTTGGTGCGTTACCTTGCTGCCAGATCTCCCAGGAGCCTGAAATCAATAATCACTGATCAGCTGGAGCATCACAGTGTCTCTACTGATGATCATTAACAGAACACACAGCTGAGACATGAGATCAGCAGCTTAATCACAGAGGAGCATTTCATGTAAATACTATTACTACTACTAATACTACTACTAATAATAATAATTAAAGTATTACTGACCCTCCTCGAGAAACCACCAGCTTCACTTTGACCTTATAGGACACGATGATGCCGAGGATTTCCTTATTGGCTCCTTCTCTCAACCTGAGACACACCAGGGTTACAGTTAGATATAGAATATAATAATACATAATATCATATAATAATATATAATTCATTATTCCTGTTAGAGTCCCCCCCCTCCCCCCCTGCCCCCCCCCCGCCCTCACAGTGTGCTGGAGGCCAGGTTGGTGTCTTGGTGTCCCCCCGTCCACCCCGCCCCCCCTGCCCCCCGCCCCCCTCACAGTGTGCTGGAGGCCAGGTTGGTGTCTTCGTGCTTCAGCTTGCCGTCCAGAGCGAGTCCTCTCTTCTCTCGGTTGTTGGACAGAAACGGAGTGAGAGTGAAAACTTTACAGAACGTTGAACTTGGAGCCACGACGTCACTGAAAACACACATCATCTTCACCATCATCATCATCATCACCACCATCATCATCATCACCATCACCATCATCATCATCATCACCACCATCATCATCATCATCACCACCATCATCATCATCACCATCACCATCATCATCATCATCATCATCACTATCACCATCATCACCATCATCATCATCATCATCATCATCATCACCATCATCATCATCATCATCATCATCATCACTATCACCATCATCATCATCATCATCATCATCACTATCACCATCACCATCATCACCATCATCATCATCATCATCATCATCACCATCATCATCACCATCACAACCATCATCATCATCATCATCACCATCATCATCATCATCTTCTTCATCATCATCACTTTCATCATCATCATCATCATCATCATCACCACCATCATCATCATCATCATCAGTGAATCATAGCAGACTGAAACTCACTCTGAGTCCTCGGTGGCCACCGGACATTTATACTGAGCCGTGTTGAACAGACAGATATCTGCATACTGTCGCACTGTGGAGACAATAATCAATAACACACTGATCAATAATCAATAACACACTGATCAATAATCAATAACACACTGATCAATAATCAATAACACACTGATCAATAATCAATAACACACTGATCAATAACCAATAACACACTGATCAATAACACACTGATCAATAATCAATAACACACTGATCAATAATCAATAACACACTGATCAATAACCAATAACACACTGATCAATAATCAATAACACACTGATCAATAACACACTGATCAATAACACACTGATCAATAATCAATAACACACTGATCAATAATCAATAACACACTGATCAATAACCAATAACACACTGATCAATAATCAATAACACACTGATCAATAACACACTGATCAATAACCAATAACACACTGATCAATAACCAATAACACACCGATCAATAACACCCTGATCAATAACACACTGATCAATAACACACTGATCAATAACCAATAACACACTGATCAATAACACACTGATCAATAACACACTGATCAATAACCAATAACACACTGATCAATAACACACTGATCAATAATCAATAACACACTGATCAATAACACACTGATCAATAATCAATAACACACCGATCAATAACACACTGATCAATAACACACTGATCAATAACACACTGATCAATAACCAATAACACACTGATCAATAACCAATAACATACTGATCAATAACACACTGATCAATAACCAATAACACACTGATCAATAATCAATAACACACTGATCAATAACACACTGATCAATAACACACTGATCAATAACCAATAACACACTGATCAATAACACACTGATCAATAACACACTGATCAATAACCAATAACACACTGATCAATAACACACTGATCAATAATCAATAACACACTGATCAATAACCAATAACACACTGATCAATAACACACTGATCAATAACCAATAACACACTGATCAATAACACACTGATCAATAACCAATAACACACTGATCAATAATCAATAACACACTGATCAATAATTTAACCAATAGCTGATCAATAACAGATCAATAGCTGATCAATAACTGATCAATAGCTGATCAATAACTGATCAATAACTGATCAATAGCTGATCAATAACTGATCAATAGCTGATCAATACTTACCTGAGATCTTCATCTTCTTCACGGTCTTGTTGGTGTTGTTCGTGACGTGAACGTTGACGCTGATCGGTTCTCCGTGGTAATAAATCTGATCGATCAATAACAGATTAGTGTTAGTTCAGCCTGGCAGCTGATCGGGTGTATTGATCAGGTGTATTGATCGGGTGTATTGATCGGTGTAATGATCAGGTGTATTGATCAGGTGTATTGATCAGGTGTAGTGATCAGGTGTATTGATCGGTTGTATTGATCGGTGTAATGATCAGGTGTATTGATCGGTGTATTGATCAGGTGTATTGATCAGTATATTGATCAGGTGTATTGATCAGATGTACTGATCGGGTGTAATGACCGGGTGTATTGATCGGGTGTAGTGATCGGGTGTATTGATCAGGTGTATTGATCGGTGTATTGATCGGTGTATTGATCAGGTGTATTGATCGGGTGTAGTGATCGGGTGTATTGATCAGGTGTATTGATCGGTGTATTGATCGGTGTATTGATCAGGTGTATTGATCGGTGTAATGATCGAGTGTATTGATCAGGTGTATATCGGTGTATTGATCAGTGTATTGATCGGTGTATTGATCAGGTGTATTGATCGTGTATTGATCGGTGTATTGATCGGTGTATTGATCGGGTGTATTGATCGGTGTATTGATCGGTGTAGTGATGGGTGTATTGATCAGGTGTATTGATCAGGTGTATTGATCAGGTGTATTTATCAGGTGTATTGATCGGTGTATTGATCAGGTGTATTGATCGGTGTATTGATCGGTGTATTGATCAGTGTATTGATCAGGTGTATTTATCAGGTGTATTGATCGGTGTATTGATCAGGTGTATTGATCGGTGTATTGATCGGTGTATTGATCAGGTGTATTGATCAGGTGTATTGATCGGTGTATTGATCGGTGTATTGATCGGGTGTATTGATCGGGTGTATTGATCGGTGTATTGATCGGGTGTATTGATCGGGTGTATTGATCGGTGTATTGATCGGTGTAGTGATGGGTGTATTGATCAGGTGTATTGATCGGATGTAATGATCGGGTGTATTGATCGGATGTAATGATCGGGTGTATTGATCAGGTGTATATCGGTGTATTGATCAGGTGTAGTGATCAGTGTATTGATCGGTGTATTGATCAGTGTATTGATTGTGTATTGATCGGTGTATTGATCAGTGTATTGATCGGGTGTATCGATCAGTGTATTGATCAGTGTATTGATCGGTGTATTGATCGGTGTAGTGATGGGTGTATTGATCAGGTGTATTGATCAGGTGTATTTATCAGGTGTATTGATCGGTGTATTGATCAGGTGTATTGATCGGTGTATTGATCGGTTGTATTGATCGGGTATTGATCGGTGTATTGATCGGGTGTTATAATCTGTGTATTGATCAGGTATTGATCAGTGTATTGATCGGTGTAGTGATGGGTGTATTGATCGGGTGTATTGATCGGTGTAGTGATGGGTGTATTGATCAGTGTATTGATCGGTGTAGTGATGGGTGTATTGATCAGTGTATTGATCGGTTGTATTGATCGGTGTATTGATCGGTGTATCGATCGGTGTAGTGATGGGTGTATTGATCGGGTGTATTGATCGGTGTAGTGATGGGTGTATTGATCAGTGTATTGATCGGTTGTATTGATCGGTGTATTGATCGGTGTATTGATCGGTGTATCGATCGGTGTAGTGATCGGTGTATTGATCAGTGTATTGATCGGTGTATTGATCAGTGTATTGATCGGTGTATTGATCGGTGTATTGATCAGTGTATTGATCGGTGTAGTGATTGGTGTATTGATCGGTGTAGTGATCAGTGTATTGATCAGGTGTATTGATCAGGTATTGATCGGGTGTATTGATCAATACACCCGATCAGATTTCATTTCATTTATGATAATAATTGTTGATAAGTTTAATAACTCAGCAGGTTGAGTTTCCTTCAGTTCATTAAGATAAATGTGTTAATGTGATGAAAGTACTGTGTGTGTGTGTGTGTGTGTGTGTGTGTGTGTGTGGTTGTGTGTGTGTGTGTGTGTGTGTGTGTGTGTGTGTGTGTGTGTATGTGTGTGTGTGTGTGTGTGTGTGTGTGTGTGTATATGTGTGTGAGTGTGTGTATGTGTGTGTGTGTGTGTGTGTGTGTGTGTGTGTGTATCTGTGTGTGTGAGTGTGTGAGTGTGTGTATGTGTGTATATGTGTGTGTGTGTCACCTCTTTGTCCAGAGAAGCCTCCAGGTGCAGAGGTTTGTCTGACATCAGGAACTGTCTGGTGGTCTCAGCGGTCGGTTGAGGACCCGGCTTCTCAGGCGCATACTGGACCTTCCTGATCACCAGACGCACCGAGTTCCTGCAACAGTGAAAGCTGTCAGTCCTGGTCCTGGTCCCAGTCCTGACTCGGTCCCAGTCCCAGTTCCGGTCCTGGTCCTGGTCCCGGTCCCAGTCCCAGTCCCAGTCCCAGTTCCGGCCCCGGTCCCAGTCTCAGTCTCAGTCTCAGTCCCAGTCCCAGTCCCGGTCCCAGTCTCAGTCCCAGTCCCAGTCCCAGTCCCGGCCCCGGCCCCGGCCCCAGTCCCTGTCCCAGTCCTGGTCCCAGAGTGGCAGGCTCTCTGGTTTTATAGCCGGGGAAGTGTTTCCTGCCTGCAGAAAGCTGCTCGTGTACTTTCATTCATAATTCATGTGTTTGCTGTTTGCAGTTTTTACCTTTTGTGGATCTTTTCTTCAACGTTTTCAGCACAGAAAGCTTTGACTTCAAAGTCCACACCGCACGCCTGAGGACACAGCAGAGGACCGTCTCATCAAAGCAGCAGAGAAAGACACGTTTAAAGTCAGACCGGTAACCATGACAACAAAGACTTTTACCTTCCCAGTGTCCTCAGGGCCCGGCTGCAGGGTGACGGAGCACGGCAGGTTCAGAGGGATCTGCAACACATCATCCATCCATCAATCAATCAATCATCAATCAATACATCAATCAATCAATCATCAAGCAATACATCAATCAATCAATCAATCAATCAATCAATCAATCAATCAATCAATCAATCCGAGGTACAGATGATGCAATTAATGGCATCAGTCACCATGGAAACCCAAAGGCCCGTCTTTTGTTTAGTGATGTTCTGCTTTTAACTCCCCAGAAACTACAGCAGATGACTGTTAACCCTTTTATCTTTTTAACTAACAGATCTCAGCCTCTCAGAGTCCAGGTCTATCAGCTCTGGCCCAAGGTTGTTAGTTCACCGTCCTCTTCAGGTCTCAGCTGGTCAGAGTCCAGGTCTATCAGCTCTGGCCCGAGGTTGTTAGTTCACCGTCCTCTTCAGGTCTCAGCTGGTCAGAGTCCAGGTCTATCAGCTCTGGCCCAAGGTTGTTAGTTCACCGTCCTCTTCAGGTCTCAGCTGGTCAGAGACCAGGTCTATCAGCTCTGGCCCGAGGTTGTTAGTTCACCGTTCTCTTCAGATCTCAGCTGGTCAGAGTCCAGGTCTATCAGCTCTGGCCCGAGGTTGTTAGTTCACCATCCTCTTCACTATTCACACAAATGACAGCAGCTATTCTGGGAATTATGTTTTTAAATTCTCTGTACAAAGATGCCTAACCCTGACCCCTCATCATATCTCAATGAGGTTCAGTCTGTAGTCCAGTGGTGCGACGACCATCACCTCATTATTAAGTCAGTAGGAGACCACTCCCCACTTTTAATCATCATCAAACAATCAATCAGGTCAGTTCTTACAGATATCTGGGCGTTCACTTGGATAGCCCAACCCTGACCCAATCTCTCTGTTCAGGTCACATCTAAACATTCATCCCTACCTCCATATACAAGTTCAACATGTTTAATATTCATTCATCCCTACCTCCTATTAGATTAATAAATAAGACTCTGTAAACAGGGTGACATTTATTGTTGTGCAACTTTACTTTTATTTTCTTTGTTCTTTTAACTATGGCGACAGCGGTCTCAGCACCTAGAGCCCAAGACAAATTTGCCTTCGGGGACAATAAAGTTTCTATCCATCCATCCAACCATCCATCCATCCATCAGCCCATCCATCAGTCCATGTTTGGGTCATGTTTAGGTCATGTTTAGGTCATGGTACCTCGAAGGTAAATGGGTACGCGTGTTCGCCCAGTTTTTTAATGAGGCGTTCCTGAAGACGAGTGAGACTCTTCTTCTCTTCGGGCAGCGGTGGGAACGCCTGCACGTTGGCCACAAACAGGTCCTTCCGAAACGTCAACCCCAGAACGTCCAGATCCTCGCGGCCGTACCGGAACGCACACGTCAGAGTCACAAAGACTGATGGGAACAAAAGCACAAAGTGGACGCTGTCAGAGAGCGACGACTTTCCCGCCACTTCTATCAGAAAAATAACGTGAAATTTATTTAATATAAATTAAATGACATGAACTGAGAGAGGATTACATGTTGCCATAGTTACAGTCCAGAGTTTAATGTTGAGTTATAATGTAAAGTCGTTTAGTTTGAATCATTACATCATACAGGTGAGTAAACCTGGGTGTCATCAGCCAATCAGAGAGAAGAAACGTTGTGTCTGAACTCATGAATGGATTCAGTTTCTGTGAACGACTGAAACCGGAGCGAATATTTTGAAAAGCGACTTTTTAAAGA
Organism: Scomber colias; assembly: GCA_021039105.1. NCBI lineage: Eukaryota > Metazoa > Chordata > Actinopteri > Scombriformes > Scombridae > Scomber > Scomber colias. The sequence continues at coordinate 150,644 of JAJDFG010000233.1, read as the reverse complement.
ATGAATTGGATTCTTTCTCATGAGAATTATTAATAAAGTTTTAGTTTGAATATGACTCACCTTTCCTCTCCTTCAGGTACTCGGGATCGATCAGCACCACTCCGTCTGCAGGAACACAATTCACTAAGTCAACAAGCTCTTTTTTATATTTGAAATGAACTCGCTGCAGTACCTGCTCTCTCCTGCAGGAGGCGCTCACACTGTCCTCATGCTGCAGTACCTGCTCTCTCCTGCAGGAGGCGCTCACACTGACCTCATGCTGCAGTACCTGCTCTCTCCTGCAGGAGGCGCTCACACTGTCCTCATGCTGCAGTACCTGCTCTCTCCTGCAGGAGGCGCTCACACTGACCTCATGCTGCAGTACCTGCTCTCTCCTGCAGGAGGCGCTCACACTGACCTCACGCTGCAGTACCTGCTCTCTCCTGCAGGAGGCGCTCACACTGACCTCACGCTGCAGTACCTGCTCTCTCCTGCAGGAGGCGCTCACACTGACCTCACGCTGCAGTACCTGCTCTCTCCTGCAGGAGGCGCTCACACTGACCTCACGCAGCAGTACCTGCTCTCTCCTGCAGGAGGCGCTCACACTGACCTCACGCAGCAGTACCTGCTCTCTCCTGCAGGAGGCGCTCACACTGACCTCACGCAGCAGTACCTGCTCTCTCCTGCAGGAGGCGCTCACACTGTCCTCACGCTGCAGTACCTGCTCTCTCCTGCAGGAGGCGCTCACACTGACCTCACGCTGCAGTACCTGCTCTCTCCTGCAGGAGGCGCTCACACTGACCTCACGCAGCAGTACCTGCTCTCTCCTGCAGGAGGCGCTCACACTGACCTCACGCAGCAGTACCTGCTCTCTCCTGCAGGAGGCGCTCACACTGACCTCACGCAGCAGTACCTGCTCTCTCCTGCAGGAGGCGCTCACACTGACCTCACGCAGCAGTACCTGCTCTCTCCTGCAGGAGGCGCTCACACTGTCCTCATGCTGCAGTACCTGCTCTCTCCTGCAGGAGGCGCTCACACTGACCTCACGCTGCAGTACCTGCTCTCTCCTGCAGGAGGCGCTCACACTGACCTCACGCAGCAGTACCTGCTCTCTCCTGCAGGAGGCGCTCACACTGACCTCACGCAGCAGTACCTGCTCTCTCCTGCAGGAGGTGCTCACACTGACCTCACGCAGCAGTACCTGCTCTCTCCTGCAGGAGGCGCTCACACTGACCTTTTTAAAGTATTTCTGACTATAGTTTAAGTCTCACCGACAGGCTCCACCAGGTCCACGTGGTCCACAAAGTCCCTCTTCCCCAGGTACACGGTCAGCTGAGGGAGGAACAGCCAATCAGAGTGCAGTTAAAACCACTGTGACCAATCAGAGTGCAGTTAAAACCACTGTGACCAATCAGAGTGCAGTTAAAACCACTGTGACCAATCAGAGTGCAGTTAAAACCACTGTGACCAATCAGACTGACCTTTCCGTTGGGACTGGCTTTCTTGAACACTCTGAAACCAGAAACAGAAGAATCAGTGAAACAGCTGATTACTCTAACACACTAACACACACCAACACACTTTACACACTCACACTAACACACTCACACACTAACACACTAACACACACCAACACACTTTACACACTCACACTAACACACTCACACACTAACACACTAACACACACTAACACTTACACACTTAGACTAACACACTAACACACCAACACACTTTACACACTCACACTAACACACTAACACACTAACACACTTTACACACTCACACTAACACACTTAGACTAACACACTAACACACACTAACACACTAACACACTAACACACTAACACACTAACACTTACACACTTAGACTAACACACTAACACACACTAACACACACTAACACACTAACACACTAACACACACTAACACACACTAACACACACTAACACACACTAACACACTTAACACACTCACACTAACACACTAACACACACTAACACACACTAACACTTACACACTTAGACTAACACACTAACACACTAACACACACTAACACACACTAACACTTACACACTTAGACTAACACACTAACACACTAACACACACTAACACACTAACACACACTAACACACTTAGACTAACACACTAACACACACTAACACACTTTACACACTCACACTAACACACTTAGACTAACACACTAACACACACTAACACACTAACACACTAACACACTAACACACACTAACACACTAACACACTAACACACACTAACACACTAACACACACTAACACACTAACACACACTAACACACTTTACACACTAACACTAACACACTAACACACACTAACACACTAATACACTAACACACTAACACACTAACACGCACTAACACACTTTACACACTCACACTAACACACTAACACTTACACACTTAGACTAACACACTAACACACACTAACACACACTAACACTAACACACTAACACACACTAACACACTAACACACACTAACACACTAACACACTCACACACTAACACACTCACACACTAACACACTTAGACTAACACACTAACACACACTAACACTAACACACACTAACACTAACACACTAACACACTCACACACTAACACACACTAACACACTAACACACACTAACACACTAACACACTAACACTAACACACACTAACACACTAACACACACTAACACACTAACACACTAACACTTACACACTTAGACTAACACACTAACACACACTAACACACACTAACACACTAACACACACTAACACACTAACACACACTAACACACACTAACACACACTAACACACACTAACACACTTAACACACTCACACTAACACACTAACACACACTAACACACACTAACACTTACACACTTAGACTAACACACTAACACACTAACACACACTAACACACACTAACACTTACACACTTAGACTAACACACTAACACACTAACACACACTAACACACTAACACACACTAACACACTTAGACTAACACACTAACACACACTAACACACTTTACACACTCACACTAACACACTTAGACTAACACACTAACACACACTAACACACTAACACACACTAACACACTAATACACTAACACACTAACACACTAACACGCACTAACACACTTTACACACTCACACTAACACACTAACACTTACACACTTAGACTAACACACTAACACACACTAACACACACTAACACTAACACACTAACACACACTAACACACTAACACACACTAACACACTAACACACTCACACACTAACACACTCACACACTAACACACTTAGACTAACACACTAACACACACTAACACTAACACACTAACACACTCACACACTAACACACACTAACACACTAACACACACTAACACACTAACACACTAACACTAACACACACTAACACACTAACACACACTAACACACTAACACACTAACACACACTAACACACTTTACACACTCACACTAACACACTAACACACACTAACACACTTTACACACTCGCACTAACACACACTAACACACTAACACACTTTACACACTCACACTAACACACTAACACACACTAACACACTTTACACACTCACACTAACACACTAACACACACTAACACACTAACACACACTAACACACTAACACACTAACACACTAACACACACTAACACACTAACACACTAACACACTAACACACTAACACACACTAACACACACTCACACACTAACACACACTAACACACTAACACACACTAACACACACTAACACACTAACACACTCACACACTCACACACTCACACACTCACACACTCACACACACTAACACACACTAACACACACTAACACACTAACACACTCACACACTAACACACTAACACACTAACACACACTAACACACACTAACACACTAACACACTCACACACTCACACACTAACACACTAACACACTCACACACTCACACACTAACACACTAACACACTAACACACTCACACACTCACACACTCACACACTAACACACTAACACACACTAACACACACTAACACACACTAACACACTAACACACTAACACACTCACACACTAACACACTAACACACTAACACACACTAACACACTTTACACACTCACACTAACACACACTAACACACTCACACACTCACACACTAACACACACTAACACACTTTACACACTCACACACTCACACACTAACACACACTCACACACTTTACACACTCACACACTAACACACTAACACACACTAACACACTTTACACACTCACACACTCACACACACTAACACACACTAACACACTAACACACTCACACACTCACACACTCACACACTAACACACACTCACACACTTTACACACTCACACACTAACACACTAACACACACTAACACACTTTACACACTCACACACTCACACACACTAACACACACTAACACACTAACACACTCACACACTCACACACTAACACATACACACTTAGACTAACACACTAACACACACTAACACACTAACACACACTAACACACTTTACACACTAACACACTAACACACTAACACACTAACACACACTAACACACACTAACACACACTCACACACTAACACACTCACACACTCACACACTAACACACTAACACACTAACACACACTAACACACACTCACACACTCACACACTCACACACTCACACACTAACACACACTAACACACACTCACACACTAACACACTAACACACACTAACACACACTAACACACACTAACACACACTAACACACTTTACACACTAACACACTAACACACTAACACACTAACACACACTAACACACACTAACACACACTCACACACTAACACACTCACACACTCACACACTAACACACTAACACACTAACACACACTAACACACACTCACACACTCACACACTCACACACTCACACACTAACACACACTAACACACACTCACACACTCACACACTAACACACTAACACACTAACACACACTAACACACACTCACACACTCACACACTCACACACTCACACACTAACACACACTAACACACACTCACACACTAACACACTAACACACACTAACACGCTAACACACTCACACACTCACACACTAACACACTAACACACTAACACACACTAACACACACTCACACACTCACACACTCACACACTCACACACTAACACACACTCACACACTAACACACACTAACACACACTAACACACTCACACACTAACACACTCACACACTCACACACTAACACACACTAACACACTAACACACACTAACACACTTTACACACTAACACACACTCACACACTAACACACACTAACACACACTAACACACTAACACACACTAACACACACTAACACACTCACACACTCACACACTAACACACACTAACACACTAACACACACTAACACACTTTACACACTAACACACACTCACACACTAACACACACTAACACACACTAACACACTAACACACACTAACACACTTTACACACTAACACACACTCACACACTAACACACACTAACACACACTAACACACTAACACACACTAACACACACTAACACACTAACACACACTAACACACTCACACACTAACACACTCACACACTCACACACTAACACACACTAACACACTAACACACACTAACACACTTTACACACTAACACACACTCACACACTAACACACACTAACACACACTAACACACACTAACACACTAACACACACTAACACACTTTACACACTAACACACACTCACACACTCACACACTAACACACACTCACACACTAACACACACTAACACACACTAACACACTCACACACTAACACGCTAACACACTCACACACTAACACACTAACACACTTTACACACTCACACTAACACACTAACACACTCACACACTCACACACTAACACACTAACACACACTAACACACTAACACACACTAACACTTACACACTTAGACCAACACACTAACACACTAACACACTAACACACACTAACACACTAACACTTACACACTTAGACTAACACACTAACACACACTAACACACTAACACACACTAACACACTTTACACACTAACACACTCACACACTAACACACACACGAACACACTATCACACTCACACTAACACACACTAACACACATTAACACACACTAACACACTAACACACTCACACACTAACACACTAACACACACTAACACACTTTACACACTCACACTAACACACTAACACACTAACACACTAACACACACTAACACACTTTACACACTCACACTAACACACTAACACACACTAACACACTTTACACACTAACACACTAACACACTAACACACACTAACACACTTTACACACTCAAACTAACACACTAACACACACTAACACACTTTACACACTCACACTAACACACACTAACACACTAACACACTAACACACACTAACACACACTAACACACTAACACACTCACACACTAACACACTAACACACACTAACACACTAACACACTAATACACTAACACACTAACACACTAACACACACTAACACACTAACACACTAACACACTAACACACTAATACACTAACACACTAACACACTAACACACACTAACACACTTTACACACTAACACTAACACACACTAACACACACTAACACACTTTACACACTCACACTAACACACTAACACACTAACACACTAACACACACTAACACACTTTACACACTCACACACACTAACACACTAACACACTAACACACTAACACATTAATACACTAACACACTAACACACACTAACACACTAACACACTAACACACTAACACACTAATACACTAACACACTAACACACTAACACACACTAACACACTTTACACACTAACACTAACACACACTAACACACTTTACACACTCACACTAACACACTAACACTAACACACACTAACACACACTAACACACTTTACACACTCACACTAACACACACTAACACACTCACACACTCACACACTAACACACACTAACACACTTTACACACTCACACACTCACACACTAACACACACTCACACACTTTACACACTCACACACTAACACACTAACACACACTAACACACTTTACACACTCACACACTCACACACACTAACACACACTAACACACTAACACACTCACACACTCACACACTCACACACTAACACACACTCACACACTTTACACACTCACACACTAACACACTAACACACACTAACACACTTTACACACTCACACACTCACACACACTAACACACTAACACACACTAACACACTAACACACTCACACACTCACACACTAACACATACACACTTAGACTAACACACTAACACACACTAACACACTAACACACACTAACACACTTTACACACTAACACACTAACACACTAACACACTAACACACACTAACACACACTAACACACACTCACACACTAACACACTCACACACTCACACACTCACACACTAACACACTAACACACTAACACACACTAACACACACTCACACACTCACACACTCACACACTCACACACTAACACACACTAACACACACTCACACACTAACACACTAACACACACTAACACACACTAACACACACTAACACGCTAACACACTCACACACTCACACACTAACACACTAACACACTAACACACACTAACACACACTCACACACTCACACACTCACACACTCACGCACTAACACACACTCACACACTAACACACACTAACACACACTAACACACTCACACACTAACACACTCACACACTCACACACTAACACACACTAACACACTAACACACACTAACACACTTTACACACTAACACACACTCACACACTAACACACACTAACACACACTAACACACTAACACACACTAACACACACTAACACACTCACACACTCACACACTAACACACACTAACACACTAACACACACTAACACACTTTACACACTAACACACACTCACACACTAACACACACTCACACACTAACACACTAACACACACTAACACACTTTACACACTAACACACACTCACACACTAACACACACTAACACACACTAACACACTAACACACACTAACACACTCACACACTAACACACTTTACACACTAACACACACTAACACACTAACACACTAACACACACTAACACACTAACACACACTAACACACTTTACACACTAACACACACTCACACACTAACACACACTAACACACACTAACACACTAACACACACTAACACACTTTACACACTAACACACACTCACACACTCACACACTAACACACACTCACACACTAACACACACTAACACACACTAACACACTAACACACACTAACACACTTTACACACTAACACACTAACACACTCACACACTAACACGCTAACACACTCACACACTAACACACTAACACACTTTACACACTCACACTAACACACTAACACACTCACACACTCACACACTAACACACTAACACACACTAACACACACTAACACTTACACACTTAGACTAACACACTAACACACACTAACACACTAACACTTACACACTTAGACTAACACACTAACACACACTAACACACTAACACACACTAACACACTTTACACACTAACACACTCACACACTAACACACACACGAACACACTATCACACTCACACTAACACACACTAACACACATTAACACACACTAACACACTAACACACTCACACACTAACACACTAACACACACTAACACACTTTACACACTCACACTAACACACTAACACACTAACACACTAACACACACTAACACACTTTACACACTCACACACTAACACACTAACACACACTAACACACTTTACACACTCACACTAACACACTAACACACACTAACACACTTTACACACTAACACACTAACACACTAACACACACTAACACACTTTACACACTCAAACTAACACACTAACACACACTAACACACTTTACACACTCACACTAACACACACTAACACACTAACACACTAACACACACTAACACACACTAACACACTAACACACTAACACACTCACACACTAACACACTAACACACACTAACACACTAACACACTAATACACTAACACACTAACACACTAACACACACTAACACACACTAACACACTAACACACTAACACACTAACACACTAATACACTAACACACTAACACACTAACACACACTAACACACTTTACACACTAACACTAACACACACTAACACACACTAACACACTTTACACACTCACACTAACACACTAACACACTAACACACTAACACACACTAACACACTTTACACACTCACACACACTAACACACTAACACACTAACACACTAACACACTAATACACTAACACACTAACACACACTAACACACACTAACACACTAACACACTAACACACTAATACACTAACACACTAACACACTAACACACACTAACACACTTTACACACTAACACTAACACACACTAACACACTTTACACACTCACACTAACACACTAACACACTAACACTAACACACACTAACACACACTAACACACTTTACACACTCACACTAACACACTAACACACTAACACACACTAACACACTTTACACACTCACACTAACACACTAACACACTAACACACTAACACACACTAACACACTTTACACACTAACACACTAACACACTAACACACACTAACACACTTTACACACTAACACTAACACACACTAACACACTAACACACACTAACACACTCACACTAACACACTAACACACACTAACACACACTAACACACTAACACACACTAACACACTAACACACACTAACACTAACACACACTAACACACACTAACACACACTCACACTAACACACTAACACACACTAACACACTAACACACACTAACACACTAACACTTACACACTTAGACTAACACACTAACACACACTAACACACTAACACACACTAACACACTTTACACACTAACACACTCACACACTAACACACACACGAACACACTATCACACTCACACTAACACATACTAACACACATTAACACACACTAACACACTAACACACTCACACACTAACACACTAACACACACTAACACACTTTACACACTCACACTAACACACTAACACACTAACACACTAACACACACTAACACACTAACACACTAACACACTAACACACTAACACACTAACACACTTTACACACTCACACTAACACACTAACACACTAACACTAACACACACTAACACACACTAACACACTTTACACACTCACACTAACACACTAACACACTAACACACACTAACACACTTTACACACTCACACTAACACACTAACACACTAACACACTAACACACACTAACACACTAACACACTAACACACTAACACACACTAACACACTTTACACACTCACACACTAACACACTAACACACACTAACACACTTTACACACTCACACTAACACACTAACACACACTAACACACTTTACACACTAACACACTAACACACTAACACACACTAACACACTTTACACACTCAAACTAACACACTAACACACACTAACACACTTTACACACTCACACTAACACACACTAACACACTAACACACTAACACACACTAACACACACTAACACACTAACACACTAACACACTCACACACTAACACACTAACACACACTAACACACTAACACACTAATACACTAACACACTAACACACTAACACACACTAACACACACTAACATACTAACACACTAACACACTAACACACTAATACACTAACACACTAACACACTAACACACACTAACACACTTTACACACTAACACTAACACACACTAACACACACTAACACACTTTACACACTCACACTAACACACTAACACACTAACACACTAACACACACTAACACACTTTGCACACTCACACACACTAACACACTAACACACTAACACACTAACACACTAATACACTAACACACTAACACACTAACACACACTAACACACTTTACACACTAACACTAACACACACTAACACACTTTACACACTCACACTAACACACTAACACACTAACACTAACACACACTAACACACACTAACACACTTTACACACTCACACTAACACACTAACACACTAACACACACTAACACACTTTACACACTCACACTAACACACTAACACACTAACACACTAACACACACTAACACACTTTACACACTAACACACTAACACACTAACACACACTAACACACTTTACACACTAACACTAACACACACTAACACACTAACACACACTAACACACTCACACTAACACACTAACACACACTAACACACACTAACACACTAACACACACTAACACACTAACACACACTAACACTAACACACACTAACACACACTAACACACACTCACACTAACACACTAACACACACTAACACACTAACACACTCACACACTCACACACTCACTCACACTAACACACACTAACACACACTCACACTAACACACTAACACACACTAACACACTAACACACTCACACACTCACACACTCACTCACACTAACACACTAACACACACTCACACACACTAACACACTTTACACACTCACACTAACACACACTAACACACTAACACACTAACACACTAACACACACTAACACACTTTACACACTCACACTAACACACTAACACGCTAACACACTCACACACTAACACATTAACACACTTTACACACTCACACTAACACACACTAACACACTTTACACACTCACACTAACACACTAACACACTAACACACTAACACGCTAACACACTCACACACTAACACACTAACACACTTTACACACTCACACTAACACACTTTACACACTCACACTAACACACTAACACACTAACACACTAACACACTAACACACTCACACACTCACACACTCACACACACTAACACACACTAACACACACTAACACACACTAACACACTAACACACTCACTAACACACTAACACACTAACACACTAACACACACTAACACACACTAACACACTTTACACACTCACACTAACACATTAACACACACTAACACACTTTACACACTCACACTAACACACTATCACACACTAACACACTAACACACTAACACACTAACACACACTAACACACTAACACACACTAACACACTTTACACACTCACACTAACACACTATCACACACTAACACACTAACACACTATCACACACTAACACACTAACACACTAACACACTAACACACTAACACACTCACACCAACACACACTAACACACTTTACACACTCACACTAACACACTATCACACACTAACACACTAACACACTAACACACTAACACACTAACACACACTAACACACTAACACACACTAACACACTTTACACACTCACACTAACACACTATCACACACTAACACACTAACACACTATCACACACTAACACACTAACACACTAACACACTAACACACTAACACACTCACACCAACACACACTAACACACTTTACACACTCACACTAACACACAGGACTGTGTGAGTGAAGAACATCGTATCAGAAACATTTATCTATTGTTCTATGGTCATTTTTAAAACACTGTCCTCCCTTTCATACATTAGAAACCCAGCTGTTAGTCATCATCTTAATCATCTTCATCATCTTCATCATCATCAGCTTCCTGTCTCTCTGACCATGTTTACCCCCCCCCTCCTCTGTATTAATGCAGTCATAAATTAGCCTCCATTAGCTTTTAGCTTCTTGCTGAATGGACTTCATCACTCAGCAGCAACAGGAAACCACTGAGACTCCTGGGAGTTCACCTTCATCATCATCATCATCATAATCATCGTCATCATCATTATTGTCATCATTATCACCATCATCATCACCATCATCATCATCACCACCATCATCACCATCACCACCATCATCATCATCACCATCATCATCATCATCATTATTATTATCATCACCATCATCATCATCACCATCATCACCATCATCATCATCATCATCATCACCATCATCATCACCACCATCATCATCATTATTATTATCATCACCATCATCATCACCATCATCACCACCATCATCATCATCATCACCATCATCATCATCACCATTATTATTATCATCATCATCACCATCATCATCATCATCGTCACCATCATCATCACCATCATCACCATTATTATCATCATCATCATCACCATCATCATCATCATCGTCACCATCATGACCACCATCATCATCATCACAATCACCACCATCATCATCATTATTATTATTATCATCATCACCACCATCATCACCACCATCATCATCATCATTATTATTATTATCATCATCACCACCACCATCATCATCATTATTATTATCATCATCACCATCATCACCACCATCATCACCATCACCATCATCATCATCATCACCATCATCATCATCATTATTATTATCATCACCATCATCACCATCATCACCACCATCATCACCATCACCATCATCATCACCACCATCATCATCATCACCATCATCATCATCATCATCATCATCACCATCATCACCACCATCACCATCACCATCATCATCATCACCATCATCATCATCATCATCACCATCACCACCATCATCATCATCACCATCATCACCACCATCACCACCATCATCATCATCATCATCATCATCATCATCATCACCATCATCACCACCATCACCATCACCATCATCACCATCATCACCACCATCATCACCATCATCATCATCATCACCATCATCACCACCATCATCACCATTATTATTATTATCATCACCATCATCATCACCATCATCACCATTATTATTATTATCATCACCATCATCATCACCACCATCATCATCATCACCATTATTATTATTATCATCACCATCATCATCACCATCATCATCACCATCATCACCATTATTATTATTATCATCATCACCATCACCACCATCATCATCATCATTATTATTATCATTGTTAGAGCCATTTGTATTTGTAATAATTTGTGTGTCATGTAATTCCCTGTTCTCCACAGCAGGTGGTGCATTGAGGGTGCATTAAGTGGCAGCAGGTGAAACCTTATAAGTAGAGGAAGAGGCGGGAGCTCGCCAGGTGTGCTGCTTACCGGGAGAAGCACACAGTTCTTTGACCGTTGTCATTAATGTAGTTTTTGTTGTTTTGCATACAAGTTATCAGTAAGTGTATGTAGACTCGTGAAGGCCGCACGGCTGATGGTAGTGAATAAATACATGTTTGAGCATAAGTACGCTACTGATGTTTGATTTACTACACGGAGCCTGTGATGACGTGTCAATCAGTTATCCCGGAAGCAGCCCCTCATTGTGGCTTAGGGTTTGTTTTTGTTAAAATCAAGTCACTACAATCATCATCATCATCATCACCATCATCATCATCATCATCACCATCATCATCATCATCACCATCATCATCATCACCATCATCATCATCACCATCATCATCATCACCATCATCATCATCACCATCATCATCATCATCACCACCATCATCATCACCATCATCATCACCATCATCATCATCATCATCATCATCATCATCATCACCATCATCATCATCATCACCACCATCATCATCATCACCATCATCAACATCATCATCACCATCATCACCATCATCATCATCATCACCATCATCATCATCATCACCATCATCATGATCATCATCACCACCATCATCATCATCATCACCATCATCACCATCATCATCACCATCACCACCATCACCAAGATCATCACCACCATCATCATCACCATCATCATCATCATCACCATCATCATCATCATCACCACCATCATCATCATCACCACCATCATCACCACCATCATCATCATCACAACCATCATCACCACCATCATCATCACCATCATCATCATCATCATCATCGTCATCACCATGGTGACGTGCAGTGCGTCTTCTGTGACTCCAGCATCACATTATTTTCCAGTCACACTGTGATATTAGCTGAACATGAGCAGAGGAGGAAGAAACGCAGTATTCAGCTATCTGAACTTTCTTCTCCTCACATGTCAAACAGACTCTTTCTTTTAGCACTGTCCCCAGATGACTACAGTCCAATACAGTCATTGTGTCACTGTTTAGAGCAAGTAACAAATTGGATGAACCAAAATTTCCTTCAATTAAATCAGGACAAAACTGAGGTCATTGTTTTTGGCAATAAAGAGAAGAGGATTGCTGTCAGTAAACATCTCGAGTCACTCTCTCTAAAAACTAGGGACCAAGTCCGAAACCTTGGCGTGCTGATAGACTCAGATCTGACTTTCAGCAGTCACATCAAATCAGTCACCAAAACAGCCTTCTATCAGCTTAAGAACATATCCAGAGTGAAGGGTTTTATGTCTCAAACAGACCAGGAGAAGTTGATTCATGCTTTCATCTCAAGTAGACTCGACTACTGTAACGGTCTTCTGACTGGACTCCCACAAAAAAGCATTAAACAGCTGCAGCTCATTCAGAACGCTGCAGCTCCAGTTTTAACCAGAACAAAGAGATCAGAGCACATTACTCCAGTTCTCAAGTCTTTACACTGGCTCCCAGTCAGTTCTAAAGTCTTTACACTGGCTCCCAGTCAGCTCTAAAGTCTTTACACTGGCTCCCAGTCAGCTCTAAAGTCTTTACACTGGCTCCCAGTCAGTTCTAAAGTCTTTACACTGGCTCCCAGTCAGTTCTAAAGTCTTTACACTGGCTCCCAGTCAGTTCTAAAGTCTTTACACTGGCTCCCAGTCAGTTCTAAAGTCTTTACACTGGCTCCCAGTCAGCTCTAAAGTCTTTACACTGGCTCCCAGTCAGTTTTAAAGTCTTTACACTGGCTCCCAGTCAGTTCTAAAGTCTTTACACTGGCTCCCAGTCAGCTCTAAAGTCTTTATACTGGCTCCCAGTCAGCTCTAAAGTCTTTACACTGGCTCCCAGTCAGCTCTAAAGTCTTTACACTGGCTCCCAGTCAGTTCTAAAGTCTTTACACTGGCTCCCAGTCAGTTCTAAAGTCTTTACACTGGCTCCCAGTCAGTTCTAAAGTCTTTACACTGGCTCCCAGTCAGTTTTAAAGTCTTTACACTGGCTCCCAGTCAGCTCTAAAGTCTTTACACTGGCTCCCAGTCAGTTCTAAAGTCTTTACACTGGCTCCCAGTCAGTTCTAAAGTCTTTACACTGGCTCCCAGTCAGTTCTAAAGTCTTTACACTGGCTCCCAGTCAGTTCTAAAGTCTTTACACTGGCTCCCAGTCAGCTCTAAAGTCTTTACACTGGCTCCCAGTCAGTTCTAAAGTCTTTACACTGGCTCCCAGTCAGTTCTAAAGTCTTTACACTGGCTCCCAGTCAGCTCTAAAGTCTTTACACTGGCTCCCAGTCAGCTATAGAATAGATTTTAAAGTTCTGCTACTGGTCTACAAATCACTGAATGGTTTAGGTCCAGAATACATGAATGACATGTTAGTAGAATATAAACCCAGTAGAGCTCTGAGATCTACTGACTCAGGTCAGATAGTTGAGCCCAGAGTTCAAACTAAACATGGTGAAGCAGCTTTTAGCTGTTATGCTGCACACAACTGGAACAAACTACCAGCAGAACTGAAATCAGCCCCAACAGTGAACACTTTTAAATCCAGGTTAAAAACATTTCTCTTCTCCTGAGCTTACGATTGAGCTCTTTTAAAGCACTTTACATTTTAATCTTTCATTTGCACTCTATGTCCTTTTAATGATTTTAAAGCTAATTTATTATTTTATGCTGCAATCATTTTATTTACGTCTTTCTATTTTTCTGTACTTTGTTTTTATTATGGGGGGGGTGGGGGTTAATTGTATGTTTTACATGTTTTTCTGTTTTATGTAAAGCACATTGAATTGCCATTGTGTATGAAATGCGCTATATAAATAAAACTGCCTTGCCTTGCCTTGCCTTGCCTTTTGGTGTGTTTGCCCCCCACCCCCCCACCCCCGCCCCCGGGTGACAGGGTCAAAGGTCAGACTCCTGGGTCACTGCTCATATCTAAATGTTAGTTCAACATTAATATCACATTTAGCTTCTCTACACATAAAACACTTTCAGCTCTTTGTGTTTATTTCCTCTGATTGAACTGAACAGGAAGTGAGTCGTTTTATTCTGAAGAGTCAGCTGTGTGTTAAAGCAGCGTTCATAAATCACATCGTTAAAACTTCAGCAGCCAATAAAAACGTTGTGTAAATCTGTCCAATCACAAGTCAGAGCTGCCAAGAACAGGAAATAAACTCAAATAAAGATTTATTATTATTATTCCTCCGACTATAAAGATAAATTATATTCCAGCAGGTTTAACACTGATTGTTCAAATAAAACATGAAGGTTTCCTGTTTCCTGTTTTTAAACTTCACAATAAATTACATCAAACTTCAGATTATTAAATCACAACATCCTGGAAACAAGAATTTTCAAAATAAATGTGTGATGTATAATAAGCTGCTGTCAGAACAGGAAGTCACTTCATTCATCCTTCCTGTCAGCGAGGTAAAGTCTGAGCCCCCGAGGAGAAAGAGGGATCAGGTTTACCAGATGGAATATCTTTAGAAACGTCAGACACCGAGCTGACAGGATGCAGGTTGAGAACGAGTTCTGTCTCCAGTAGTTGTGACTCTGAGGACGTGTAACGTACACATAGATGCTAATGCTAACGCTACATACTGCTGTGTGTTCAGACATGGACTTCATGAGGAATTACTGAGTCAATTTAAACTCGAAGGCAAACAACATGTTTGGAAATACTTATAAATCAGGAACTGATGCTCAGAAAATGATGTTTTGAATTATCTGAACAGTTTTATAGACTAACGAACTCTTCAGTAAGAGTCGAAGCTGCTAGCAGAGACCTGAGGACCTTTAACCAGAGACATGGTTGAGAGGGAAGTTCATCATGCAGAGATATGATCTTCCCTCTGTGAGGTTACACAGAACGAATC